>JBBWSL010000083.1:0-213679 GCA_038088545.1 Diaporthe humulicola
CCTAACCTAACCTAACCTAACCTAACCTAACCCTAATCTAATCTAAACTTTTTTAAGAAAAGTTTTATAAATAAGTATTAATAAATTTCTAGCTTATTTTAAGTAATTTATTAAAATTAAAAGCTATACTTAAATACTAGCTAGGATATAAGCTTACTATAGTAAGGGCTTTTTTAGTAACTTATATTTATATAATTTATAATCCTTTTAAAAAAATTTTAAAAAGGTATATATATATAGGGATATAGATTATTAGGGAAGAAAGTATTAGCTTTAGACTTATTTTATAAAGGAATTATATTAAAAAGCTAGTATACTTTTACTATATAATTAATTACTTAAGCTAGCCTTAGGCTATTTGTATTAATAGTCTATAGTGCTATAGGAAGCTAGTTTTACTAGCCTTATTTATATAGCTATTATAAGGCTAATTATATTTAGCTAAGATTATTGTATTTTATACCTATTATTATCAATATTATATACTATTAGATACTAGGTACTTAAGTATTTATTATTATATAAAGGGACTATATATTACTCTATAGGAGGATATACCGGATTAAAGACGAAACCACTTATATAGAGGGTGCACCCAAAAATAACTACTTTCTCTAGCCCTTACAATACTATCTAGCTAGCTTATCTTCTTAAAAGTACTTAATCTCGATTTAGAAGATAAAGATGTGGAACGTTAATGCGGCGTGCCATTATTAGCACATTTAGGAGTTAGATGCTTACTATTCTTTTTGTAAAGAGATTGGATATTTGTACACCCGGGATAAAAGGGTAGATAATTAAATACATTCATACTCACCGCGCAATTTATGCTTATACTTTTGTGTGGTGGGTCTCTTTGTGTTTTTTGGGTTTATCTATACCCAGAACGACAATGATTGTCCTTGTGTGCCAAGCAATCAGCGTAAGCCTGATTGCGAGAATCAGGCTCCCATGCAAGGAAAATTCCTCTGGGATAAATTATACCAGGGAGATAAGCCACAAACATGAAATAGTACAAGGCTATTGGTTCTCGTACGTCCAACACTCGCATACTAATCCTATAGGATGACTGTGGATGCAATGAAGCACTGGCATAGCATAGCTGTTGCTTACTGTTGCTATTCTTATTGCAGATCACTGCTATATCCCCATCGATCGAAGAATTTTTTTCCCTTAACCCCCACTCATTCCTTCTATAAAGAGACACCTAGGAAAAATGCTCTTTCATCAATACAGTCTTACAAGAACTATTGGTTTCCACAATCTGCATCACAGTGAACTCTACGAGCGAAAGTCTTCAAGTGGTCTTTCCCAAGTCCAATTATCTTTATACAAGTATACAACACTAAAGATGGCATCAATGGCGGTGTTTCAACAGTATGGAATGAAGATAAGCCTTGGTGACGAAGAGTGCGATACCTCTTCACCGAGTTACAACACCGCCGCTAAAACATCCCCGGCGGAGGAATCACAAGAGGAGAAGCGGTTTGCCAAGCGTCCGTCCTCAGTTCGCATTCCAGACCTGTTCGGTTCTATCATGGCCTCGAAACCCATCGTCAATCCTAATTACTTCGCGGCAAAAGCTAAGGGAGATCGATGGATTGAAAAGTAAGTGCCCTTAAGTAAACAAGTAGCTAACGTCAATGAGAGCTAATCTGATAGTGTTTTCTTCCGTTTAGACTGATGAGTTATGATAAAACTATGGCCTCAAAATGGGCTAAGGTTGACCTGTGTTACCTGGCTTCTATCTGGTCCGCAGAAGCATCCGAGGATCGTCTGGTCATGATGTTGGACTGGAACCACTGGGTAAGTCTTCTTTACTAATTTCGGAAATTCACGTTGAAACCAAAGCTGACCTTTACTCTGGCGCACAGGTTTTCCTGTTCGACGACCGTAAGTTACATCACATACACAAACCCTTAAAGCATGGCCCTAAAGTTTAGAGAAAGACAAAGACTCATGCCACATTAATGTAGAGTTCGATGAAGGACACCTCAAGGAGGATCCCACCGCAGCAGTAGAGGAGGTAAGGGAGACCATCGCCATCATGGGAGGGGGCGCACCGCGGTACACCCCTGAGTCCAACCCAATCCGATACATATTCCAGTACTGCTGGGACAGGCTAAGCACAGTCTCTAGTCCAGGTACGACACCGATAAGCTCTTTTAATCGTCTACACGAGGCTCGGCTGTCTTTGCTCTAAAGCGGGAATAATGCTCATATTAGGCCACAGAGATGCAGCAGCGGTGGATAGATCAGCACAAGCGATATTTCAACCAGCTCCTCGTGCAAGTCGACCAGCAGGTCGGGGGCGCAAATTTCAAGCGCGACGTCGAGTCGTACATGGACCTACGCAGAGGCACAATCGGCGCCTACGCAGGCATCAACCTGTCCGAGTACGGCAACGACATCAAGCTGCCGCAGCACGTCTTTGACCACCCCAGTCTGCAGGAATGCATGACCATCTCAGCCGACCTGGTCATCTTGTAAGCACACCCGACTGAAGCCACTTACGGCTTTTTTGGCACGTAGAAACAGTACACTAACCCCTCACGCCTCGTCCCCCAGGGTTAACGATGTCTTGTCTTATCGCAAGGACCTCGAGCTGGGTACCGATAACAACCTGATCTCGCTACTCATGGAGAGGGACCACCTCACCATCCAGGAGGCTCTCGACAAGATTGGCAGCATGATCAATCAGTGCTACCGCAGATGGTACCTCGCCTTGGCCGATCTTCCATCCTACGGCGAGAAGATTGACCGCGAGGTCATGAAGTTTGTGGAGGTCTGTCGAACAATGGCTCATGGCAACTTGTACTGGAGGTGAGTCAGCCCCGTTGCTGGTCTTGTTTTGGAATGCAATCTTAACATGGCTCCCAGCTTTAAGACAGGCCGTTACCTGGGTAGCGAGGGCCACGATGTCCACGAGACTGGCATTATGTGTCTCCCCGCTGCTTAGGGACACTGCAACATTGCTAATAGTAACCTGAACCATTGATCCCAGACGTCTTGAGGTCCCTACCTGAGGGTATCGAGAAAACGATGCCGCTAGTGTGTTCAATTCAAATACACATATGAAATAGACTGGAAACTACATCTTATAATCTTTAATACAATTGCATGGTAGTTGAAATAGTAGTTCTTAATTTAAACAGAATATCTTAGTTTTAAAAAATTATATAAACCCGTGAGATTAGATAGTTGAGATAAAAAGAAAGTGGATGCTATATCTATTGATAATAGTATTTATCTTAAGACTAGCATTCTATTAGCGGCCACATTAGACCTAACTAGAATAATATAATGTGCGCTGCCCTTTCTATTCTTGAACCACTAATTAAAAGTTAGTGGAGTTATATAGAAAACGGAATCTCTACTATACATGTTTTTCTTTTAAGAGTTAACTTAACGTTTTAGGTTTTTTTAGTTTATCTATATATATAAGCGCAAATCTAGGAAGAAAGGATTAATTATTAATCTTTAAAAAAGCTATTAGAGAGGACTATAAGTTATTTATTAAAGTTACTCAAAAACATTCAAGTAAAAAGGAAAGAAAAACAAAAGAAAAATAGGGTAAAAGCGTAAAAGCAATTAGTGTAAAACTCTATAGGTTCTTAGTAGGGTCTTTGTATTCAGGACAAGCAAAGTTGTGGGCTAAATAAGAAAAAGGTCCTAATAAATATTCGTCCTAATTTTCAAACCTGCTAGTAATATTTCCCACCAAAGATCTCTCGTGATAATCCTAAGCCATTTAATATTGTAAATATATAAAGACTCCCACTAGAGGACAGATCTGTATAAAAAGTCTCTTTGCCCTTTTGTGTGTGTATAACACGAATGATACTTCGGCTAGCCTCAATCATTTTGTTGAGCATAGGACAGCCAGACTGCAAAGATTCAATGGCAGCCAGTAGAAACACACTGCCCATGTAGATTCGGAAGTGATTAACCGAGTCCCCGGCCTAAACTTCGAATATCTCAGCAGACTGTCTAAAGGCTGTCCAAACAATCTCTTTGGGACAGGTGCGGGCCGTGATCTGTGTGTCCGCATCAAAGTCATTTCGGCGGATTGCTCGAGCGACGTAAATCATGGCAATTCCGAAGCTCTCTTTAAAGAAGTTCAGAAACCACTGCACTGGATTGCCGAGCGTTGCTGCTTCGCTTAACTTGCCATGGCAGTGGAGTAGAGAGAGCGAGCACTCCATGACGGCAAACCGCGATCTGGGGCCGGTTGACATCTTTGGCTCCCTTGCGAACGGTTCGTGTAAGATCAGCAGCGTGCGCCGGATAAATATTTGGAGCACGGCTCTTTGGAGCATAACACCCTGAAGGTAAAATGCATCCAGTCCATCGTCCATGTTGATTTTGGCAAGCATGCTCAAAATGTGTCGTAGTCTTTTGTCAGTGCTTTCGACTTCATTATGTGTGATTTCTGACTTGATGGGGTTGGCAGTGGCGACAACAGATGATGCTAATGGTAGAGCCTCAGAAAGAAGAATCTGCATTTCAGATACGTTATCAGCCATTGAGCACCACTGGTCTCTGTCGCTGACCTCTCTGGGAGAATCCCGAGCTGCATAATTGTAAGGGAAAACGTCCTGGTCTTCGTTTCGGATGAGTAACGGTAGACTGTAGCTCATGGAATGCATCAGGTCAATAAAGGGGATAGTGGTCCAAATCTTGAGCCTGCTCAAGCCTTCAGACCTGGGAATCTCGGGGAATAGACTCGGGTGTCTGTGCAAAGACATGCTCTCAGCCATCCTGACAAGAAGCCCCATCAATGGCGAGCAGCTTTCAGCGTCGTTGGACGTGACAAGATCCATGATCTTTGCCATGGCTGCCATACACAATGTCCTCAGCACAGCTAGGTTGTGTATCATCATAAATTGGGAGCCTTTGAAAGCAGCATCTGCGAGACCAAGGAACGAATGTGACATCTCCACCAAGTCAAGCCGGCGAAGTACCGGTGCCCCGTTGGGAGCGGAGTGACAGCTCAAGGCGAGCATCATGAAGATTTGGGCCAAGAAGCTCCGTTCGATATCCTGAGTGGGCTCCCAGAAACGGACCATTTCCTCTTCGAAGGAGGTCTGGTGCCAGAGAGGAAAGAGTCTCTCGTATGTGCCCATATAATTATGGAGAAGTGCTTCAACGACATCGCATTCTGGAAGCTGGGACAAGAGGTACTCTAGTGACCGAATGTCGCTTGATGGATCCCCAAAGGGAAAGTTGGCGGTCTGTATCGGTGGGAAAAGATCCTTGAGGGCTTTCACACACTTGAACATGTCGCTAAAGTCAGGATCAAGCCCGAAGAAGTAGTCTCTCGCTTCTTCAAACTAGGCCGATTCAGTGTGAGGCCAGTTATCGCTGCGAGAATTTGGAATACTTACGTCCCACAGCAGTCGCGCCCAAGAGGTCGATGTCCCTGTGCGAGCTTTGCCATCGGCAAAACAAGCAATAAGAGTGTACCGAGGCTGAACTGGATTCCGGGAAGGTTGATCAAGAATACCGTTGCTTTGTTGATACGTACGACTATCGGGCCTGCCAGCTGACGTACAACGGTTGCACGGCCGTCCCCTATTGCACTTAATCTTTCGATCATGACACGGAAGACAAAAGAGCACCAAGCGCGGTTTCCGGCTTTGAGGTAGTGACTGCCAAGTGTTCATTTGAGATTCCATGTTGAAGTATCATGGAGCAAATTCGGCGCAGCGGTGTGCTCGGTGATGGGCGGCGATAAATTTACAGTGGGAGAGTACCCACCTATATGGATGTGTATTGACGCACGTCCGCTCGGAATTCACGGAAAGTACATTCGAAACAGGTCAACTGCTATGCCCTTGGAGGCACTGCGTACAAATCGAGTTAGGACCAGCAGTCCGGCGATGAGCGGTGATGGTGTTACCCTTTTTGGTTAGGCCTTACCGAGAACACCGAAGCTAATATCCCATGACCCTACCGACTCCATTCAACATTTTCACATACCGTGTGCCTCATCATTAGTGCATAATAGCATCTATTCATGGTCCATTGAGGAGACTTGGAGGTATAGATAGCTGATAGTCTGAGATATATAATGTCTGCTTAATGTCCTCGAAATCTTATGCTGGAATCAAACTTCCAGCAGTCTTCATTCTACATATAATTGCAGTCGTGCAAAAGGAACCTCTGAACTTTATTTCACTTGACCCTAAATATGTCTCTAAGCATCGTTGTTATTGGATCAGGTGTGGCCGGACTGGCCTCAGCCGCAGTTCTCCGACATTCTGCAGACGTCAAAATCATTGAACGAGGCAACGCAACGAGGATCGCTGGAGGACAGGGGATAAGTCTTGGTCCAAACGCCGTCAAGATACTCGATTCTCTCGGGTGGGATCCTGCGAGAGCTCAAGCCGTGGTCTGTAAAGGTATAAGAGCCTACGACGCCGGATCAGGAGAGCTCATTAAAATCATTCATACTAATGATCCCCAAAGATGGGGGGCCAACTGGACAGTTCAGTTGAGGGCTGACCTCTATAAGGAGCTTGGACGTCTGGCCACGGAGGGTCCTAACAAGACACCTACAGTCCTTTATGAGACAAACGTTGCGGATATAGACACAGAAAGCGGGACTGTCACCTTGGAGGATGGAGAGCAGATTCTGTCTGATGTCATTATTGGTTGGTCCTGGCTTATTTCTTTGGTTGTCAGTTCATGGGCGAGGCTAACAAGACATACCTAGTTGCGGCAGGAATCCATACGGACTTCCGGGATAAGATCCTTGGCAGTCATGACATTGGACCTATTCCCACAGGTCAAAACATCTTCCGCTTCTTGGTCTCCGCCGAGAATGCTATCAAGGCTGCTGGCCATCTTCACGAATGGTGGGATCCAGCCGTCGGAGGATATCTTTCCATCATGAGATCCAATGACGGATCCAACCGTGCCCTCATCACTTACCCTGCTCAAAACTTCAAATACGTCAACTTTAGCTGCGCTTTCCCAAACAGCTACTTGAAGAGCGGAGCAGGGGAGTCTTGGTTTGATCAGGGGGGTTTGAGCGAGGTGCTTGAAATATTTAAAGACTTTCCCTCGCAATACAAAGCTTTCATGCAGTAAGTAAGAATTACAATGCTGTGATCATATCAGAGACTAAATTTGGCATAGATACGCAGAAGAGATCAAAGTCTGGGAACTGCGCGACCATGAACCATTACCGACCTATGTATGTGGCCGTGCTGTTCTAATTGGAGATGCAGCCCATGCAATGCCTCCATTTCAGGGACAAGGTGCTGCACAAGCCATTGAGGATGCTGAGGGACTCGGTATTCTTCTGGATCCCGGGATCACTCGAGAAGATGTGCCCAGGGTTCTGCAGCAATGGGACTCGGCCCGACGACACCGTGCAATTCGAGTACAACTTAACGCGAGGCTGGCCAGCCGTGAACTGAATGAGTCCAACTCTTCTCAAAACATGGAATTCAATTGGACGTACGACGGCATTCGTCATGAGATACAGCAGGGTTCCAAGATCAATGGACGTGAGGAAGAGTAAAATACTCAAAAGATGGTATAGAGGTAGAATTAGCAGAGTCTTCATGCTTCTATTGGGTTCCTTGGGTCAGGAATTACATAGAACAGTCTTAGAGATGTATACACGTGGGAAGTCTACCACAAGTTGTTGGTGCCAAAGATGAAATCAACATCATGGCTTGAGACAACATACCCGTCCCCCTTCCCTTCCCTTCCGAGCGAGGAAATCACGAAAATAAATTATTATTGGGTGGAATAGGCCAGCTCAGCAGGAGATAGCCGTCCTAGGACTCCTTCGGCTGCATTGCCGCCTTACTATGGCTCGCAATGATCGACTCTCTCCAGGCCCAAACACCTGCATATGTCGCACCTGGGCCCACAAGCACCCCCGAGGCCATAGTCCATCCTACGGCCTTAAATGTGGTAGAGGTTGTAATGTATCCAAGTCGTCTTAGCTCAAACACACTGTAGAGAAGCCAGGCCGCAATCGAGCTAAAGCAAAGCACCATGTCGTACTTCCAGAACCCAGAGATATCAATAGCATCGAACTCGGGCAGACTGAAAAGGGACCCAGAAATTGAGACGGAAGGGCTGAGACCGGCATATAGGAGTACGCAGATATGGGTGATGGCAGTGGCGAAGAAGCAGAAGGCGTAGCCAGATTGAAGGTGGGATAAGTCCTTGTTCTCGAAGATTTCCAAATCGAAGGGCTTGGGTTCTCTTAGAGCACATAAAGCCTTTGAGCCCACCCAGGCAAGTAAAGACACATAGAGGGGAGAAGGCTGCCAGAATGCAATGATGTTTTGCTGGGTGATGCTATCCTCGTGGGGTAGGAACATCAGCACTGTTGGAATGACATATCCAAGGCATAGCGCCGGCAGGAGGACCTTGGCGGCATGAGATGGAATGGGACGGCCAGTTGTGCGGGTATAGACGCTTCTGCTGGTTGTGTAAACGCTGAGAAGGAAGTAGAGCGGCGCGACCTTTCCAATACCGAGTAGCTGGTAAATGGCGAACATGGAGGGCACGGACACCAAGGACTTGATGTTGCCGTTGCGGTAACCCTCAACTGTCCAGATGTAGATTATCGAAATCAGGTTGACCAGGAAATAGAGGCACTGAATCCTCTTGTTGGGGTCGGAACCAGCGACTTGCTCCGAGAATGCCCACACCAGTACAGAAAGAAGGTTGTCCATCGATGTCAACCCAGTGTATGTGCTCTTCGCATCTTTGCCCAGGAATGAGCCGCTCTGAGAGGCTGCCTCTGGGCCAAGAACAAGCGTCTGTTGCGCAATGTGGACCAGGCCACACAGCAAGAGTGCAACCGCGATCTTAGGCAAGTAAGACGATGTCAAGGGAGAGCTGGCCAGCTCGTCATGGAACGGGATAGCATGCGGACGCTTTGGAACATCCAAGATGTCGAGCTTGTGGCCGCCTTCAATGTTCTTGGACCACGGACTTAACTTCTCGTCGATTGAAAGGATTGGCGCAATGTACCTCCCCACGAGCTCATAGAGAGGTGTTTCCATGGCGGCGAGGCGTTGCTCCAGATGAGATGCCTTGACGAGTGCCTGGGCCCGTGGTTCTCGTGTGTCTTGCGTCTTGGCGAAGACGGCATTGATGTCAGCCATGGTGATGTCAGATGGGTGTGTCTTGCTCTTGAGCATAGTGGCGAGGTTTGAGACGAGTACAGCGGCTGTTTCGATAGCACTATTGCCTCCCTGGCCGGCGATTGGCTCAAACTACAAGGACGTGTCAGTTGTGCGGTATTTTTCGATGAATTGAATGTGAAAAGCTTACCTTGTGTGCGGCATCTCCGATAGTCATGATGCGTTGGAAATGCCATTTCTTGAAGACGTATTCAGGGAGAGGGGTAAGCACAGACGAGATCTTGGTCGAGTACAAGTCTCTGAAGGTGCGGTTTTCCATGATCTTATCATTCAAATGCTCATTCACCAATGCCTCTTCATCTTCCTTTGTGAAAGAAGGAGGCTCAGGGCCGTAGTAAGTCTTGCCCATGTTGACAAACAGGAACCAGTAGACGCGGCCCTGAGGCCCGCTGATGACGAGATAAGAGTAACTCTTGTTCAAGTTTGTCTGCACAGTCTGGGGCTCCCAGCTCTTGTCGATGGATATGCCGAATATGCACTTGTAAACTGTGGGAAGACATTCTACTTCACCTGTCAGCTGCTGTACGCACCGGCTTTTCCAAGGACAGACTCACGATTGTGCTCTGAGGCGGGAATGTAGCCAGGCTCAAGGGCATCCGCAAGCCGCCACATCTCATTTCTGACTTTGCTGTGGACACCATCTGCGCCTACTAGGATATCTCCGTAGTAAGAACTTCCATCACCCGTCTCTACCTTCACTCGGGAAGGCTCAAGCTCGACCTTGGTCACCTTTTTGCTGACGAGAACATTATCCTGGTGCTTGAGGTTGCGCCACAACGCCTTGAGAATCATTTGGCGGTCCACGAAAATAGTATCATACCCGTGCCTTGAGAAATGTCAACAGCCATGCGGAGATATGTTTACACCAAAGGTGTCATTCATCTTACCTTTCATTCATCTGGGTCCCGATACCGAGATAGGTACTAATTGAGAGACCCTCGCGGGAACGAAGAGAGGACTCAAAAAGAGGAGCATCAATGAGCTTCCTGATCTCGTCGTAGATACCGATCTGGTCTAGAACTCGGCCGCCATTTGGCAGAATGCCGATGCTGGCTCCTACTTGAGGAGCCATCTCGCGATATCCTTCAAGGATCAGATAATTGACCCCAACTTTCTCGAGCATGTTTGCGAGCGTCAGCCCGGCTATGCCGCCGCCGGCGATGAGAACGGTGAACGGCTCTTTTGACATGGTGGCTATGTCAACGGTGAGAACGCCAAATATGGCGGGAGATTGATGAGATTAAATGCGTGAGGTTACAAATATCGTGTAGCGTTCTAGCTCGTCTTTACAAATCGCAAGCTGGAGGCGCCAAGGTGGATGTGGGATGAAGATCTTGAACAAATTCGTCGAATTTAAAGCCAAACGTCGTGAAGGTGAAACTATGACGCAAGCCACAGGTGAAGCTGCTGCGAATGCTACGATAATGTCCGATCCTCCATCGGGCAGCTTCGACAGTGTCCGATACTCCGTCGGACGAACTGGTTCTCAACTTTTCAATTCATAGACTTTTCACTGGGTTTTGCTTTGTGGAGAATGCATGATGGGCTATATGCCTCATGATGGAGGCAATGGAGCTGGACTGTTGTCGATAAGTATTCAGGATTCAGAGTTGCAACCCAAGAGGTGATTGAGTTCGTGACTAGTCAGAAAGCGGAAAGACATTTCAAGAAGAACATGGTTCACCATGGGATCGCCCGACTAAGCAGACTTCATGGCATCTCACAGCTTTGGTAAGGAGGCCTACGTCGAGACGCATCAAGGGCGGATCGGCGATGAAAATGGGCCGTTCCGGACCATCGGTGCCAGATGGGGCCCACATTGCTTCCAGACGGACTTACACTAGGAAGCCGAGGCCGGACTCTACACAGTAGCATTTGGGGCCAGGCCTTGTTCGAACCGTTTGAGCCCTGTGCAAGGAGTCCAAGCTCTAGGAAGGAAGAGTTCTTGATCGGCTCTTGGATAAGAGAGGCGGCCACTCCCGTGCTCGATCAATTGTCAATTGTGAATTGCTTGAGATCACTGTGGGACGGTAAACGTCAAAATTCATCCTCCGATTTTTGTCTGATTGGGATGGAACAGTTTCTGAAGGGTTGTTCGCTTTGGTCTACCTATTTGAAGTGTCAAATGGTACATGCAGCAGGAATTCCATTTTGAATTGCGACTCTGGCGATCCTTACCTGTTTGAGAACGGAAAGCACACTGGATCTGTTCCCGGTCGGGTCCGACCAGACCGCCGATAAAATATGGGCCTAAATGAAGCCGATATCTTCGGCTCTGTCACAGGAGTTTACAGGAAGAATAGTATCTTATCGTTCCCATCAGCTTACAATCGAAGGACCAGGCCTCGTCAATTTTTTTTACGATCTAACAGACCAAATGGGCACTCTAGGATGCTGCTAATGTGGGGACCGGATCACATAATACAGTACCATCCGCTAGGTAAAACCCTAACTCTGCACATTCACGCTACTCTTGGTCTTACTGGGCTAGCAGTGGTGGATAATGCCACGGAAAAGGGACGCAGATGGAATAAAGGTGACTAGATTTGACGAGTTTGGATTGTTTGTTCCGAGACTTTCCGCTTTACCCTGAAACATCGCCGGGGTCAAAATCTCAGAACAGTGACGATGGCTAATAGACTATTCAAAAATAGAAAACGGAGATTCGCACACCCTTAATCAAAGGGCGCACACCCTAGTAACCTTTTTTATCTATTTTATAAGTAATAAATATACTAATAAAATATTTTAATAATTTTATCTTAATTATTATTATTTAATTAATAAGTTATATAAAAATTAAGGTTATTAAAAATTATTAATATATAGTTTATTTATATTAAAGTAAGAAAAGATTTATTTAATTAAACCCTTATAACTTACTTTATATTAAAAATAAAAATATAAAAATAATACTATTAAATAGCTCTATTTATACTCTATATAATATAGTATTTTTACTTACTTAAAAAAAATTCTACTTTAAAAATAAAATTAAAATTTTAAAATACAAAGTTTTTATATAAATATACTAATATTTCTATTTTTATTTAAAATATTTAAAACTAAATTTTAATATAAATAATAAAAATTTCTAAATTATAGAAAGATATTATAAGTAACTATAGGATATTTAATATATTTAAATAAATAGTATATTTAATAGATTTTGTATTTTATATACTTTTGGATTAGGGTGTGCGCCCTCTAATCAAGGGTGTGCGAATCTCTGTTTTCTAAAAATATGGGTTCCGGGACTTTCCACGAGCTTGTTCGGCAGGGTCTCGATGGCACTGCTAGTGTGTTAGGGAATAATATCACAATGCTATAGTATTGTGGGTCTACGCTACGCTAATGTAGATTATAAGCGGAAAATACACATATTAGAAAATAATACGGAAAAGAGTATGGATAATAAAATTAAAGGGATTAGAAAAAGGAGAGAAAGTAAGTAGTTTAGAGAAGGAAGGATTAAGTTTAGTAATTCTAATATTTAAATATACTACTTTCTATTTATACCTATACTATATATACTTATTTACTTTATTTATACCTAAAATTCTAATATTTTAAATTTTTTACTTATAAGGGAAGTAGATTATTTAGGGTATAAGTATAGTACTAAATACTTAAGGTAGTATTGTATATAGTAAGAGTGCTATATTAGTATTATAAATATAATACTATATACCTAAGTAAGGCTTTATTATGGAAACTTTACTATATTTTAATAGTAAAGAAATAAATAACCCCCCTTACCTTACTTAGGATAACCTTAAATATAAGGAGTGAGAGCTTAATAATTAGATTAAAGAAGTTATTATTAAGTAATAGTTATGTATTAAATAAGCCTATTTTGTGGCCCTATACCTTAACTATAGAAACCTTATTAAGACTTAAGAATTACTACTTACCCTTATCTATATAGAGTAACCTATTATTATTATGCTATTATTTTAGGGTTTAAATGTAGTTTAGGAGCTAAACCCTTGCCCTAATAATCTTTTAGCCCTAAAATATAAGGGGGCCTTATATTTAGAGTTAAGGATATTTTTCCTTAATTTATAGTACTATTTTTACTTATTTAATATAACCTTAGATTAGGAAAAGGTTAGGTATATAGTATACTATTTATATGATAATCTTAAGTGGGATTAGAGTAATTATGCTACTTATTAATAAGATAAGGGTTAGGATTCCTTTATAATCCTTTTTAAAGTATTTAAGGATTTTTTAGTAAAATAGCTAGGTAATTATATAATTTATACTATAGTAGTATTAGTACTATTTATAAGTATAAGATAAAAAGATATTAAATTAATTATAGATTTTATATAATAATATTAAGAGGTTAAGATAGAGTTCCCTAAGCCCTAAGTAAAGACTTATAGGGTTAATAATATTATTAATTACTTTTACTTATAGATTAGTATTATAATTAATAGTTAAGTATAGTACTTAAGTACCTAGAATAAGATTATTAGATTAGCCTAGTGTATTAAGGTAGTATAAAGGTTATAGCTATTATGATTAAGTAGTAGTAGTATTATTTTTTTATAAGAGTTTAGTTAATTTTGGCTTACTTATTTTAATTATTAATAAGTAGGCTATATTGTAAAATACTACTAGTAATAGAATATATTAAATAAATAATAAGGATATAGCGCTTTAGTTAAGAGAAAGTAGTGTTAATAGAGTTTAAATATTGCCTTAAGGAAAAGGTAAGCTTATTATAACTATTAATAGTAAGGATATTATGCTAATATATATCTTAAGCTATATAGAAGTAATTACTATATATATAGAGCTATAGGCTATTTATAGAATTAGTACTTAATTAGTATATGCTAGAATTACTAATAGAAGGGGTATATTATAGTTAAGTATTCTTAGCTATTCTTAGTAAATTAAGAACTTATTATAGTATACTAGCTAGGTGTGGGTATATAAAAGGATAAGTATTAAATATGTATTAGGGTATCCTTTTGTATTAGGAATTAGTTTAATTACTATTATGCCCTTATTAACTTAGGGGTAAAGGAGAATTTAATTAGCTATAGTATTATTAAAGGGTATAAGTAGTGCCTTTATTTTAATCTTATTCTAGAATTAGTAATTATTAGTAAAATACTTATTTAAGGCTATGGGAGCTACTTTATTTTCCTTAAATTAATTAATTCTTATAGTATTACTTGAATATAGTATTATTACTTTATTATTATAGATATTCCTAAATTAGTAATCCTTAGTTTTTTATGGTTAGAAGTAGTAGACCTATTAATTTAGTAGGGATAGTAATAATGGAGATTTCCCCTTAATAGAGATTAGTTTAGTATTAGCCCTACTCTTAAGTAGCTATTTACTATTATGGTTACTTATGCCTACTTAACTCTAAGGCTTAATCTAGTTATTATGGAATTTAAAGTATTAGTAAAAGATAATACTATGCTTAAGTTATATCTATTTAATAAATATATAAAGTTTTAGTATCTTGGGTTATAGGAGGGAGTAAATACTTTTCCTAAATACTTCTTTATTAATTATGTAATTAATCTTAAGGAGGGGATTACTACTCCTTAGGGGTTATTCTATTCCCTTTTAGGTGTAAAATTTAAGATATTTAGGAGTTACCTTAATATTATACTTATTAGAGGATAGATATGCCTTTTTACTAGCCTTATTAGGGCCCTAGTCCTTTTTATTCCTAAGAAAGGAGGTAAGCTATGTTTTTGTATTAATTATTATATATTAAATAAGTGTATATATAAGGATTATACCCTATTACTTTTAATTTTAGAAGTATTAGATTAGTTAGTAGGGGTATAAGTTTATACTAAATTAGACTTAAAGGAAGTATATTATTAGCTTAGAATTTATATAGGTAATAAGTAGAAGATAGCCTTTTATACTAAATATAGATATTTTAAATATCTTATAATACCCTTTAGCCTTATTAATGCCCTTATTATATTTTAGGCTTATATTAATTAGGTGCTTATAGGGTTAATTAATATATACTATATTATGTACTTAGATAATATCCTAATTTATAGTAGTAATCCTGCTATATATAAGTAGTATATTTAAAGTATTTTAGAATAGCTATAAGTAGTAAACTTATATTTAAACTTTACTAAGTATAAGTTTTGAATAATAAGGGTTAAATTTTTAGGCTTTATAGTTACCCTTAATAATATTACTATAGAATAAGTATATATTAAAGCTATTATAAAATAGCTACTTTTATATAGTATTTACGATATCTTTATATTTCTTAGCTTTATAGGGTTTTATTATTGATTTATTAAGGGTTTTTTAAAGATTATTATACTCTTAATAAATTTACTAAAGGGAAATGTAAAAGGAGCCCTAGATTTATTATTTAATACCTATATTATTTTTAAGTTATTATAGTAAGCCTTTTTAATTATACCTTTTTTATACTACTTTATTTTAGAGCTATATATATATATTAAAACTAATATATTTTTAATTATATTAAGTATAATTATCTTATAGTTATTTAAGGGTATATAGTACCTTATTACTTTTTAATTAAGGAAATTAATAGATATAGAATAGTATTATAGAGTAAGTAAGTTAGAGCTATTTGTGATTATTAATACTATTACGATATAGTACTATTACCTTTACTATACTTAAGGGCTTATTATAGTAGTAATAGATTACTTGAATTTAAAATATTAGTATATAAAGATAAACCTATTAGTATGGGAAATGTGCTAGCTTAATATATTTGTAATAGTAGATATAGTTATTAAGTATTACTTAGGGATAATAAACCCTATAGATAGGCTATTTAGAAGACCTAATTATATGAGTAAGAGGAGTGTAGTGGTAAAGCTATATAGCTTATACGAGTTTATTATGATTAGAGGGAGTAAGAATTATAGTTATGGTTATGATTAGTTTAATTATAAAGTAAAGATAACCTATGGGATAGGTAATATATAGCTTATTTATAAAGTGAATTAAGTAAGTAGTATTAGTATATATACTAAGTATAGGGAGTACTTAGTATTATAATTTGCTATTATAATAGAAGACTTATAAGACTATGTTATAGTATAGATTAGGGAGTTATAATAGTAAAATAATTTTGTAAGGGAAGGAGTATAGAAGAAGTAATGAGGGTAAAGTATAGAAATAGGTAAAACTTAGAGCCTTAATGATAGTTTATTATATTTTAAGAAATAACTTTATGTCCTAAATGATCTCTTAATATATTTAGAATTATTGAAATTATTCTATAATAATAAACTTATAGGGTATCTTAGTATTAGTAAATTAAGGAAGTTACTTATATATAGCTATTGCTAGGATACTATATTAAGGGATATAAAGGATTATATAAATATATGTATAATTTGCTAATAGATAAAAGATCTTAAGTATAAACCGCTTAGCTTTTTTATAGTGTTATTAATACCCTAGTATCTATAGTAAGAAATTTTAATGGATTTTATTATTAGATTATCGCTCTTTATTAACTCCTATAATAATAAGGTATATGATATAATTTTTATGGTAGTTAATTAATTTACGAAATTTTTAGTTTATATTATAATATTAATGTGGCTTATAAGTAATAGTTTTGCGGATTTCTTATTTTTATTTATCTTCTTAACCTTTAGTATACTATAAGGGATAGTTTTGGATAGGGGAAGCTTATTTACTAGCTATTTTTAGACTAAACTTTATGTGTACCTTATAATAAAGTAGCGCTTAAGTACTATTTTTTATTCCTAAATTAATGGTTAGACTAAATAGTAAAATTAGAATTTTGAGTATTACTTTTATATATATTATAATTAAGAATATATGGATTAGGTATAGCTTTTTTATATTATATAATTTATTTATAATAATTTTAAGTACTTAATTATTAAGATAATCCTTTTCTTTATATTATTTAGTTATTACCTATTAGTACTTATTAATATGCCCTTATTATAAGAAATTTGAGTTCCCCTAGTAGATAAAAGGGGTTAGGATATATAAAATGTATATATAAGGATTGTATAGTGCTTATAGTATACTAATGTAGAGTATGCGAAATAGTATAACTAGAAATATTTAAATAGAAGGTTTTTAGTAAGGAACTTAGTTATGGTCTTTATAAAGTACTTATAATAGAAGTATGAAAGTAGTAAATTTGTAATGAAGTACTTAGGTCCTTTTTATATTACTAGGATAATTAGTAATTATAGATTAATATATAAATTAGACTTTCCTAGTTTATATTAAATCTATAATATTATCTTAATTATAGTACTTAAATTATTTAGGTATAGGGAAAGTAATATACCTATATTATTAGATAAGGAAGTTAAGATAGAGAGAGGGGATATTTTTAAAGTAAAGGCTATTTTAGGTTATTAAGGCTTACGCTAGTATTAATAATACTTAATATATTAAAAGGGATATAGTAGTGAGGATAATTTGTGAGAGTTATATGTAAATATTTATGATAAATTACTTATTTATAAGTATAAAATGGGATAAAAAAGAAAAAGTAGTAAAAAAGTTACTTAATTTATGTGCTAATGTGGTATGGATTTTATGAAGTATGATTTTTTTTACCTATATTAAATAGTAGTATATTTTATTTATCTAAGGTTTTAAGGAGAGCTTTTTCCTAAGTATCCTGTGTAATATGTGTATTTTACTTACTTAGGGTTTTAATAGAAGAGCTCCTTCCTAATAGTATGTAAGCTACTTGCTCTTAGTAAGTGTATTAGTATAGTGCTTAGTTATGTTAGTAATGTACTTTAGTGCCTTAATGCTATGTTAGAGTAGCATTAGTATCTTATTATTATTAGTAAGTATAGTAATAGTGTTACTATTATATTATGGGTATATAGTAGCTATAGTGTCTTTTTATAAAGGTAATACCTTTATTATACTTATAAAGAGTATATACTTATTATTATTATTATTAATAGTAAGAGCCTTAGTAATCTTAGTACTAACCTTATATAGTACCTAAGCTACTTATTAATAGTGTATATAAGTAGTGTGAGTAGTGTAGGAGTAAAAATGGAAAGGGGATAATATACTTATAGTAATATAGTTACCTTAATTACTATCTGTATATAGGTAGTACTAGGTAGCCTAAGTTATATATTATTAATTAGTATCTGTATATTACGAGAGTATTATAAGAGTACTATGTATATGGCTTAGGAATAATATATACTACTAACTTAGTCTATATATTAGTAGTCTAGCTCTTTGACTACTATATGGATATAGTAAGTATACTAGTTATATAATGCGCGTATTATACTATAGGTTATAGGTACTTTCTTTTTCTTTTCTTTACTCTTAGGCTAGGGCTTAGGCTTAGATTTGGACTTAAGTAGTGTTAGTAATATACTTATATAGTATAGGAGTTATATACTTATAAGGAGGGGCTTTAGGGTAAGAGATTTAAGCTTATTAGTAGTAATAGTAATAGTATTAGAGTTAGAGGTAATAGTAGGAGAGGTGGGAGTAGATATCTATATATAATTAGTATTTATATATTACTTATACTGTGCCTATATAGCTTAGATATTATAAGAGACTTATTATTATGTTATATTATATTATATTATGCTATGTTATACTATGCTATGTTATGCTATGTTATGCTATGTTATGCTATGCTATGTTATGTTATGCTATATTAAGCTATTTCTATATTATATTAGTATTATGCCTTATTAGCATTATTAGGGAGTACTTATAAAATTATGATTAAGGCTACTTAGAAAAGAGAAAAGAGGAAAAAGATAGTAAGGAAGTAAGGGATTAAATACTAGGAGGGTAATGAAGCCTTGTGGATACTATAAAGATAAAGTTATTTAGATAATAGCTATTTAGAAGATAATGGGTAACTAGAAGTGTAAAATTCTATTAGCTAGCCTTTTTATTATTTAAATAATATAATAGGCTAGCTAATTATAATGTATATATAACTAAGCTAAGGTACTATAGCTATATAGCTCCTAAGGGTAGGAGCTTAGAAGAGGGAGTAACTTATTAGGGAATAATATTATAATGCTATAGTATTATAGGTTTATACTATGCTAATGTAGATTATAAGTAGAAAATACGCATATTGGAAAATAATATAGAAAAAAGTATAGATAATAAAATTAGAGGGACTAGAAAAAGGGGAGGAAATAAGTAATTTAGAGAAAGAAGGATTAAGTTTAGTAGTCCTAATATCTAAATATGCTGCTTTCTATCTGCGCCCACGCTACATATACCTATTTACTCTACTCGCACCCAAAATCCTGACACAGTGGTCCTTATCCAGACGTGCTTGCAGAAACTATTCGCTATAGATTCTTCGGCGACCACTGAGAACAATTACTGGAGAGTCTGGCCAAGGTAAATGGGAGATCGCAGCTATAAGTGTAGGTTTCCCATGATGAGTATCGAGGAGTGCAAAGGCGTAGTGCTACAGATTAGATTATTCAGCTTCTTGCGCTGAATGAAGCGCAATAAGGGAGCATATCGCCGAGTGCAGTGGCTTTAAGTAAGACTGTGTTGTATTCTCTATCCCACTCTTTGTATGTCTTAAAAGCTCTTGCGAAATAAAACATGCACTCACGAGTTACTTACATTGTAGTGAACGTCAACGGCAAGTTTGTTCATAGCAGTGATAAGAGAACGACAGTTTTTATTGACTGCTCCATTTTCTGTCGTCGATCTCTAGTGCAAGTTGGCTTGATCTTCCGCCGTGATCCTAAATAGCCATTTCGAATTCTAGGGATTGTGGCATAGAGAGTGCCTGGTCTCAAGTACGCTCACTAATTAGTACGCTGTCATACCTCACGAAGGGGCAACATAGCTTGCCAAATATGGCCGCTTTGTTGCTCACTTTCTCCGGGCTGTATCTACCTATAACTGCCGCAATCTATATGATGTAGAGCTATCGTTCCCCGATAGTTGGTTCCCTGATCTATGGCAAAATTTGTCTAATTATAGGGACGATTAGGGACCTGATTCATGGCTAGCATGTGATTGCATTATTCCCACATAAACGGACTAAAAGTAGGAGGGGAAGGAAGAGCTTACTTTATTCAAAACCGAATGGTCCAAGCCTCCTCCAAATCACCTCCTCCGCTTTCTTTTCAGTCTCATACTTACATATAGCATCTTCCTCTTTAATAGCATTATACCACCTTTTTAGGCCTGGGATTTCACCTGGAAAAAACATCCTAGTATAATCCCAGTATTCAGGATACCAGCCCCCAAACTCCCAGTCAATAATACCAGTAATCTTACCACGCTTGACCAGAATGTTCCGCGGTGCAATGTCACCGTGTGTAAGTTTCAGCTTGTACGCCCCTTCTGGCTTCCCGTGAGCAGCCATCACGTCAGGCTCATGTTCCCAATACTCAATAGGTTCCTTACGACGTATGTAGGTGTGGAAGTCCGCAACCGTGGCGAATGGGCCGAATGGGATTGAGGCGATGCGGGTGTCAAAGCCTGGGATGCCGCCCACCCCACCTATCGCCGGTGCGTTACCGCCAATGTCCATTTCGACGCGCCGCAGCTGCTTCAGGTACCCCGATAGCTCCTTGACCACCGACTTGACTTCCGCGTCGCTCATTTTATACATCACGTCCGCCAGGTCATTGCCAGGAAGCTTTGTCATGACAATGTGTGCAAAACCTTCGAATTTCACATCGTGGTAAACTTCAAGGACTGAGGAGTGCGCGTTAATTATGAGAAACAGGCATAGAGAATGAGCAGGGAGAAGCAATGCGCATGTGAATGTATTCATGGTTGTCTTAGCTTGCTTACTTTTGGGGACAGGTATGGATGTGTTGGCATGCACAAAGTTCATGGCCGCAATCTCTGTGACGCAAACATCCAGCTTAGCGACCCTATTGAAGGGAAGCACAACTACGTTGCTGGGTGCGTGTCGCCGGGATCTGTTCAAAGGCGCGCTGGCCTTGATGCGCAGTTGCAGCCATCTAGGGAGTGGTGATGGCTCCTTGTCGGCCGCGCATAGTGGCGTTGGCGGCAGAGATTGTGATTCCTGGGCGTCTTGGCTCGGTGACAACAATTCGCCAGTAGGCCGTGCTGTGGCGGAGTCTTCCCTCAAAATTCCCGATGATGAATTCATAACTGAATAACTATTGTGTTCTCTGGTGTATGAGGTCAATTGACGTTCACTAAGGGAAGATCTACTCTAGCAACTGCTCACCGCTGGCCGACGTTGGCCAACCTTTGTTGGTCCTTATTCGCACGTAACTAATTAGTCTATTTTTAGTCTACACACATCTGCTCACGCCAAGTACCGACAGCAGGCCCGCGGCACCCATAGTCGAATCACAGCCCGTCCGCCCAACTACGCCACTAACAGTGTGGAACGACTGTAGCATTTTCACGGTTTGGACTCGAATCAAGGTCAGCTTCAACTCCACTCAAGGACTTCGTCGCCTCAATTCACACAAGCAGCAGACAATCGAAACACTCCATGCGTTGGGACATGCGTAAATTCATCTAGCACGGCGAAAAGGCCACAAAGAGTTGAGTGCAAGGATCCTGGTGCACGAACATTTGAGGCAAAATAGCATAGCAGAACATTATTTGACGTTTACCCTTTGGGAAAAGAACATTCGTATGTGAAGAGCATATGTATCATAATTATTATAATTCTCCCTTCGCCGATAGCTGATGTTTATGAACCACCGCAGAGCTGCGACTAGCTTGCCGCCTCCTTACTTCTCTGAGCTTCCATGTAATGCAAAAGCGGCCCCTTTGGCGCGTCTTCACGGTCCAAGAATATCTCAGCCATTCTGAGTCCTCTGCATGCTTTAACTTTATCGTGCTTTAGCAACTCAGCGAGCTCCGTCCATGTTCGAGCAGCTGCAGTGTACGTACTGTCCCCTGCGCCGAAGAACCGAGGGGCCTCTAGGTATCGCCAAGTAGAGACGTCATTGTACTCTTGCTTGCGACCATGTATACATCTCTCAATTGTGTATCCATCGTTATTAATAAGAAACACCAAGACGTCGAGATTATGGCGGATAATTGTCGCCATCTCCTGGGCTGTCATTTGAAAGCTTCCATCCCCGATGAGGAGAATGGTTTGGGCGTCGCCTGGCTTGATACCATAGTAATCGGAAGATGCTATCAGCTCCCGTTGAGCCATGGCTGCACCTTGGGCAGCTGGAAGCATGAATCCGATTGAGAGCCAGGTGACAGGGGTGAAGACTCTGGTGTTCGGTGGCAGAGGCATTTCTCGCACCCCATAGCCAGCGGTGCCGGTCTCCCCGAGCACGATATCGCCTGGTCGGAGGATGTTGGCGAGAGTCCGCCACAGCTTATCTTGACAGATTGGGCGTCGGGTGCCGACGAGGTCGTCTACCGGTTCCAACCAGTCACGAGGCAGTTGAGGATAAGGTTCGTTCCGAGTGATCTTGCTCAAGTCAATGGACTGGGTAAGTCGAGTCGCGATGAATGTAGCAGGAATGTCTCGAAAGGTTTCGGTTCCCATGTCGACTTGATTTTTCCTGATGAAAATGGTGGTTTGGGAGCTCGGAATCGCTGTATAACCGTACGTGTTTGTGGACGACAAGTGTGGCCCAAAGAACAGGACCAAATCGGCTTGGTTTATGGTCTCCTGGACAACTTCTTGATCAAATTTTCCTGTGTAGACACCGTGGAAATTCGGGCGTGTTTCATCGAAAAGTCCCTTTCCAAAAGGAGTTGTCCAGGTTGGCCACTTGGTCGCGTCAATGATTGTTTGAACTTTATCAATGATTCGTAACGGCCTGCATTCGCCATCGGCAATGATCACAGCCCTTTTTGCCTCGTGAATTCTGTCAATAATTCTTGCCAAAACTGCTTCCCGAGCAGGGTCAGCAGCCGGCTCATCCACCTGAGTACTAATCGGTCTCTCCAGCCGGTCTGAGGCAAGACTCGCAGAGACTAGGTCGGCGGGGACCTGGATACACACCGGCCGACTGTGTAGGATGCATTCTTGAAGGACCGTATCGATCTGCTGTGCACATGTCTGGGGGTCACGTAATGACGTTTGGGCCACAGTGACATGGGAGTTCATCTGCGCAAAGCGTCCATACTCGCCATCGGCGAAGGTGTGGTGAATGAGAAGGCGGGCGTCCTGTGATGCTCGTGACGGGGTCCCGACGATATGAACGACTGGTGCGAATTCAGTATAAGAGCCAGCAATCGCATTCATAGCAGATAGCTCGCCAACTCCGAACGTCGTAACCAGTGCACCGATGCCCTTTATTCTCGCGTAACCGTCGGCAGCATACGCTGCATTCAGCTCATTTGCGTTTCCGACCCAGACAAGCCCGCTAGGTTTCACATAGTCCAGTAATTGCAGATTGTAGTCCCCTGGCACGCCGTGAACGGCTCCGACGCCGAGTTGTCGGAGACGAGTAAAAAGATATTCGGCAAGGCTTATTGAAGCAGACATGGTGGTAACTTTGTTGGAACAGAGACGTCGCGCGTGCGGGGCAAATCGATGTGAACAATGGCGACGAACCCCAATGGCGGGGTTTTGGCTCATCGGTATCTATATCTATTATTTCCATGCAAGGATCATCAACAACCAAGGTCAAAAATGTATAGACGGTCCATGATGCCGGACTTCACCGAAGGCGCAAGTCTTTGTCCACGCCGAAGCTCCGCCCAGAACAAAACGCCGCCAGTCACATCCCCAGGACTCTAGTATTGATAAGCAGAAATGACTGTTACTGAGACCAGACTACATGAGGTGGACAGAAGATGCGCAGCACTACCCAATTAGAGGGATGTTGCGCGGGATCTCGTCACAGTCCTGGACGCATCGGAGAAATGCTTTAACTCCCTCTCCTTCGCGCCGAGTTGACTCCGATCCGAACTCCGATCCAAACTCCATCCAATCTTGCCTCTCCGCACCGGATCTTCTCGGCCAGATCCTCTCTCTCTCTCTCTCGGTGCACGAGCAAACACTTGACGGACCCGAAAGAGATTCGAAACGCGTAGGATGTCCTCGAGGAAAGCAGCTTGCGAGCCTTGCAGGAAGTCAAAGCTTGCCTGCGATCATGGTCGACCTGCCTGTTCCAGATGCTCGTGCCAGGGCCGCTCGGGTTCTTGCATGTACAGAGCATCCCCGTTCAAAAGAAAACATCGACATGATAACGAATCACCCGAGCACCAACAAAACTCATCGTAATAAGCCTCCACATCTAACACCGTATTCAAAAAGCTAATTGCTGTATTTGTGCAAGTCATCCATCCCGACGGCCGACCCAACCAACGGCCGCAACCCGCCCCGGGCATCCTTATCCCAACCCGGGCTATCTAGGTCGCTCAAGCCACGTTGCAATCTTCGACCAGCTCTTCTCCGAGATTAATTGCAACCATGGTGGAGGCACGGCGCCGAGTTTCAACCCGCCTCCAAATTCCGGTCGTTGCCTAGCAGTTCATGAGTCCCCGCAGGCGAAGCAGGGTGCCGAGTGCTTGGAACAGCTGCTAGGTACTCGTGATTTACACGATATGAAGAGCCTCGTCTTGTTTTGGCGCACGAGGGGTGCGAATTTAGCACTAGCAGGGCCTTTCGTGGAGCCTTGTGCCGACAGCGCAAGCTGTACTTCCTTGTCGTCATTCCAGGGCGAGGACTGGCCTGTCGAACTTGCGCAAATGCTTATAGAGAACACAGCTCGGCCACTCGAATACGATGCTATGACAAGCTTTTCCGGCTATTCGGCCCAGTTTTTGCAGTCCCAGACGCGCTGGGAAACGTTGGGCATTTTCCTATGCGCCGTGCTCAGAGCCACAATGGATGTTTCATTCTTCCCATCTCTCTTCACCACAGCAACCCAAAGGCGCGAGTTTCAGACCATGCTTATGCGTCAGATCGGTTGCTTTCTAGACGTCTGTATATCAATGGACTGCCTTAACGACTTACAGCTGTTCTTGCAGTATGAATATTTCATCATTCACTCGTACATGGACGGGGACCAGAGTAAGTGGTGATAGTTTCGTACTTGGAGGCCTACCGTTTCCGCGCTAATCAACCAGGTTATCATCTGTGGCGAAGTATGGGCGACGTAATATCTTCAATATCTGCTCTTGGATACCACGAAAGGCTAGATTCCAAGCCAGACACTCCACAGTTCCTCGTTCAACTGCGGAAGACTGCGTTCGCCCGAGTCTACTCGGCAGACAAGAATGTTGCCCTTTTTCTCGGCCGGCCACTACGCATGAGTAAACGGTTTTGCCATTTTCATCTCCCGGATACTCGACCGTTCACTCTACAGGAGATGGCCCTACCGCACGATACACTAGGCTCTCATGACTGGCACCCGGACTCAGCTATAGACTACAGATCGGAGACGCGATGGTCGGCACTTTGTGCTTCAATTAAGGAAGAGATTATGGAGCTAATGTTTGACCGCAACCGAAGAGACCGTTCAAGCAGAGTGTCGTAAGCTTTTCATATGAACCTGAACCTTCTTTGCACAGTAACTGAGCTCTTCAAATTTCTAGTGGGCTCCAGAAGATGGCTGAAGAGCAGTGGGGTGCCCTCCCTGAGCGCTTTCGGGTCGTGGATGGCAGTTCGGACCGAATAATCACTCCATTCGAGCGTGACTTCCTGATCAGCTTACAACTGAACCATTTACACGTGATGTTCTTGCTGCGACGCGTCCTCTTGGATAGGCTGTCAGAGCCTGATGGACCTCTAATCGAAATAGCACAGAAAATGCTTGCCCTCGTCGTTGAAGCCATCTTGACGCGCGATGAACTCGCCAATTCTGGAACAACCTTGACTTGGAAAGTCAGTCATCTTCAACTCTTGAGCCATTTCATGATTTACTGACTCCGCGAAGGTCGCTCACTATGGACTGCCGGCGACTGGTATGATTTTGCTGGCCATGGCAGGACAACCCGTCACTCCATGCCTCAAGACGGCTCGTACTAAAGTGTTACGAGACTTGACTGTCCTAGCCGCAGAGGTTGAACAGGGAACAATTGTCAAGCTGGAGGATCCTAATTATGCTGTGCTTGCTCAAGCTGCCCAAACCATCCAGCGCTTCCTCGATCTCATCCACAGTGACGATCAAAGGCTCAGGGCTGGCACAGAAGCCAGTCCGTCAAATCATGCCGATGATGACTACACGTGGATGGCATCTTTGGGGCCAGAAATTTGGGATTCTGAGATAAGCTTCTGGCAGAGTCTCGCCGAGCATCCATCTGCCTTTGCTCAATACTCAATGCCACCCCATTGACTTACGGCGCTCTTCAGTGGACTCACGAAATCCTATTGGCTATGAAGACGACACGAACAATGCAGAACTGGGAAGAAGCCAAAGCTCATTCTTTCTAAGATCATTTGGTTCATAGGCGTGTAAAGAAACTCTGACAAGCCTTGGACTATGTGGAGAATTGGATTGTTTGGGGTTTCTATAGGGCCTGTCTCAAAAGCAAACTTGGCTCAGGAGATAAAAATGCTACTGAGACTGTCACGTAATTAAAGTAAGGCTTTGGGCTCTTCGCAGTCGCCGCTATAACCGAGGCTTCGCCAAACGCACGAATCTCGTTGCATCAAATATTGAACCGACCTCAACTGCCCATGGGTATTGAAAGAAGGGACGATTCGGGCTGCAGAGCTCCGAGAGGGAGAAAGCAGGGAAACAGGGAAGCAGCCGGAGACCTGACCCAATCCTCGGAGAAGAATGTCCGATCCTAAGGACTATGTCTTTCTCCGATCACCAAAACCCACTCCGAGCGTAACGGTCATCACCTGCAGCTCCATGGGCCTCCGTCTACCCTACTGGTTTCAAATCACTCCGATGCACGCAACGGCAACGACTGCGGGTTTTTTATTGTGCTTTTGGCACCCCTTATTGATTTTTTACAGATATAAATATATAAATATACGTAGATAGACCTTGTCATAATCCTAAGGCTTCTGAAATGTCGTCCTGGACACATGTGCAAATCTCATTTGACCATCCGTCCTGCTCGAAACAACTACCACAATGACTCTAAGCCAAGATCTCGCCGTGTTCCGAAAGAACCGATCCTCCAGAGGCTCTCTCCCAGCTGGATCTGCTCCATACACTTGTGCAGACTTTTACAAGAGCACAATCCCCGGAAGAAAGCAGAGAGCACTTCGCTGGGACCATCGGCTGAGCCTTGAAAGCCAGAACCTGCAGTCATCACCACTCAAAGCAGCTTCACGAGGAGGAGCACAGAGCCAAGTGATCAGCCTTGGCACGGCTCGTCCCTCCCCGGAATATCTACCGTGGGAGTCTATAACGCTCCAATGTCTTCAAGATGCTGCGGCATGTGGACAGGACGATGCAACCTTGACAACATCAATGAAGGCCAGCAAAGGCGAGTCAGCCTACGACTTAGCAATAGCTATGAACTACGGATATTCCGCGGGATCACCTCAGGCTTTGCGGTTTGTAACCGAGCATGTTGAGCTGATTCACAACCCCCCGTACGAAGATTGGGGCTGTTGCTTGTCGTGTGGCACCACGTCGGCAATCGACATCGCGTTTCGCATTCTTTGCAACCCCGGCGACACCGTTGTGGTCGAGAAATACACATACTCTGGTACCATGGCTTCGGCGAAAGCACAAGGCCTGAAGCTTCTCGGTATCAAAATGGACAACCTCGGCCTGGTCCCCGAAGACCTTGATCAGAAGTTGAAGAACTGGGATTACGCAGGCGGGAAAAAGCCGTTCGTGCTCTACATGATCCCAACAGGCCAAAACCCAACCAGCACGACTCAGACCCTGCAACGCCGTAAGGCTATATACGAAATTGCCCGGCGACATGATCTTTACATACTTGAGGATGATCCTTATTATTTCCTGCAACTGCGCGACGCCGCCCTTAATTCAACGAAACAACAGGAAAATGGAGCTTCGGCAGGTGAAGAGTACATCAAGTCACTCCCCGCCTCTTACCTCTCCATGGATACTTTTGGTCGTGTTCTTCGGATGGACACCACATCCAAGTTTCTGGCCCCTGGTCTGAGGTGTGGCTGGGTAGCAGGATGCGCCCAGATCATCGAGAAGTTCGTGAACTACTCGGAGGTTGGGGTTTCGTTTCCCAGTGGACCGTCTCAGGTCATGGTGTACAAACTCCTGGACGAAACCTGGGGTCACGAGGGCTTGTTCGGCTGGTTGAGGTCATTGTCAGCACAATATCGCTGCCGCCGTGACTACTTGGTGGAAGCATGCAAGCGCTACCTGCCTTCAAATATTTGCCGATGGAAGGTGCCAGAAGAGGGAATGTTTCTATGGGTTGGGATTGACACTTCAGATCTCTCTGTACCCAAGAGCATCGACTCCGGGTCAAGCTGCCTTGACGTTGAAGACAGAATTTACAAGCGAGCCCACGACAATGGCGTCCTAGTCAGTAAAGGGAGCTGGTTCATGTCAGATGCTGATGCCACAGCTGAGATCCACTTCCGGCTCACATTCGCCGCGGCACCGGCCAAGCAACTGACTGAAGCTGTTCAAAGGTTCTCGGTTGCAGTATGGTCAGAGCTTCTCCCAACTCAGTGTCGTGAACAAGAAGATTGAGTTCCAGATAGATGGATAGCAGCCACAGATGAGAGAATGTATGCTTTACGTATGTCTTATGTGGCGTCTGGCATCTCATCTTCCTGATATAAACCCTTAGGTCTAGTTGTTCAGGGTGTGCTGACGGGCCTACAAGTCTGAATCTCGAACATTCAGGCTCAGTCCAGCTTCAGGAAATCCTTAGATTGTGTACCAAAATACATTTTCAGGCGCACTGGAATCATTCGACGTCTAATGCTCTTGGCACGTTGTGCGGGCAAATATCGTCCTTTCGACACGGCGGCCAATCAAGGTTAATTTTAGCCCCTTCCGTAGGATAAAGGAATGAAATGGTATTCATGA
Organism: Diaporthe humulicola; assembly: GCA_038088545.1. NCBI lineage: Eukaryota > Fungi > Ascomycota > Sordariomycetes > Diaporthales > Diaporthaceae > Diaporthe > Diaporthe humulicola. The sequence continues at coordinate 29,105 of JBBWSL010000083.1, forward strand.
CACCAACGCTAGAAAATAAGACCAAAGTTGCCCTCAGATGACAACTTTCGACACATGCTGCGTCAAGAACGGAGCTCGATACCGTGGGTGTCTGTTTAGAGGCCCTGAAGGATCGAAGTGCTAGCCGATTGCTCACATTATTTCTCATGTGCGTCACTGCATGCATATTTAGCCGTGCAAGCTTTTGGGCTGCCTTCGGGTAAAATCATGATAAGATGCCTTTCTTGCGACAACATCATCAAGTATGCAGGGATAGGTGGACTTTCTAGGTGCCAACTCGAATGGCCTTGCTGTTTGTTTATACAGTGCCTAACAGCGGCCTGGCTGGGAAACCCTCTACCGCTGGGACTTCAATATTTGAATGTTGGCTCTGTGAGATTGATGAACGATCACGGGCGATGTTCAAACGCGTGTCTTGCGTTCTATTGGAGGACTGCGCCCGACTCTTTTGACGTGTGACTAGTCCTTGGGTACCGGTAAAGCTGATCTGCTGATTCAAGATTCTATTGACGAAGCTCGATCACGAACAGGAGACTACGTAATAAGCAATAGATTCATTTTGTCTTCGACAAATACAAAGGTAACGCCAGGCGACTTGTTTTCTTCCCGATGTGCGATTAGTTTTACCGTGTCTTCCGAATACTCGATCCAAATCATAATACTGCACGAAGCTCTTCCATGAATATCGCGACGACCAGGGGCGTGACTTGACGATGGTCACACTCGAGTTGACCTAATACCGTACCTTGGATAACTGGTAAAACATCAGTCCCGTCTCTAGATAGACATGTCTTCTTCGCCCAAGTAGCTGGCTTAGCAAGAATAATCGAAATGTCCTGTATTGTGCGGTTCTGCAGGTAACTGCTAGTATCGCCTCGACGACAAGACCGGTGCCTTCTTCAACAAGACCGCTAGATTCATCAGCAGGCGTAGGCTGAGCTTAATTTTGTTAGATCTCGGTGTTACTAGACCATGTCACTAACCCTTCGGCTTCGGATAGCTGAGGAAGAGAACGGGTGCAGTGTTGATTCGAGCCTGCATCTTCGTAGTAGAGCGTGCATGAATACAAGGGTTTTGAAGTCTGCCGTTTTTGTGTGAGGTCTATTTCAAATTCGGCACAACTGATTCTCAATCAAGATGTGCAGTGCGGAATCTGGGCAACATTCTCTGCCTTTCCAACATTCATTGTTAAGAGACTTCAAGTCACGATCCATTTTCTTGAAGATTTGAATCCACGCCTCTGATGGTTGATATAATTCTAGCTCTAAGCCTGATCATCCAACCTTCGGCTTTTGTCAACCGCACTTCCTATCTGGGGTCTTTGCCCAGAACTTTTTACAACCGTTCCTGTCACCCAGACCATGCCAAGATGGCTAGGCCCTGAATGTTTATATTGTGGATGTGCAATGTGCAGACAAGCCACGTTGCATTTAGCCTGAATGCCCTTGGCGAGGGCCCGCGCAATTGCTGCCAAGATGTTCCATAGCCACACAGGTAGCACAAGGTCATCATGGACCGGTGCACGTACAGACGGTAGCTGGAAAAGCAGCCAGCAATTGACGGCAATTTCAGTCTCGGGTGAATGGTTGGTGGATGCCCCTGAATGAATAAGGTCTTACATTGTTATGTCTCGAACACGACGGGGTCATGGGACCAGTTTGCCTTTTCCCGGCTGGGATTCATTTACCTCATTTAGGAGTGCTTCGAGTTACATTCGGCGGTACGGGCAGGTGGGCCAAGCCCTGGTTGGAATAGATGGGGCCCGCACGATGGAACGAGATTATGGTCAAGTCTCAGAGCATATATAAGTGCAAGGCTTCGACCCGCTGAGTTTTCTCCTATTCCAGACAAGTCGACCACAACCATCAGACCCAGCAACATCCAAACTGCATCAAAATGGTTGCCCTATCAAGCCTTCTCTCCTACTTGTCCCTCCTCGCCGCAGGCTCGGTGCTCGCTGTGCCTACGGAGCGCGGACCTGCTTTTCATGAACTCCTTTTCGACCGCGATGTCAACGTGACCGAATCGTCTGACCTGGTTGCACGACAGTCCCAAAGTCAGACGGGGACCCACAACGGCTTCTACTATTCGTTCTGGACTGACGGCGGGTCCCAGGTCACCTACACAAACGGGGCCGGAGGCCAGTACAGTGTGACCTGGGGAAGCGGTGGCAACTTTGTCGGAGGCAAAGGCAAGTGGACACGGTCTCGTACTATGGAGTCATCATGGCTTTGTGACGACTGGATGTCTGTCTGTTGATCACGCCGGATCTCAGGGGCTAACAACGTGGCAACACAGGCTGGAACCCGGGCTCCGCCCGCCAGATTAGCTACTCCGGAACGTACTCGCCAAATGGTAACTCGTACCTCGCAGTCTACGGCTGGACGAGGAACCCTCTGATCGAGTACTACGTTGTCGAGAACTTTGGAACCTACAATCCCAGCACGGGAGCGACCCGCCTTGGTTCCGTGACATCTGACGGTGGAACGTACGACATCTACCGGACGCAGCGGGTCAACCAGCCAAGTATCGACGGCACGGCGACCTTCTATCAGTACTGGTCTGTTCGGCAGTCCAAGAGGACCGGCGGCACGGTGAACATGGCCAACCACTTCAATGCATGGACGTCTTCTGGCCTCACACTGGGCACTCACAACTACCAGATTGTTGCTACCGAGGGGGTGAGTTGGAAAACCTCTTTGCGGCCTCCGTGATGTCTTCATTTGTACCGGGGCTTGGCTAACGGCGACTTGTTTTCAACGAATAGTATTTCAGCACTGGCTCAGCGACGATCACGGTGGGATCATCCGCTGGCGGAGGTAGCAACGACGGAGGGGCTGCCACGCCTCCAGCAAGCTCGCCCACGCCCCCTGCCGGTGGTGGTAGCTGTGCTGCCCTGTACGGGCAGTGTGGTGGCCAAGGGTGGACGGGAGCTTCTTGCTGCTCTTCTGGATCGTGCAAGGCCGCAAACACGTACTATTCTCAGTGCTTGTGATGTGGGACAGCATTTGCGTCGAGGATGATGATCGAAGGCAGGATCAGAGGGGCAGAAGACGCGTCCAAGGGCCATACTCGACCATGTTAAAGAACCTCGGCTCACGGCACTGCCGCGCCTCACCAAGAATTGTATATAAGCAGTGGGTCAGACACATTACGCAGGTGCTACCACCAATGCACATACATCATGTTGAGTGTCTAGAGGTCCTATTTAGCAGCTTACTACTGCTGAGTGATGGATGCCCTGAACTTGCAAAATTGTTGTGAATCTTTCCTGGAGAAGACAGGGTCCGAGCCTACCAGCGGTGTAGCCGGCCGATGGCTTGCTCAGGCCACAGTGATGACCTGATGCTGCAGTGTTGACGTGCACATGCGGCATCTCGGACTCGGTGATGATCCCTCAGTGGTTGTCCCTCTCTGACCAGGGCTCGACAGCCTTCAGCAATGCCTTGTGCGCGGCAGGGTCGCCAGTTTTCTTGAGCACCTCGCTGAACTTATCGTCTCCGATGCGTCGCCAGAAGATCAGGAAGCCAGCCCAGACGAAGTCGGCATAGCTGACCGTCTTGCCGGCAAAGAAGGGCCCGAGGGGATTCTCCTTGAGGACGTCTGTGACCTGCCTCAGCAAGGGCTCGGCCTTCGACCAGCCGGCATCTCCGCCCTGGGACCTCTCAAGATCGTCAAGCTTCATGCCGAACTTTGCCTCTCGGGTGCTGTACCAGTAAGGGACACTGGCGTCGTTGAGCAGCCTCTTGGGGATGGCGGGGACGTAGTGGCCGCTCAGGGCGGGCATGAGCTTGGGCAGGATCTCCTCGAGCTTGGTGAGCGAGGGCGAGTCGAGGTGCAGGGGCGGCTCCGGGTGGTCCTTATCGACGGCCTGGGCGATGGCCTTGGAGTCCATGATGTACCTGCCATCGGTTCGTTGGATGGTGGGGCTGGTGTAGGCGTCAAGCGGGGTGTCGAAGTGAGGGGCCAGGCGCGTCTTGAGATCCGGGTACTCGACAAACTCGGTCTGGTAGTCGAGGCCCTTGAAGTTGAGCACGAAGCGGGCCTTCCACGGGTTCAGAGACCAGCACTTGTTGCCATCCTTGCTGGCGAGGTCGAAGAGGGTGATCTTGTTTTGGGCTGCCATTGTGCCCACGAACCGTCTTGTCTCTTCGGGGGAGGTGGGGTGATGTGTTGACGATGGCTGATGTTTATTGAGGGGCTGGACAGGTGGTTAGGGAAAAGGGCTGTTGCTGAACTAAAGGATCAAAGTTGATGAAGGTCCGAATGATGTGGAGGTGCTAGAATTACAAATGGGGAGTCGGGCCAAAGGACTTGGAATGTGGATGACGTTGGGAAGAGCTGGGCGTACCTTCACAGGGTTAGGGCTGAAGAGGTTCGATCGCAGCCGAAACTGCCGGACAGGATGCCCTGCCCACCAACCTTCGTACTCGGATGCCCTGCCCACTGACCTCGTACTCGTTGAATACCACGCATCTACAGGCTAGTAGGCACCGGGATGATGGTCCCGAGGTCCAAGGCACATCGCTGAGACCTGGGCTGTTACACCCTTCCCCCTTCAGCTCCGACACGTTGTTTGGGTTGACAAGCACATCACAACGTCAACGGACGCTGCAAGTGTAAGGTGTACACCAACAGGACGACTCGGTTCGGACACAAGATGGCAGATCGAGACGCCAACGTCGGGAATGCAAGTGCAGATGCAGGTGCAACTGCTGGTGCAACTGCTGGTGGCCACGACAAGCAGCTATGCGCCCGCAAGCCACTCCTCACGAGGATCATGTTTGGGCTGGCCGTCAACGCCATGCAGCTGCTTGTCGTCGCCCCCTTCATGATCATCCGCAACTGGAGGCAGAGCCGCAACCCGCCCGACACGTACCCAACCATCATCAAGACGTACTCAGTGCGCCCTCGCCTACCCATCCGCGTCTTCTTCCCCGCGGCCTACGACCGCCAGTCCCCCTCGACGCCTGGCCTCCCCCTCCTGCTCAGCATCCACGGCGGTGGCTTCGTCGTCGGTTCCCCCTCTGACAACGACGAATGGAACCACAGGTTTGCCAACCAGCACAACGCCCTGGTCGTCGCCCTCAACTACGCCAAGGCTCCTGGCAGCCCCTTCCCCGGCCCCCTCGCAGACCTCGAGGCCCAGATCAACGCCGTCTTTTCCGACGGTGAGCTCACACCTCACCTCGACACCTCCAGGGTCGGGCTCGTGGGTTTCTCGGCCGGTGGCAACCTGACCCTCACCATCAGCCAGTTCCCCTCGGTCCGCAGCAGGATCACCGCCGGTATCATCCCCATCTACCCCGTTGCCGACCTGAGCATCACGCCCCAGCAGAAGGCTGGCACACGCCGGTACAAGCCTACCATGCACGGCTCCCGTGGCGCCTCTCGGGACCCCTTGCTGAGCTTCGCGGATGCATTCGACTGGTCCTACATCCCTGTTGGCCACGACCTCCGAGACCCGCTCCTGTCGCCCGTCTTCGTCGACCGGGCCTCCCTCCCAGAACGAGTTTGGGTCATTGGCTGTGAACTTGACATGCTGGGACACGAGGCCTGGCGGCTGGCATGCCGCCTGACTGGGAGGCAGGTGCCGACTCTGGACCAGAAGATAGGTCAGGAGGCACCCGAGGAGAGCGGCAAGATGGGGGCATTGATCACCACGGGCGACCAGAGGTTTGCCTGGGAGGAGAAGAGCCGTGATGGTGAGACCAAATGGCTGTGTGTTCCCGACGCTGGCCATGGATTCGACATGCCTGGGGCCTTGGGTGCGGATGAGAAGACGAGCGAAGACGGCAGGCTGAAGAGGGATGAGATAATTAGGCTGGCCGGGGAGTGGCTCTTCGGTCGATGAGCTGCCATTCCAGTCGGCGCGTGCTTCTGCTGTGAGGGCCACTCCGTGCTGTAAATATGGGACTGGTTTTCTGCTTTTTGCGGGTTGTTTTCCACTCCCTTTCGACCTCTCTTCTTCCCGGTCTGCACGAGAGGGCTCATGGTTGATGGACTGCTTGTTTCTCAATGCACCGGAAGTCGATATATGTACTATTCTTTTGAAGGGGTGAGGCAAGAGCCTTGCAGCTCTTGCCTCACGAGGTTACTCGCTCGCTTGAGGACCCAAGGTGAAGGAAGCCCAGTCACGCGTGGATGTGAGTGACCATCTAAGACACATGAATCTACTTGTCTGAATCTATCACTGCCATTAGTCTCAGTTCTGCAGAAAATGGGTTGAATATTCAAACATCGCTGCACAGTCCAATGATTTATTTCATGACTAACGTTAACCAAGACAGGCAGACTAGCAATGGCGCAGTGGGTGGGCGGTTGGAGTGGTTCGATGCTTAGCACAGAACGCGGCAAACGTCACGCGACACTTGTTCCCGTCCCCGTCCCCCCTGCTTTCCCCAATCCAGCCCGGACCAATCCAGGCCTCTCGCCTCCTCTCTTCCTGCTGTCCTCTTCCAAGTCTCTCTCTTCACCCAGCCTTTTCATTTGTGCCGATACATGCAGCCTTCAAGAGTCGCCAGAGGAGAGGGGCGACTTCATTGAGGCTATCCCGAGCCGTAAGCTGCGTTGTTGAGGGGACAGGAAGCCGGTTCTGCTTGTTCCGTGGTGAGTGGTCCTGCCGTGCTCATCTGTGTTCATCTGTTTTCATGCCACTCAGACGCCTCTCAGGGTTTGCCCTCGGTCCCTACGGCCCTCTCCAAGAACGAATGAAAGGAAGATGGAGAGCGACAATGACTGGCAGGACGCAGCCCTTACGACGCGTCACCTCCACAACCGAAACGATCGGGGTGGCCGCGGTCAGAAACGTCATGAGTTCCAAGTGAGCAGCATGTTTGGCACACACCTGATCAAGTGTCCCGCCATCGACCGGCTACAGGCAGATAGTGCACATGCCGCTGCAGCCGCCGGAGGCTCCAACAAGGCCAAGAGGCGGCGGAGCAGCGCGAGCGGCGAGGTCATCCTGGAGATCTACCGCCTGACCGATGACGAAGACGGGCTCCTGGGCTCGCTCAAGTCTGCCGGGGTCATTGACGCCACCGTTGTCTTCGCGGGCAGCAGGAAGCTGCTGTGGAAGATCTGGAGCCAGCTCGGCGGCACTGGAACCGCTGACCCGGGTGAGGCTGAGGCCAAGGGGAAGAAGACAGCCGAGCGAATGGCCGGGCTGCCCAATGGGAAGGGGTCATCCAGACATGGTGGCCGTGGCGGTCGTGGTGGTCGTGGCGGCGGGCAAGCTTCTCTGAGAGATGCCAGTGAGGAGGAAGACGATGATGACGACGACGACGACGACGACGACGACGACGACGACGATGACGATCTGCACTCCGTATCTAGCTCCCTCGACTCGGAGGAGCGTCAGCGCCGCCGTACCTCGACCTTTGAAAAGAACTCATTCCGCCACCCCAAGTTCTGGTTCCGCTGGCAGGGGCAGATATCCGATGAAGCCTCAGAAGCGGCTGACTTGGGCGACCACGGCTGCAACGTTCATGGTTCAGGCTACATCGTCTTCTCAGGAAACGACTGCAAGCGCTTCTCAGGTACCATGACCTCGGAGCAATTGGCCTGGAACAATGTCAAGATGAGCGGGTTCAAGGCCAAGCCACAGCCGGAACGAGACTTTGAGGTAGAGTGGTGAATCAGGCCCGATGGAATGTGTTGAAGGGGCTCCAGATGTTGACTCTGGAGGGTGGGCATGCTTGACAGGCCGAGCAAGGCCTCTTCTTAGAAACCAATATCAATGACAATTCCAGCAGCAGACCTCGCTGTGTGTGTGTGTGTGTGTGTGTGTGTGTGTGTGTGTGTGTGTGTGTGTGATTCAACACTGCCCAAAACCTTCAGTGGCCTTTTTTGCCTGAACTGTTTTGTTCTCTACCCCAGGCACATGCATCCAGACAACAAGCATCATCAGAGCTGGCAGAGCCAGCATGGCCCGGGGTCTTGCAGCTTCTGTGTCACTGGTTTCAAAGCAACCTTCTGCAAGTGAAGTTCGGTTGTCCTGTGGACACCAGCAACAGCTTTAACTTGAAGAAGCACGCACTCACATTCGGGTTCAAGGGCTGTGAGCGTCAATCTGTCTCATCAAACCCATCAGATTGTGACCAAGAGGCCCACACACACATCACAGCCTAAGCTGATTGCTGTCCACATCATGTTTTCGTCCCATGTTTTCAACCCCAGACCACTTTCACCGTTTACCTTTCCACCATGGTCACTGATCTCAGCATCACAGCCCATGCCTCTACCACCCAAAATGGACCGCCTACGTGACCTGGCAACTCGAACCAGACGTGTGGATTGTCACTTTCGAATCCCAAAGTCCCTGTCCACCACCTCCCTCATGCTTCACAAGCCCAAAGACCTTGATGAGGAAGGCAGCGATGCCAGATCAACAGTCAGCTCGACCACTGCCAGTGCTACCTTGGCACCAAAAACCCTACAACCTGGCAAATTGGGCGCGGCCGTGTCTTCATTCCACTCTGACCCAACGCCTACCTCTCCTCTCCCTTCTTCTGACACCAGGCCCACACCAGCCCAACCTCGACCCCAAGAAGGTGCCTTGCACACTGGGGAAAAGAAGACCTCCCACATCAACAAGGGCAAGAAGCAGCCCAAAATGAAGGCAAACAAAGACGGACAAGCATCGCTGGAGGGAGATGATCCTTCTGTTGCCGATCGCGAGGTCGACCAGAAGCTTTTCGACCAGATCCTGACAAACATTGCCCAAGACGAGGTCATTGCAAACAGCGGCCGTGAACTCTATCGCCGTGTCAACGAATGCGCTCGCGACTACATGGAGGCCAAACAGATTGTTGAGCGAAGGGAGCACGAGATTGCCGCCATCTCCACAAAGATCGAGGCCATGCAGGCAACCATGGACAACGCCAGCAAGCACCTGCACAAGGCCCAGGCAATTGCTGCTGAGGCCATTGATAGCAGCATTGCCGAGCAATTCAGGCTCAGGGAGAAGGATAACCTGACCAAAATCCTCATTGGCATGGACAACGCCATCGCAGAGGAGAACTTCCATAGCTGGCCCAGGGAGAAGGTCAACAGGTGTCTTGAGGTATGTTGTCTGCAGTCTGTCCAAGTGACTCCCCCTCAGGTCATTGAATACAATCCACCGTCCGCGGATCCCAGAAACGGAGAAGCCCCAAGGCGTCTCAGCTCCCGTCTACAGCCCAACATAATTGAATTGGCATGTTTTCTGACCCTATGTTCTCCTATAGGATCTCCAGTCCGTCTATCAGAAAAACAAACATCACTGCCAGTCCCCAATGGTCAGCAGCGGTAACGTGCACATTGCGAAGCACTTTTTCTTCCATGCAGACTACGATGACGCATTCGAACCCATGCTGTTCCACCTTGCCAACCAGACAGACTACAAGGGCTTTGTGGAACGCTCTCGCAGGGAGGACCATGAGTCTGCCACACAGCATCACGTTGACTACACCCTTCGACCCAATTCTGCTCCAAAGACCCGGACCACTACTACCCCTGTGGGTGGTGACGAGGACCTCACAGATAAGGCCGAGGGCAGTCGATCCGATGGTGGTGCTCCTTACGAGGGATCAGATGGTGCCGCAGGAGCCACCCAGGCCCGATTCCACGGTTTGAAGCAGGATCCGTTGCAGAAATTGGCAAGACTGCCTCCGCGGTCGTCCTCTCTACCCTCATCCGCATACAAGACGTCAGCAAACATCACTCATCGGCTAGATCATCAGCATTCCAGCACCCCTGGTGATGCTGTGTTTGCTGATGCGTGTGAAGACACCGCCTACGTCTGCAAACGCTTTGATTTCAAGCCCAATGCCGACATGAACGAACTGGCAGACAAAATCTTCTCCAAGATGAAGCCACGGTCCGCGCTGACATCTGACATAATGAACGCAGCTGTTCTCGAGTCTATGGCCGGTCTGGAGGTCATTCTGAAGGACGGAGCGGCTGGGGTTCTTCCAAAGGTGAGGACGGGGGTCACGTCGGTAAGTCTATCATAAGGGCGCGCATTCCCATGGGCCATCCTCCCCGGCCAAGTCCCTGCAAAATGCTGAAAGGTTTCGTGGACAGGTGGTGGAGCATGTGGAGCAGCTGAACAAGGACCATATCAAGTCTGAGCAGGTCGCCCGAAAGTTGAGCGCTGTGGCTGAGACGAACGGCTTCCGCTCCACCCAGACTCACGAGGTGTCTGGTGGGCAGATTCGTGTTGATGTGACGGCGGCCGGCTCTTTCCAGGGCGGTGAGTACAAGACGGCGAAGCAAGGTGGTCCGGACGACAGCAAGGCCAGGAATGGAAACAAGGCGACTCATCGCGGAGAAGACACAACGGCCAGCGGTAGAGACTCGGACCAGATGTGGAAGGACCATTACGTCTCGGCCGTCGCCCCTGGCAAGCCCTGAGGCTACGATCGCTATGAAGGTGTTTGTGTTGCCTCAACACATCACACAACCGCATGCGATCCATCACTTGACTCGGTCTTTCCAGCCCTGGAGGCTCTCTGCTGATGACTTCATTCGAGCTACAGAAATGCCGCTGGAGATGGTATCTTTACATTGGATCCACGATGCTGACGGCGGCCTTGCAGCTGATTTGCATTGATGAGGCTTAGATATGCAGTACGGAGTAGGAACGGTAATCCTGGTCGTATTTCGGAGTTTCCGCAAATCCAGATAGTTTTCTCTCTGAATCCAACGTCCTGCAGTAGTCTACTCCATGATAGAACACATCCATGCAAGCACCGGTTTTAGTCTCGAAAGTCTCATCTTTTGCCAGTGTAGCTCCGTAAGACATCAAGGCCTCATGAACGGTCCCCAGAAAAAAGGAGCTTTAATGAGTTGGCGAGCCATTTCCGCCATTGGAGAAACAGGCCAACAGTTTATAGTAGTCTCTGAGGTCGTTGAAGCCGTTGAGGTAAGCGAAAACATCGTCTCCCTGTACATATCACATGTATCAGGTCCAATACTGCTCATCTCCCAGATACCATTCGATCATCGCCACAGGTGCCCAGTCGACATGGGAGATTCATACAGTCTGTGGCTACCATTGAAACCACATCAGGCTGGTCATTCAGCCGCTCTTCGCACCAAAATTCACAATCCCCCCTATTGAAGGCTATGATGATACCTACATGCACAATGCACAAGCGGTGTAGACCCATCCTGGAAAGATAAAACACTAGTATCTATACATATGTATGTAGCAGCATCGATGAAGAAGGCAGTATGAAGATTTGCAGCCAGTTATCTGCTCTTTTCAGATTACATCTGGCGCTGGTTCATCTCATAATCCGTTGTTGGTGCCCCCAGGTCTAGTACATTGCCAATAAGTGAGAGTGTCTGAGCAGCTTGTCGATTTATTTGTAAATTTGAATGAAGGGAGTATATTATTCTTATGACAACTAAAGATATAGGCATCTATCCTCATAACGATTCAAGTACTCAACGCCAAGGCTGTCGGTCAGATCAACCCCAACTCAGGTGCTCAGAACAAGGTTGATCGGTGATGAAAGGGCCCGAGAGGGGATTGACTTTGAGGATCAGTCATTCTCGTATTTGAAAATTGCAACACAGATGCTTGTACCACTTCACACGCCCAAATACACGATCACTGGCCAAGAAGGGTCTCTGTGGTCTTGTTTGATTATTAATTCTTTCGTCACAGCTGGTCACCTCGGGCCGTGTTGGCACCTGATGTCGTCGAACCCCGGGCAGTTCGCAATGATCCGTACCGCTCATGGGTTCTCCAATGCGGACAATGACGATCTTCCAGATCCCGCAGGGTTCGTCCGTTAGGTTTGGTTCAGCCAGTCTTGTTCGACTGATTCCAAGTGTGCCCGCCCAACTTTGACTTCGGCGGGATGATCACCCTCCTCTCGGGTCCCTCCACCATTCCGACTCGTCGGCCCCACCAATGGTGCTCCTTTCCTAGGAAGCCTTCTACGGCTGGTTTTCACCGGGACGGTGGATTTTGCACTCCCCTGTAAGAGGAATCCATCGCTACAACTATTTAGGAATAGCGCCTCTGAGGATCATAAAGAGTACCAGGTTGGACCTCTGGGCTCGCGTTGTGCCTACCGGCCCTACTCGCAGCCCTCCGCTTCGCTCTGGGGCTTGCCCCCTTCGCCCTGCCGGCCCTTTTCTTAATTTAATTAGGAGCTGGGAGGAGTTGGGGAGTAAATTCGATTGAGTTACGAATCTGTGTTGGGAGTGCTTTTGAGATGCCGCTAAAAAGGCGGAGCCGCTATTCCTAAATAATTACAGCGATGGATTCCTCTTATAGGGGAGTGCAAAATCCACTGTCCCGGGTTTTCACCAAGTAAACCGTAACTTGTAAAATGAGCATCCAGTTATGAGAATATTATCGCGATCATCATATTACTTTCTTCCACTTCACCCTCTTTCCGGTGCAGAGGTACGCCGAGCCCCATCACATACCTTGTGAGGTACACAGCAAAGACATCCAACAACTTGGGCATCACCACCTCCGGGCGAAGGGCTGCACCCAGATGTGCGGCATTGGGAGGAACCTTCTTGGCAGTCAAATATTGACTACTGGTACGAGCCAAGCGGCTTCACCGTCGAGCACTACATCGATGGCGACGTCTCAAACGAGGAAAATTAAATGAATCGGGCAGTTGAGGGCATCATGGTCGAGTTCCAAGCGTGGTCCAGGTCGTTCAACGCGAAAGGCGCGTTCGAAGGTGATGTAAAACCATAGCTCGTGATTTAGCTTGCCCTTGAAATTTCAACGTCTTTGTAGCTATCATATGACTGTTCGAAAGGATCGACCATCCTGGCCTTTAAATCAGAGCAATGACATGTTTTCCCACCACAAAAAGGGCATTGGCCTCCGCTCGTCGAGCGCGGGTGCAGTGCAAACGCGTCTGCGAGCCTGGCAGGGGAAAGCGCAAATAATTACGCCAAAGGAAAACATATCTTCCCATGCCTCTAATATCAGCCGCTATAATCTATTATTACGGAAGTCAATCCAATGAGTTGATGGCCGAAATTATAATGAGACCAAAAGGTCTTGATAGATTGCAGTGACACTTGTACCGCATCATTGTATTATTGCTCATGTGGGTTCTCAAAAGAAAGAAAAAATCTTGTTCGATTCCAACCAGTCGGAAACATAAAGACCTCGAATGAACAAAAGCCAGGGAAGTAGAAAAGGGTGTGTGTTTCTACCGCCCCCACCCCCAACCCCCACCCCAAACCACAGCAATGGGGAACGGTGGCATTGCATTCGCCACTCTGCTACAGGAACGGAGCAGCATGATGCGGTGGGGAGACTCCACGAAACACAACCTTAAAAAATGGCTAGTCATCTCGGCTGGTACTGCGAGAGAGCACCTGCGAGAGCAATGGTTGGGCTCGGAGACGGTGAGAAACGGCACCTGCATCTGTGTGGCCAGTTTTGATGCCCAACATGATAGGAATTCTGAAAGAGGCGATCGGGCATATTTTGTCATGGGTAGGGCAGCGTATATTTACAACAGACACGCAGTTCACCGCCCTTTGCCTCAATTAAGGCGTGTTCAAGCCTCACACCCACTACCATTTCAAGCCTCGGTTGCGGAAAACGAAATTCTCTCTCAGTTTTGATGGTTGATAGCGAAATAGACCAGCTTCCAGTTGCCAGTGCTCAGGCCGGGCCGGGTACATGATGCATCCATGGATAGGAAGTTGCGGTTCTTTGTAAATAGCCGCTTCCAGGTAGCGTCAGCTACGAAAGGGGTGGGGGAAGGGGGTTGGCAATGTTCGGCTGGAAAACGATTGCAGAAGTGAACCCGACATGTCTGCTGCTCTGATAATGTCTGCCAACTATTTTGCCGTCGACTTCAAGTCACCCCAGCAAGAATCGTTGAGGATCGTCTGTTCTGTACACAACACCTGAGGCCACTGATCTCTGATATCAAAAGGGTGGAGTATCGATTGAAGCGACCTCGATACGAAGCATTCGCGTGACTGCCGCAGCGGAGGAGCTGCCACGGCTGGGAGCACCTGGTAATCACGTCCACTGTTCCCGGTAAAGGCAGTGAAGGCTCGGCGTGGCATCTGACGTTCGGATGTCTGAGACTCGTGGAGACAAGCCGTCATGGCATTATCTGCCGCGTTGGTTTTATAAATGCTGCTGTATTAACTTGCCGGCCAAGACTACCATCCTAGGAATATGGACGGTTGTCGACATCGGCGACATGTATCCTCCTCCGGACTGCCTGATCAACTTGTGTGCAGCGCGAGGCGCTCAGATGCAATGCAACATTCCAAAAAGAAAATGAAAAAGAGGCTGTACCTAGGCAGACAAGACTCAGGCTGACAGCCCTCACTCCAGTAGCGGAAGTTAGCTCAGACGAGCCATCGCCGGAACCACGCAACCGCCTGCTCAAGGGCCATGTCTGCCGATTCGTTCTCTCCGGTCTGCGGGTCCGCACGTAATGCGAAGCCACGCCCGCACCCGTCATATATCCTGACCTCCAATCTGTCCAGGTTGTCTCTGTAGACCGCCCGCAGGTTCGTCTCTAACTCGTGCGCCTGGTCGATGGGCAATCCGGCGTCTCTGTCCCCTAGGGCCAGGCTCTGTGGCACCTTGAACCTGTTCGCAAGGCTGGCGAACTCAATCGGGTCGACATTTGAGGGATGGGCGGTGAAGTGTGCGCCGACCAGGTGCGAGCCTCCTCCCTCTGTGGCATGCTCGGCGCAGAGCCGCGACGACCAATGCCCTCCCAAGCAGAAGCCGGCGATGCCGAGTTTGGACCCCAGGGGCAGCGAGGCTCTGACGGCGCGCACGTAGTTCAGGACAGAAGGGAAGATTCTTCGCACCTTGAAGGAGAAGGCGGCGAGGATGATGGTGATTCTCAGACCAGACCACGCCCGCCTTGCGTGGCCAAAGAGGTTGTACCACTGCACCGACGCCGCCAACCTCTCGGAGAGGCGTATCGTCGACAGGGCAAGGCCTCCGCTTGGGAGGAGGTTGGGCACGAGAACGCGCAGGCCCGTCTTGGAGGCGTATTGGTCGGCGAGGAGCTTGTTGTCGACGAGGTTGAGGCCGAAGTCGTCGGTCAAGAAGACGATGGTCGAGTTGGACGTCGCAGTGCCGCGCGTGACATATGTCTCCACGTCGAAGAGGGTCTCGAAGTGGCCGAGCGGCCGGGCCGTGTGGATGGGGCCAGAAGAGAATTCGGTGCATGCTGGCAGGTCGCCGCTGGCGGCACGAGGCATTCCGGGCCACGCTGGAGCCGGAGCTGGAGCCGGAGCTGCTGGCTCTGGCCTTGGTGTTGGGGCGAGCGTCTCAAGCTCCATGCATGTCCCTGACTCATTCCACGGGTCTGGCGACGTCGAACACAGGCTAATAAGGGCCAGGCCGTGGCGACGGAGGCGGCAGCAACTGGACAAGGCTCGCGGCGTTGCACTAATCCTTCTCGCGGCGGCATTGGCCAGGCTCTGTCAGGCTCTGGACGAGTCAGCCGTTGCAGGTTTTGTAAGTTGTTGACAGTCACAGCCTCGCCGTCTTCCATGGCGGCTCGTTCCGGGGCACACCAGACACCCAAATACTGCCCGGACCATGGCACACTTGGGCCTTTTTTCGGGCGTGCGGGGGATAAATTTAGACCCGTTTCATTGACGCCATATACGAGGAGGCGGGCAGCTGGAGTTACTCCGCCTGCTGTCCCAGGTGCAACCGGGTAGCAGTCCGCTTCCGCCACGGACCGCGCCTCAGGAAATGCCCGCGGGAGCGGGCAACATTGATAAGCTCCTGCATGGCCCTGCCCGCTCTGGGCCCGCTCTGGCACCTATCTATCCCAGTGTCCTGCTGCCTTGTCCTGTCCTGTTGGGCTCATGAGAGGGAAAAAAAATCCCAAGTGCGGCCTGCAGACGCTCTGATTGAACTTGCTTTGGCCGTCTACTACAGGGGACGGAGAACTTTCCAATTCAATCCGCAGTGCGTGAACCTTAAATCCGTTCTGACGCTGATCTCAAGACCAACAAGAGACCCGGAACGATTTCCCCAAGCCCAATGACGCAGCATCGGAGATCTCACCGTCTTTTTGACATTACCAACTTGCCAACTGATGCTGGTCTCGGCATTTCTCGGCGACAAAGTGGTTCAGGACGACCAAGTCCAATGGAGTCCCCCATGGTCCTCGCCAGACGTCGCTGCAATCTCCGACAGAGGCCACAGTCTCGGCCTGCTAATTAGTCAGTCAATTTTATGAACCCCAAGCTTCGGCCACTGTCGTGGGATATCTACAATCTTGTATCGACATACTGCCTTTCTCGGTTCCCTCCTGTTATTTACATCGCCAGCAAGTCTCCAAGTCTTTTCGCGCCATCCTCGGAATGCCTTGGTTTCTTGATTTGGAACTGCCGCCGTGCTACCGTCACATCCCTAATTACTTATGGGAGTGATCAGCGATATCTCAAAGCTTAGTGAACGGTGAGGACCCTTGGCCCGTCGATACAGCGTAGCTTGACAAGGGGAGGCAAACACGTGTAACTCGGAGACCGGGGCATAGCTAAGCTCTTCTCTAGCAGCTGAGGGGGAGACGCTGTTGATTGTACTGATGGCCCAGGTACTGAGGTAGCGATAATCTCCTAGATCTGTAATCCATTGGTAATGATAATGTGATCAGTGAGAAGGATTAAGAGCTCTGGTAGGCGGGTGCATAATGATGCAACACAATCTTTGTTAGTATCTATATACAAATACAGCTATGTAACTTACCCTAAGCCTTGCGTTGAATGGGTGTGTCTCTATAAAAGGAATTGCCTCCCCCCGCCTCCCGGCCAACCGTATAATATTGTTCTACTGTGTAAGTGTTTTAAAAAATGCAAATACATTAGTGCTGATAGTTCGTGATTCGAGCCTAAAGATTGTCAGAACGTCTAGATATCTCGTTATTTTCCCCGTTAGCTTTCATAAGTAGACTATAACCGTAGAGGTAGACACTATTCTACAAGGCAGATTGACTAGTTGCAGCCCTATATAGAAGTACTTGAAAAGACGAGGTTCCATCGGACTCGGTTGGAGATCAATTGTGTGGATGCCAAAGGATCATGAAGGTGGGATCTTCAATGGGACAGGCCTCTTATTTGGTGGCTAATTCTTTTATGCACGTACGTTGAATAAGGGATTCATGATCCTACAACAATTTCCTTCCACTCATTCCAGGCCCTCGCGCATTAGCAGGTCTATAAGATGTAGAATTGTATGTTCAAAGCTGTGTCGAAGAGGGATGTTTCGATTATGGGCGACAGAATAGATTCCGTGTCCACGGTACCTTCCTAGTTGGAAAATGGGTTCTACGACTCCAAGCAATGACATTACTATTTATATTATACAAGAATTCATATTCACATTATAAGCGACTCGAGACTGTGTCCTACTCAGCTTTATGCAGGCCGACAAACGCTCATTTTCCGTCTCTTCGATGCAAGTGCACACGGGGGGCTCTATGTTTTAAGCACACCTCTCTCGCCGTCGTATGTATGACCGCCGCTGTGGCCGTTGACCTTCAGATCTTTCCTTACTTCTCCCACGATTCCTCTCCAATTGCCAATCTGGGCCGAGGTTCTGTGCCGTCTCGAAAAGGCGCTTCTCCTGAATTCCACAAACCAGATCATGAACCAGTATATACTAGCGATCCAAGCAAGAACAGCAGCCACCCAGATGATTGCCAGGTATGCGCCGCCCTGCTTGACGCCGAGATTGAAGCCTCGTCCGAGGTCTGAAATGCTGTCACTCCCGGCAACGATAACACCCGTTGCAATACCAGCCAGGCCCAGGAAGATGGTGGCACCCAGGATTGAGAACCCGGTATTAACTAAGCTCAAAAGGCGGGATTGTGCACGCAGAATCCCGAGAACTTGCGAGAAAGCGTCAGACTCAATGGTTCCGTTCAAATGATTGCAGCCAAGGGCACAAGAACGACCAACAGGAACAGGGGACAGAAATCTTACTGGATGCAATGGCCGTAATGGCAGTACTGATACAGCCAATAATCAAGAGCACCATCATAACAGTCGCGGCAGTAGCAGCTAGGTCGACGGTGCTCTGTAGGGACTGTTTGAGCGTTGCCACAAGAGGCACCGAGACCCGCGCAGTTCCGACCGTCAGCGACGACGGGATCGAGTTGGTGATGTTGGTCAAGCCTGATTTGTAAGAGTACAGGTGTTAGTCGGATCCTGCAAGTAAGGGCACCGCCACGAGAACTTGGAGTTCGGGAGTTAGGGAGTCTGAATTCCCAAGTGGTCTGAACCACCAGCACGCATTGCCTACCTTGGCCTTGATCGCGATAAGTAAAGCATGAGTCGATATCCACGCCACTGTCAGGGTCGTCTTCGTTGCGGAAGCTTCCCTGGCACATCTTGGTGGTATACAGCCGGTATGTGTCTTTGACTCCCAGGGCCTCTGTCAGGTTCCCCAGAATCGTGCCCGAGAGGTCGTTCAGACCTTGGTCAACGCTGTTGGTCAAGTTATCGAGAATGCCATCGAGACCCGGTATTCCATTGATGATGCCTCCCAGTCCTCCAAGGGGATCGTTGCTCGAGCCGTCGGACCCACTGGACTGGTCCGCAGGGGTGATCTGTACGAGATCCTGGCCGATCTTTGAGGTGTTAAGCTGTCGAGTTCGAAGGAGTCAGCGTTCAGTGGCCCTGTAGAGGAATCTTCGGAGCAGCGCGCTCGCTGTGCCGTTCCTACAGACTCACCGCGATCCAATAATTACTGTTAGCGGTGCCCGTGGATGACCCGGAAGCCAGTAAGACGATGCCGAGGGCGGTGGCGGCGATTGAAGCAATGGCCGGAGCGGCGGCGGTAATGCGGAGGCCCATTTTCACAATGATAATTATTTCTGGGCTCTGAAGTGGCTGTCAAGCTGTTGAGTTGAACGACGATTCCGCCGCGCGCAGGAATTCGTACGGCGTGATGCAGCATGGTTTTAAAGCTGTGCCACCTGAAGCTCTCCGTACTCGTACCTCTTCAATTACCACGAGCGGCCTAGTTTCTTCTCTGTGACTGACATGCTGTGGATCTTGCAGCGACGTCATGCTGTATAATACATACATCGACTAAGGGGGCCTCGGGGCGTTGGCACGAACGAAGAAATCTTCTCAGCCCTGAATAGCAATGGTTTCATTCTTCCAGGGTCTTCTCATTCATGCATCCCCACGACAAGTCCGGCTTGTCATCTGGTAATTGGGCGATTGGAGATGCCAACGCGTGATGCATATAGCGGCTCGCCAGGGATACCTGGACCGCCACGAAGCAGCTCATGGAATTGCCCGATAGAGATATGCCCGGCCGATCTAATCAACTGATATCCGAGGGCCGCCAGTCTCCAAATTCACGCTGACTGGTCTCTGTCTGACCCGGTCAGCGTCAGAACAGTCAATAAAGCCATGATCTGATAATCTGGGGGATAGAGATTCAGTACACAGTAGCATTAACTTTCGATCGGAAGCCTGCGGGGAGTGATCCGTCGGGCCATCGGCTGATAATTTAAATTCGGTGAGGTGCTGTATGTTTCCATCCCAACATGCCAGCAGGATTGTTTCGTGTGTGTGCGCACTGCGCAAGCTTGTGCACATTTGCCAAGCATTTTGCCGCCGAGGCAGAACACTTGCACCGCGACTGCGTCATGGACGGGGATGAGAGCCAGAGGCAGACATCCACATTGTCGACTACACAGTAATTACACGCCTAGTCGGCTAAGTACTAGTATCACCTTCAACGACTTGTCTTGTCATCTTTGGTTCCTACCTGTTCAAATCTATAAGTGACCTGAAGGTGCATTAGTCAAAGGACATCACACCTGTGACATTGCCCAACTGGCTCGCACTGAAAGATTGTACATGCACAGAGATAGGTCTTGTTCTAAATATGCTTGATGTGCGGGCCTGCTTTTGCTCACATTCTGTGGCTCTATCGTAGTATCCCCCTACCCTATGAGACGGCGATTCCTGTTCGGCCTGAGGTTTTGCTCGATGTGCGTGCGGAATGAGGCTCATCTAAGGAAGTTCGACCGCTTCAAGCGGTAGAACTATCGACTAATTATTAGTTCCTAGACTCTCAAAAGTGCGCATCTGGAGTATGCACGATGGCTTGTCAATCCTGCGTCGCAGCTCGTACCACCCAAAGCGCGCCAAAGAGATACGTGAACTCGACCCGGCGATGTATGGTCTTGATCAGATGAGGTCGAGGGACCTTTTCACTGCCATAGAGTCCTGGCTGGAACTTTTGATTCGTCAACGATGAGGACGACATTGCCTGACCCTGCGTACTTGATGTGACCTGCTACGGGTCAGCTGTCTGTTCTGAAACCTATGCGATACTGCAATAATACGACGTTCTGTCTGCATCATAGGGCGTCTTGTTTGCTCGCGGAATTATACCTCGGAACGCTCAATAGAAGCCTCGATTTTTGACGGGCTGGGAATTGAGACGTGAGAAACGTGTGTGTGACGATTCACATAAATTTCTCCTTCGATCGTTGCCGGCCCCAGAACTCGATGGTCCATGGTTTTAGCCCCAGATAATCGGTGAGGGGCGCGGAGTTATCTACCCTAGGTATGAGGACTGAATCGCCTTATGCATCCAGCCATTAGGGGTGGTCCTTGTGGTTTCATGTGTCAGTGACGTCTTGGCGGTATGCTGTCACAGCGATTTCAAAGCAAGGCTCCTTGAGACAATTGCCAAGGGGGTTTGAAAGAGCTGTGGCACGTTGATCAGACGTTGAACCCGGACAATTTTGAAGATTGTGAAACAGATGAGAAGGAAGGTAGGAATGTATATTCAGGTGCTGTGAATGATAAAAATGATACTTTGATATGACCTGCCAAACGTGACAGGAAGTTTGGACCATTTTATAGGCCATCCTGTCTTGCAGCTAGAGTATCCTATATTTGTGTGCATGGTCGTGCTGTCCCTCGACATTCGGAAGGCGGCAGACAGGGATCTTAAGAGGAGACACATGCGAAATGCCTTCTATTAGCAGGTACTCAAAGTCTGAAGCCACGGAATTTATTAAGTTCGCTTTCAATGAAACAGGTGCAACAATCCTGAAGGCTCAACTGAGGCAGCTGGTCGAATTGACCATTCGTAGCCCGGGCGTCGAGGCTTTGAAGCTCGTCCAACATGAGACGTGGGCATCAAGTCACGGTTTCGTCGTTTCGAAATCTTAGGGAAGATAAGGGGTAGTTATATGTCATAAGAAGACAACTAATTCTCCTTGAAAACTATCTAGGTATGTGCTGTGGCATAAACTCGGCGTCCCATGCTAGAGAAAGAGAGTATGAGAATCCAGGCCATCTATTTATTCACTGCTTTGCCCTTCGATCAATATCACACAAAGAGCCAGCCAACTCTAGTCCTGGCGACCATTTTCTTCAGCTTCAAATTAAGCCTGCAATTTCTCAATCACACCCTCCTCTTTGATACGCGATGAGATACTTGTGGCTTGCTTGCGCCATAATCGCTGGTATTGCCGTCGCGGCTCCAGTCAAGAACAACTCGGGAAACGACGGGGACATAACCTCTGCTATTCAACAGATCCAATCCAACTTGGACCGCAATAATCCGAACGGGACGCCTGCAAACGGCAGTGAAGATGACCTGAACGGCGATGGGGTTATAAATCTCTTCGAAGCCGGCGCGCAGGCGGACAAGCGCGCAAATAAGGACTCCGACATTTCGTCTACTATCGAGCAGATCCAGTCTAACTTGGACCGCGATAATCCCAACGGCACACCTGCTAACGGAAGCGAGGACGATTTGAACGGGGATGGTGTGATTAATCTTTTCGAGGCTGGTGCCCAGGCTAGCTGAAATTCATTCAAGCATGACTGTCACTAGCTGCACGTTTTTGATCGGGTTGAACTTGCCTTCGTGGGAATTTTGAGTTCCCGGGATTATGCCAGTGCGATCATTCGGGGATCAATATACACATGACTTCCAGTGGCTCAGGTTCCTGATAACTCGAAAATGGTCTTCAAGTCATTAAGATGCAATGTTTCGCAGTTTATATCCATTCAACCACCCACCCAGTTATGCCACTAACTTACCCTGTTGTAAGAATCACCAATGCTCTGCAGGAATGGGCATCAGGCCTTTTTCCTTTTCGCGTATTGCCCGCTGTCATCCAGTCGGAGAAAGTTGGTTTATAAACATTGAAAAAGACACTGTAATATCGCACGCAATGATTAAGTAGCCATAGTGTTGGGTTCTAATAGCAGCAAGTTTCATTTCTACCCAATTCAATCTGACCTAGATCCATCTATCAACCACTTTACAGCCGGTTTATACCACGACATCTACTTGCCCATGTTTGCAATGAAAATGTAGATGGATGTTCAAAGACTAAGTCACTATCACGCTTGGTATCTCTATTTATTCCTTCTCGCTGCTTCAAGTGACCGCTGAGTCCCGCGCCGTACATGATGGCGGACGCTGGTTTGGTCTGAGCTACTTGCGTACCCAGAATCATAGCCCTTCTCATCTTTGATTGGCTTCTTCCACCTGCGAGGGTGGGTGGACTCGATGGAACTATTTTGAGATGGTTTCGATGTGCTGGATTGAGATGACACATACGAGCCTCGGCTTGATTGGCTGTTTTCTCTTGTCCGATGTTTTCTTCCCGCTTTTTGTGGGCTCCGATGAGATGTACGGTAGCTGGATGCACTGGGGGGTTGACGTTTGTGGGAAGGATGCAGATGAGCAGCATCTCTTCGTCTCCGATCGTTCTCGACATTCTTCACCAAATGTTTTGGTCGTTGGGTTCCCTTGCTAGATTGGAAGAGGAACTTGGTTGCGAGGGCGGTAGCCCCGGCCAGAGGGAGCTTTCCTATCACGGGTTCAGTTTAAGTTATTAAAATCAGGACTGCGTGACCCTTGAACTGACCCAGACCGCCATCTGATGACCATTCTACATGAGGCAGATGCTTTGTCGTGTTGACCACGAGAGCCGCTGAGCTCCGTGAGCCCTGTGACAGCCAGAGTCAGTTCCGAATGGCATCTTGCAACGCGATAGTGTGTCTCCTTCTAGTGAAACTGCTTACATTGATATTGAACTTGAAATCAAACCTCTCCCCCTTTTTGACATCTGGGCCTTTCCCCAGCAAAGCAGCAATACTTGACGGATGAAGACCCCCGTAGTTTATTCCACCCCCTGTGTGATCGTTCGTTTCGACGCTCAAAGTCGGAACCGCGAGGCCGGCCCAGTTCTTGTGCGGCATACTTGCCGTTACATATAAGCGTGACATTGTGGGCCCGGCAAGGGTTGGTGATGTCGATGAGGGGAGTGTTTACACAAAGTCATAAAATGCAAGCATGAACTTCTAAGGGAACTTTCAAAACATTGAACACAGGCTCGCCGTTGCAGCAAGCAGATATTACATGAAGAGAGAGAATCAACATGGTGGTTTGTAGAATATAAATATTATAAGGCAATGCATGAATGCCCAATAATCCTCTTATCAAGCCGAAACTCGCACAGTTGTTGATCATGAACAATTTCCGATATCAGAACTTGCTGCCTCACAAACAACTGCTGAGGACGTGCCGCCGAATCAGAGTGAACCATGGAGTCCTTATCTCGGCCGTCAGGGATGATGCTTCACCCCAAGACCTGCCCGACTCGCAGAACGTAACCTTATGGGCTTACCGCCTGTCATGCAGCCAGCAACGTAGCCAGCAACGTTGGCAGTGACGTCGTGACGCGGGTCACTTCGAACAGCTGTACGCATTTGAATGGCTGAATGGGCTTCCGTTAAGGCGCGCTCAGCGCAGGGCTGGGACGTGGAGGTCCGAAGCGCCTCAACCCGTACCGAAACGTGCTGGCTTGGAGATTTTGGACAAGTGACATAATCGGTATAAGGGCCATTCGGCAATGAGAAATCATGTATTCAAGACGGCGCGTCTTATTCACGCCATGCCACATCTATGTCTAATAAGCTCAAGTTGCATGGTTTGGAAGTGGCTCCAGCGGCCTGCTGGGTATCTATGCCTTTGCCTCAACATACTCCTTGCTGAATGGGTACGTGGTATAACCATCTGGTTTTCCGGGATTGTAGAAAGTGCCTCTATCATAGCTGGTGAGCTCGATGCCCTTCTGCAACCTAAAGACGAGGTCCGGGTTGGAAATGAAGAAACGGCCAAAGACGACGACGATGTCCCTGTTGGGGAATTCCTCATCCACCGTGGTCACGGCCGAGGCCGGTCTGAAGCCACCTGCCAGCAGCACGGGGCTCTGGTTGTCCCAGATGTCGACTAGGAAGTTGATCTTCTCCGTGGCCTCGACATCAGCGTTGCCCGAGACGCGTGACTCGACCAGGTGGATGTACGCAAGCTTGTACTTCTTGAGCTCCCTGACGAGGTACGAGAACTGTGGCTTCGGGTCGGCCATCTTCATGCTCTGGAACTCGGAGAAAGGGCTCAGCCTGATGCCCGTACGGTCTGAGCCCACGGCCTCGGTCACTGCCTTGGTTATCTCGAGCGCAAAACGAGCCCTGTTCTCAATGCTGCCGCCCCATCGGTCGGTGCGCTGGTTGGAGACGTCCTGTATGAACTGGTCCACAAGGTAACCGTTTGCGCCGTGTATCTCAACACCGTCGAAACCTGCCTCGATGGCATTCTTCGCGGCCTGGGCGTACTGCCCGATATACCAGTGGATCTCGTCGTCGGTCAGTGGCGTCGGCTTCTCACCGCCCTCCATCGGGATGTCACTGGCAGACACGAGCTTGGCGTCCGGGCCGGCGACCTTCCTCAGCCCTTGCGGGTCCGAGGCTCGGCCTAGGGCCCATAGCTGCAAGTAGATGAAACTCTTCTTGTCGTGCACGGCCTTGGTGACCGTCTTCCAGCCGTCGATCTGTGCCTGCGACCAGATGCCGGGCGCCAGGGGGTATCCCGCTGCTTTCGGCGCGATGAAGGTGGCTTCTGTGATGAGCAGGGTGCCGGGTACGGAGGCGCGCTGGGCGTAGTACTCGGGTACGAGCTCTTGCAGGGGAACGTGGCCATCGTCGGCGCGGAAGCGGGTCAAAGGCGCCAGAACGATGCGGTTGGAGAGCTGAGAACGGCCCAGCCTGAGAGGCTTGAAGAGGTTGGTTTTCTCGGCCATGATGCAGCCGCGAGTACCTGGGTAGAGGTAGTGCACTGTGTAGATATATTACGAGCAGATACGTGGGTGGCAAGCACACAGAAGGATGGTAGAGGATGTTGCTAGTGAGAGCTGATAAAGAAAGGGATATCTGTGCCTGGACTAGCAGGGACAGAGGCTTGCGAGGAACAGTCGTGCTGTTTGTTTAAGTACTATGGGTTTTTCTCGCAACACAGTTTTTGATTGCTAAGCAGTGGAAGTCAAGAGATGGACAGATGTTCACTGGTGTGGTTGCGACTTCATGGTGATTCCGAAACGCTAGTTGCTTGCCTAACTTCCACTGCCTCTTGTGTCATGGTGGAACCGCATACACCAGCAAGCCTGCAGTTTTGGCGCGTGGGCAAGAGTGTATTGAGCACAGCCAGGTGCGAGACTGGGCGGACCGTAGGCCGAAAATTGTGGACATTCGTCCGGCTGTGCAGGTTCATCGGCAGTGTGGCTCGGGGCGCCTGGGAGCCGGGATGTGTATTTCTCAGCTCTGCGGTGTTTGAAATCACCAGGCCTTCTGCCGAGGTTGATAAGGGGTTGATTTGTCTTGTAGAGCAGAGCACAGAGAGACACTGTCCCAACTTACCCAACGAGTCAGGGCCACACTTCAGACCGCCTCGCCGACAAGCCGTGCAGGCTGTCCTCTCGGATTATTAATAATTGGGTCACGTCATCAACTGGCACATGGATTGGGTGGGTAGGCAGGTAGGGTGTGTAGAGTGGGTTAGCGGGTGAGAAATCCATTGCTCATCGTCCTTTGCAGATCCGGCACCGATTCGCGGACCCCGGATCGGCTTGTGCTTGTACAAAGTCGGGAAAGTCCACATCCCTCCACTGCACTGTGGCATCCATTGGAGATTTAAACTTTCTTGTTTCTGTAAATCCAGCCCCCCACACGAGTAGCCGTCCGTGCCAGCAAGAGGGGTCCGACCAGGTTATATGTTTTCGCAACATTGGAGCATGCGTGTATCCCCGAACTTACTCCAAGCACCACGAGTCGCATTCTTGAGCCGCCATCCCCGAATTCACACATTCATTAAAACCACCAGAAGCCATTCCACCATGACGACAGGTGTATTCCGGGTACGTAGTCCACGTCTACACGTGTAATCAGCCACCCCCCAATAAGCTCGACCACGTCTAGTCAGCACCTGTCAGACGACTCGACGTCGAGGCAGTTGTACAAATGTGCCCATCCATGTCCTGCCCTGCAGTCCAAGCCCGTGAGGTCTAACCTGACGATGTCATGTACCTAGTATATCGATCCCGCCACTGTCACACACTCTGAGGAACCCTTTATTAAGCCATGGGCCAAAGTCGACACCGACGCCACCTCTTTCGACCGCACAGAGCGCAAGCGGTCTGTTGCCAACATCCGCGAGGCAGCTGAGAATGGCGCAGAGTTCGGCGTGGATGTTTCCGGGTTCGCTGTCTATGGCTATCCATCCAAGGTTCAAAAAGATGCATTCTTTGCACCAGACGACACGGAGGTGCGCTCCAAGTACTACGCCGAGGTCGAGAAACTCCTGAGGCAAAAGCTGGGCCCGGAGGTCGACAAGGTCGTCATCTTTGACCACACGGTTAGGAAGCATGATCCTTCGTCGCCTCGGCAGCCAGTACAGCAGGTACACGTCGACCAAACGCCAAGGGCGGCAGAAACCAGGGTTCGACGACACGTGCCGGCAGGCGAGGCAGATGAGTTGCTCAGGAGAAGGTACCAGCTGATAAACGTCTGGAGACCGATAGGGCACCCGGCCAGCGATTTCCCTCTTGCCGTGGTGGACTGGAGGTCTACTGCACCAGAGGACCTGGTCAAGGTAGACTTGCTCTATCCGGTCAGGAATAGGGATATCGGGGACGAGAAGGACGATAGGGGAAAGGAGATACTGCCGGACCCAGAGAAAACAAAAGACACCACTGGATACGAAGTCAGAGGTAAGCGACGAATGTGGCCGGGCCAGAGGCCGCAAGCTAGAGCCGCCACGGCTTGATCACGCAGCTGACGAGCCTCGATATGGCAGGCGAGACGTACTCGATCGCGCCCAACGAGAAACACAAGTTCTGGGTAAGAGCTCCCACTCAATATTCGTTGCTCCTTTCCCATAGGTGTAGCTCTAGAGAGGCATCTCTGAAGGCTTCTGCTGGACGACACGCCATACCGGACTGCCGGTCCAGCGCATCACCGCCCCATCTTGCTCATTTCCATTCCGATTTGTGTAGCACAAGGGGCTAAACCACAAACTGCCAAACAGTACATGAAGGACATGACGCCGGACGAGGCCATGTTCATCAAGTGTTTTGACTCGGCAAGTCAAGGCCAGCCAGGCGGACAGGACGGCATCGCCGCCCTCACCCCTCACACGGCCTTCATTGACCCCAACACACCAAGTGACGCCAAGGGAAGACAGAGCATAGAGGTCAGATGCCTGGTATTCTACAAACCATGAACTCGGATCGGTCGACTCGACGAAGTAAATCCCAAATACTAATTCTCCTCCCCCCTCTTGCCCTGCTTAGAGAAGTAAGACACAATTATCACACGCTTCCAAAGCTACGACCAAAAGAAAAAACTTGGGCCTCGGAAAGAAGGACACTTGAAATCGTGTGCATGAGGAAATAGGATGAGTGATGTTGTTTAACATTTTCTTCTTCTAACGATTCCAACGACATGGTGTAGTTACTTCCCGGTTGCTCCTGCTTGATGAATGCTCAGAAACGTACACAACCCTCAACTCAATAACTGTCTACTCTACAGACTACACTGCCGTGTTGGTTGGTTATGAGGGACCTAGTAAATCCGTGAAATAGCACAGCCATGCACTGGACATGGTCGGTGGCCATGTTGGGTTTCGCAAGAGTTGCAAGAAGCGTGAGGAATAGCTGAGGATGAAGAAGTCTGTGTAGAGTCTAGACGCTGGTCTGGTGTAGACCTTTGGTGGCTTATCTTATCCAATCTTATCTTATCGCGGCCCAAAATTCTTTTTTTTTCGAGGCCGAGACCCCCTCCCACCGCCCGCCGAGGCGTGCTCTCTGTTCGCATCCTGATTTCGGTGACTTCCACCTCACCTACGAGCTGTTGCATTGATTGCCCTTGACTCTTTCGTTAACTCACACACGACAGAAGCATCGAAACCATGTCCAAGCGTGCAGGAGAACACGATGACGGCCCCTTGAAGGGCGGCCACCGCCCAGACGCCATGGACATTGACGACAAGGCCGACGAGGGCATGGGCGAGTTCGAGGACGAGTTCGAGGATGAATTCGAGAGCGAGGACGAGATCCTCGAGGCCGGTGTCGATGGCAGGCCCGATGCTGAGAGGGAGGCCGAGGAGAAAGCAGGTGCGTTGCACGTCTCAAAAGAAAAGCTCGTCGAGTGAGGCTCAGAGCAAGCGTGGCTGATGACTTTGTCCGTGTGAGCAGCCGCAGGAGAAATGGACGTCGACAGCGCCGCCAACGGCCCGGGCACATTCATCGTCGGCCGCACGAAACTCGAGCCAGGCCAGACTCTTGCCCCCGATCCGAGTACTTACCACATGCTCCACAACCTCTCCACCCCGTGGCCCTGCCTCTCCTTCGACATCGTCCGCGACTCCCTCGGCGACAACCGCAAGGTCTATCCCGCCACCATGTACACCGTCTCGGGCACGCAGGCAGAGGGCCAACGAGCCACCGAGAACGCCTTGATGGTCATGAAGTTCGCCGGCCTGAGCAGGATGGAAAGGGACGGCGAGGACAGCGACGACGACGAGGACGATGACGCCGACGAAGACGCCGACCCCATCCTGGAGTCCAAGAGCATCCCCTTGTCCTCCACCACGAACCGCATACGCGCCCACCAGACCCCCAGCTCCGACCCCTCAAGACCCCCGACCACCCTCGTCGCCACCATGACCGAGTCCTCCGACGTCTACATCCACGACATTACACCCCATCTCGCCAGTTTCGACACCCCTGGCGTTATAGTGTCCGACAAGCAGAACAAACCCGTCTCTACCATCCGCGCCCACAAGTCAGAAGGCTATGCTGTCGACTGGTCGCCACTGTCGCCGGCGGGGAGGCTTGCCACCGGTGACAACAACGGTGTCATCTACGTCACCACCCGTACCGATGGAGGTGGCTGGGTCACAGACACTAGGCCCTTCACCGGCCATACCGGCAGTGTGGAGGAGATCCAGTGGAGCCCGAGCGAGGACAAGGTCTTTGCCTCGGCGTCGTCCGACGGCTCCATCCGCATCTGGGACGTGAGGAGCAAGAGCCGCCAGGCCATGATCACCATGCCGGTCAGCAGGACCGACGTGAACGTCATGAGCTGGAGCAAGCAGAGGTCCAACCTGCTGGCCTCTGGGGACGACGACGGAGTCTGGGGTGTGTGGGATCTGCGCCAGTGGAAGCCCAACGCCACCGAGAAGCCCACACCGGTCGCAAGCTTCGACTACCACAAGGAGCAGATCACAAGTGTGGAATGGCACCCCACCGACGACAGCATTGTTGCCGTCGCCGCCGGCGACAACACCGTCACGCTGTGGGACCTCGCTGTCGAGCTGGATGACGAGGAAAGCAAGGACACGGCAGGCGTCAACGACGTGCCACCCCAGCTGCTGTTCGTGCACTACCACGAGCAGGCCAAGGAGCTTCACTGGCACCCCCAGATACCCGGGACCTTGGTTGCCACGGGCCAGGAGTTCAGCGTCTTCAAGACAATCAGCGTCTGAGCGAGCGTCAGGGCCCGTGTCACAGAGACATTCGACAGTCCATGGGTCCACGAGACAGGAGAAAGCAATAATGATACCAGTCGATTCAGCCAAGTGTCGCTCAAAGCTTTGGACGGCCCACTGTGAAGAAATTGGGACAGTCTGGGACAAATTGGGTTCGCTCAGATTTATCTCGTGCTGAGTCTTTGATTGCCGTCCACCTCTGGCCCGATCAGCCCGACCCTCCAACACCATCCACCAGGTCAACCTGCCACGTGTAGTCGGCATTGTATATACAGACAGGCCATTGGACCGCGCTCAGCAGGTGTTAAGCATACTCGTCAGAGCCGTCTTCTCTGCACTGCTAACCGTCAATTTGTAGTAGTATTTGACCTGAACCCAACTCCTCGCGTAGACACAATAGAAGCTGGACAGTGGCGGCTTCCAATTGGCGGGGTTCTTGTCCCCCTTGGACTGGTTCACATTGTCCGTCACGGCCCATAGCTGAGGCCGGGTCACGTCGTTGGCGAAGGCCTCGCGCTGGGCGGTGGTCCAGGCATTGGCCCCAGACTGCGTCCTTGTCAATTGCGGTCCCTTATTTGTTGCTAGCAGGGCATGGAGAAGAGGGGGGACTTACGATCCAAGCATTCTTCAACGGGACCATGTGGTCAATGTCTACATCGCTGGCGGCCGTCCAGGTCGCGCCGTCGTATGGGCTGAACCACGACCCAGACGTAGCCGTGCAAGCCGAGCTGACGACAACGTTGGTGCCGTCACGCTTCAGGACATACTCGCTGGGTGACAGAACGGACAAGATCAGCTTCGGCTGTTCAACTGGCAGACAGAAAAGGGCCATGTGCGGAAAGGACATACCGAGTGTTGCAGGTGCCCTCAATCGTGTCCCACGTGGGAAACAGGTCCCTGTCGTAGGCACCATCATCAACCTGCGTCGAGACTGTGAGACCCGCGAGCTGGGTCTTGGCCGTGGACGCTGTAGGGATGCCTGGGGGTGTGGGCATGGGCGCCGGGGCCGCCGAGACGATGCCCACGAGGCCCGCAAGGGCTGTGAGGAGGGAAGTCGAGGCCTTCATGATGAGGATGATGATAGGACCTTTCTTTTACTATCCTTTGCCACAAGTCGGGAGGCTCAGCAGGAGGTGTTGAGGGCCAGGAGGCTGCTGCTTGTAGACATCGGGCACATGTTCCAGCCGACTGGAAGGGCGTACAGACGTAGATATATTTATATTTGTGTGTGTCTTGTATATATGTAGGTACAGTGCGTGTTGCGCGTGTGTGCGCGTCAAGATGTGAGGCCTTCAGCTACCTCCCCAGTGCCTGTAGGTGGGCACGCACACATGATTGCACACACTCCCTGGTGGTCATCTCGGTTGCGACTCTACCTCGAGTCAAGACACTACCGGGCGTCCACGTGCCGACAGCCAACGAAGATAAGCACGCGGTCCGGCACAGCACAGGGTCGGTGCCTCGTCTTGACATTTTGATATGCCAGGTGGACATCGTCAGACTTGGCATCTCCGGTTCATCCAGTGGTGTTGCTCCTAGGCGCGTTCGCCAAGACTTTGACACCGATGCAATGCTACCAGGGCCGGATGAACAAAATGTGAAACAGACCAATGCCGTGACGCGGTTGGGCCACGACCTATCCAACACGGGAAGCTGGTCAAGCCTCAGCGGGTCGGGCTCGGAGCCGACAGGTTAAGCTTCAATCCAAGGTTATACTGTAGCTCGGCAGTAGATCGCAATCACTGATATGGGATGGGAATCAGGGGGCCACTGAGCTTCCTCTTCTGGACTGAGATCCGCCTGCTGCTTAGCAGACCCCAGATATGCCGGCAGTGTAACTCCAGTATCGGTATTCTCTGTCGAGATAAGGAACGGCTCAATAAGCACCGCACAGCAGTCTGCTACTGTGTGGTAGGCCTGATTCTCATGTGGAGCGTTGCGGCGAAGCACCACGCCCCTCGTGCTGCTCAAGGATACTCCCCGTTCCGTCACATAGCAGCTGAAAGATCGGTGTAACGATCGATACCTACCACCAATGCCTGAGACTAATGTAAGTGCATATGCCAAAAGGCAATTAACTGCAGTAACCTGCACCTCTCCAGCTCGAGCTGCACATATTTAGTGCTGGCTCCTCATCACAGCGCCTCGTCACGCAGCACCCGAGCCAATATACCTCGGACGAGTTTAGACGTTTTGAGTGATATAGCCCGACATCCCGCCTGTGCTTTCCCACCCTTTCTTGCACTCCACACCACACCAACTGCGAAGCAGATGCATATCTAGCTGACTTGGCTACGGAAGATGTCTGGTTCTAGGAAGGTAGTAAGGAACACCACATACTGAGGCGTGAAATAGCACAGACGACCGCTGTATCAAGCTCGATATTCGCTGCCCTCTCTGATAGGAACTCGGCGAAGTCCGCATGAGGCATGCTGGACAAACGTGCTCCAAGATCGTGTGCAGCAACGAGATGTACTCTCTAACCTCTGAGTCCTGTCATCCCGTAGGTCACGTACTGGCCGCGAAACTTCAGGGCGCGTAGCTCTGGCTCCTGTTGCATGAGCTTGTTGTCAATCCTCGGTCAGGGCAGAGGGAAGATCAGGGTGCCGAGACAGGCATAGCCGTGGGCACGGGGCACGTGGATCGAGGAACAAAGACAGCATGTGTGGGAAGATATTATCAGGGGAAGTCAAGTGTTATTGCTGCAGTGTGCTATATATAGCCTTGCCGCCAAATCCGTGTGGTTTATAACTTATCTTTGGTGCTGTCCATTACTCCTCTGGCCCTCCTGTCCCCCAGCGAAAGCAATCGCCTTCGGTACACCGCAGATCAAACCAATCGACCGCTACATCGGCCTGCACTGGGATGTTATGCGGGACGTTCAAGGCACTGTAGGCCTCGAACCAGCCCCCGTCTCCATACACGTATTTGGTCCAGTTTGCCAGGGGAGTGTCTTGGATGGTGGCCGTAGGTGTCTGGCTCAATCCAAACACGCCCGTCCATTCCTTGATCTCCTCGCCGAAATTTGTGTAGTTGAGCACCTCGTCCACCGTCCCATGGAACACCTGCATTTTTGGCCGCCAGCCGCTACCATATTCGGGATACGCGGCCCTCACTATCGAAGTCCACTCCGCAGGGCTGTACTGGACGCGTCCCTCAGCACAGTCGCTGTTCCAATAAGCCACATCGCTTGTGTCTGCTGGGATGTTGGCGCCGTAGCACCCAAATGGCACGCCCGCAAACGCAGAGCCGGCAGCAAAGACGTCGGGGTAGGCCCCTATGAGGACGTTGGTCATCATGGCGCCGGAGCTAACACCTGTGACGAAGACACGCGTGGCATCGGCCCCGTACTTCTCAAGCGTCCAGTCCACCATGCTCACGATCCCTTGGCTGTCCCCTCCACCGCCGTGGGCCAGAGTGGCACGAGAAGACACGTCCCAGCACTTGTCGGCAAGATTGGGGCTGTCAGGATAGATGACGATAAAGCCATACTGGGAGGCGAGGCTGGCAAACTGGGAGCCGGCGAACGCGGATGGTGCATCGCCGTGGCACCAATGAGGGTTGACAAGAATCGGCGGGTTGGGGGCAATCTGGTCGGGGACGTAGATGTAGAAGCCCACGTTGCTGGGGTTGTGCTCGAGCGTCACATTGAGTCTCTGGAGAGATGCGGCGTGGAGCAAAGGGAATGAGGAGGCCAAGGCAGCCAGCATAGGCGCCAAACGCGTCATCTTGGTGTGTTTACACTGAAGCTCTTGAAGTGTCTTCCCGGGACCCTGAGTTGAGGCTGGTTCTGTCTTTTAAAACTGACACGATGCCTGGAGTTTTTGGGCTCGTGTCGCTCGAGCGCCAGTCGGTCCCAGACGTGAGGATCAAGTTGAGTACGTGCGGGCGGCTCGGCCTTTTGGATCATAAGCGCATCCCCCAAGATTGATGCATCTTAAATGCGCGAAGGGCACTGTTGCCGCTCAATATTGGTCGGTGGCAATCGGAAAGTTAGTCATAGACTCGCAGACATCCCAGCACTGCGGAGCCAACAGCTCCGAGCCTGCTAACCGAACATGACTAAAATCTTCAATCGCCTAGCTTGCGGTCACGAGAGGATATGCTCAGCGCTTCAGTCGAGATAAATTCGACCCTTTCATCTGTCAGAAGAACCTATCATTGAGGGGGGCTGACAAGCCTGCAAGCGACCTGGACGAAGTCTCAAATGGTCGGACAAAGCAAGAGTAGTTACCGGTACTAAGCCGGCTTCCGTGCAATCAGGTCCATATGGTCCCTCCCTCACTTACCACTCGGTATATACTCGACTAATCCCGTCGGCTCATCATTTCAATTTTCCTGTCTTATTGAGTCTGTGCCAACAAGTCTAATTGGCCATGCCCACGAAGTAATCGTTTTGTTGAAGCGCATAGTTACACAGCTCAAGACGCGAGGGTGAAGATTTTGTTGGTGTCTTGTCCCCCGCTTCACATACATTGACTTTCGAGAGACTCAAATGGAATTCTAAACCACGCAATCCTCATCCCAGCTCACTATAATATCAGGTGGTCACTGAAATTTTGTCTCGGTAATGGTCCCTACATAGGTTGTCTCGCGACACCTGAGACCCGCCACTCTCTTCGAATTATTTGTATTAATACTCAGTCAAGATGATTTTGGAGCACCCTATCTCTCTGATTAATTCTCTGCAGAAAGTCATTTCAGTCCTTGCGTTGGGTCCCGTTGTTTATCGCGAGCGAACGGACTCACAGCCTTGGTGTTTGCAGGACCGGCTTCTTTGAAAGATGTGCGGATAGAAAGCAAGGCTGCGGAGGTAAGAAGAACGATTACGGCCGAATAATCATTGCGCGCAGTGTGAATTTGGCTGATACTTGGGAGAAATCACGAACAAAGATTCTACATTGGTCGGCGCATGACAATGCTCTCCAGGGCGGTTTGTCCAAAGGCGGCTGACGTTGACTGTCATTGATTCAATGTTGATGATCAAAAGGCCCATATAACACATTCTCTGCAGCAGAGATGCGCAATGATCGAAGCCCAAAGAGACATAGCTGATGGCGACCTCGGACCGGTGTTGTTCATTAGTATACATTATAACTGGATCAAGATAGATGACATCAGGTGCCTGTGCGATCGCGCCCGGTTGCCAAGTAGGAGCTCGTGTCGCGTGCTCAACTGAAAACTTACTGATAAAGATAAAGCCTACCGGGGGGAGGGGGGGTATTTGAGGTCATTGTGCAAGGTATGTAAAATGAGCTCGAAATAGTATTGATATGTCGTCAGTAATTGGATATAATGTTTTTTTGTATATATTGTATAACCCGTATAGGTACTGATATTAAATTAATTCTAATATCCTCTGATATGCTGTGATATACTATTAGTAATTAATATGGGGGTAAAAAATAGGAGGGCGGGAGTTCAATTCCTGCCCTCGCTACTTTTTTTTTTCCCCTTATCCCTAACCCAACTACTTATTAAGCTTAACTATAAATAACCTATTGGAAGCTACGGAAAATACGAATACGAATATAAAAACCTTATTTTTGGAGGATATATAAAATCCAAAACCGATAGATTTAGGATTTTTAATATGGACTTAAAAGTAATATAATATTAACCCCTTGATATGGTTTTTTTTTAATAGTATTTTAATAGCCTTCTGGTAGTATTTTGCTATAATTATGTAATTTTAATTAAATGTTAATATAATTGCCCTATGTGTGTGGATTGTGTGATCTAAGCAAAGACCCCCCCTCCCCCTGGTAGGAGGTGCTGATAGGTCCTTGGCAACTCACTGCTGACTCTTATTCATCTACTTGATGGCTTACCGAGACGGACCTTCAAGTTTGGGCATTTGGAAGAGACACTTCATTGGAAAATAGGGCACCGGCACTAAAATAGGCTATCCGGCCTCCTCGTTTGCAAATACTGTCTACGTTAGATAGATAGTCGCATGTGTTGAGCGTGACTGTTGCGACTGTACCGCGTTGAGATGGTGCAGCTGAGTTTTCGGACAAGACACAGCGACATAGATTATGATTTAGAAGCGACTGTTTCATACCTGCCGTGAAATCTCGTCCTGTCTTACTGGATTCTGCAGAGTTACATTGTGTTATCTGCTTTGTGTGTTCTGTACGGCAACTCCCCCTTCAGCTTAGCTTGTCGTAAGCCACCGCAGCTCTTCAGACATGTCGTACGTTCCCCGTTCTTTCCCTGCTGTGATGAATCTGCCATGAACGCGATTCAATTTCAAACATCACCCTTACCATCATCATCATCATCATCATCTCATGTCACTCCTGGAGATCGGCCATGGCTTAGTCACCTGGAGATTGGATAAGTAACATAGGGACCATCCTATGTTTATTTGCAGAACCACTCCCGAAGGGCCTTCTGTCCACGCGGGTATCAGTCATTTCCCGTATTAAATATCGGGATAGGGATGACCTCTGATCCGCAGTCGCACTACCCATTAAGGCTGTGTGAGCATGGCAGCTTCGTCCGCGTATGCCACATATTCAAAGGGGGAATATGTACTCTATCACAAGCTTTGAATGCCAAACCAGGTCCTGCCAACCATCACAGTAGTAGTATATCTACAACACATCTGAGGAGCACTTGAGATCCAAATTTCCTCGGATCTCGGTGGTTCGGCCTCGCTCAACAGTTGAAGTTTGAGGTCTCAACGTCAGTTCTGGGAGCAACCAGCCGCTGGCCCGCCACGTCATCACCTCCGAGGCACACCCACCGCCCTCCTGAGGACCTCCATAAATCTCCAGACCTCCTCGAAGCTGTTGTACATGGGGACCGGCGCCACGCGAAGGACGTCCGGCTTGCGCTTGTCGCACACGATTCCCTCCTCGGAAAATTCGTCCAACACCTTGTCCAGCAGGCCATCCCTCAGCAGGATACTCAACTGTGCGCCCCTCTCAGCGGTGTTGGCCGGCGTCACAATGATAAACGCGGGCTTCTCGGCATGCTGCTCATCCGCCAGGATCTGCTCCAGTAGGGCCTCGGCATAGCACGTCAGCACAAGGCTCTTGTTCCTCAGGTTTGCGAAGCCCGCCTCGTTGAACATGCTCAGGGCGCCGCTCAGGGCGGCAAGGTCCAGCGCCGACGGGTTGCCGATCTGGAACCCGCCTGCGCCGGGGGTCGGCTGGAACTGCTTAGCCATCTGGAACCGCACGCTCTTGTCACCGCCGTACCAGCCGCTGAGGCGAGGCCGGAACACGGGTCTTGGCTGCCCGTCCTCACTGTCGGCATCCGGGGCCCACTCAACCTTGCCGTGGCGCTCGTGCACGAAAGCGCCGGCGATGGACCCCGGGCCTGCATTGATGTACTTGTATGTGCACCACATGGCAAAGTCGACGTTCCACTCGTGAAGTTTTAGGTCGACGTTCCCTGCCGCGTGGGCCAGGTCCCAGCCCACCACGATGCCTCTGTCCTGCGCGTACTTGGTGATGGTCGCCATGTCAAACAGCTGGCCACTGTAGTATTGGATCCCCGGGAGGAGGATTAGGGCCGTGTCGTCCGCGTGCTCGTCGATGGTGGCGAGGATCTGGCTGGTGGGGATGTACAAGGTCTCATCCTTGGGCCAGACCTCCACCATGGACTTTGCCGGGTCCAGGCTGTGCCACTGAATGTGCGAGTGGATGGCGTAGTAGTCACTTGGAAAGGGTTTCCACTCCAGAATGATCTTGTGGCGTTTCTCTGTCGGCCTGTAGAAGGCGGCCAACAGCAGGTGGATATTGGTCGTCAGGGTGTTCATGTAGACAATCTCACTGGGCAACGCGCCCATGAAGCCCGCCGACTGAGTGGCGCACTGGGCGGCCATGTCTTGCCAGTTGACGAGGGGCGAGTCCTCGAGGTCTGCGAAGTGGCCATTGACCCCGACGGATGCCCATGTGTCGAGCTGCGCGCTGATGTATCGCCTTGTCGCTTGGGACTGCAGCCCCAGGGAGTTGCCGCAAAAGTAGATGGCGTCGTCCTCGCTCTTCTCCTGCCCATTGGCCACATGTGCTGTGCCGTTCGCCGCCGTGGCCGCGGACGATGTCACGGGCTTAAGCCCCTTGTCCCTGAGTGAAGCCTTGGTTGGGAATATATACTCGTTTCGCAAGTGCTTGACTGGGTCAGAGTCATCAAGTGACCGAGCATGCTGCCGAGTAAAGTCCCTGAAAGCCGGCTTCTTCCCGGACCGTATCTGGTCAGCAGTGGCGCTGAAGTCCATCTTTGGCATGGCCTAAAGAAGAAGAAGGAAAAAATCGAAAAAGAAACGAGGTTGCGCTGGTACTGCTGCTTCCTCCCCGGTGTGCCTGATCGGCTTCTCTATGTAGTGGGCAGTCCAAACATTGCGTTGGGGAACCCTCAAGCCCCGAATGGAGTCGGTCCAGGCCTGAGAACGCTGATGTAATGGATTCTGGGCCCTGGAAAGCTTTTCGGGTCGCCCCGAGAGCGGCACTACACAACTTTACTTAGTCAGTCAAAGTCAAAACAGGCGCAGGGAAGGCCGGGCCCGGGGGGCCAAAGCCATGCAGAGCAGAGCAGAGCTCGAGGGTTTGTGTGGGCGGGACATGACATCCGAACATCCGCCTTTCCGAACTATGTTGTCTCTCTTCCGCGTTTAGCCGCCGCCCGGATGTCATTCTTGTCTCGAACCCCCGATGCCATGCCCAGTCCTCCGGGTCCGACATTCCTGGCCCAGCATTCGTCTCAGTCAATCGAGGCATTGCTTGTGCTCACGGAAGTCCCAGAGTTTCACGGAAGAAGACAACATGGTTCGATCGCGGAAGAAATGGCATCAGTGTAGGGTGTTGTGTGCCCCCACACTCGAGTGTCGCCCTCCTTCCACGCACGCCCGGGGGCACGTAGCTGGCAGTCTTCTTTCTGCCTGCAAGTTTTGTTGCTCGAGGTTTTGATCCAATCAGTAAAGATGTGTCTTTGGTTCTTATAGAAATTTCTGTCCCTCATAGAGATTTGAACGGTTCTTAACATTGAAGAATCATTGTTGCTGAGCCCCAAGATCCATCTAGATAGACATTGCTCTCAAGCCCATCTCCTCCTCCCTTCCTCGCCGCACTAGCATCAGACCTGACGCTTGACCACGGTCCTCCATATTGTCTCCCTCTTACACTCATTCCCCTCGCCGGGTTCCCTCCCCGGCTCGCAGTATTCACCATGTCGCCTCACGCCCTCACCGAGCAGCTGCAGGACGAGGAGCTTCTTGCGTCTTTCAACGTCACATGCAATGGCTTCCTCCCTGCAGAAGAGCCTCTCAAATTCCTCCCCAACTCTTATTATGAGCCATGGGAGCTCTTAATCCACAATATCCAGGATCTTCTGGCCAATAGCACACTACGGCAAAGGGTCGAACAATTACCGGTGCTTTCGACAGACGGTCTCAGGACAGAGCCCGAATGGAGGAGGGCATATGTCATCCTGACCCTCCTGACACATTCATTTGTTTGGGGGGGCGACAAGGCTGCAGAGGTTAGTGGAGCCCCGTCTCTGACGCTGGGGATTCCGCAGGTGCATTCTCACAGGTTTCCATACTGACTGCCGCGTTGTGACAGACACTGCCTCCTGCAATATCAGTACCTCTTCTCGCTGTGTCCAGGCACCTCGAAGTGCCGCCCGTAGCAACGTACGCGGCCCTTAACCTGTGGAACTTCACCTCGTCCACTGGCTGCTTCACCGACCTCGACAGCCTCAGGTCGCCGCACACCTTCACGGGCACCGAGGACGAGTCCTGGTTTCTCTGTGTCTCAGTCGCCATGGAAGCTCAAGGCGCCTATATCATGCCGACCATGCTCAGGGCCCTGCGGGCCATTCACACACGCGATTACGACACCATCACCGCCGCCCTGGAAGAGCTGTCGGTCTGCATCAGGAAGGTCGGCGTGCTCCTGGACCGCATGCGCGAGAGGTGCGACCCCATGGTCTTTTACCACAAGATCCGGCCGTTCCTGGCCGGGTCCATGAACATGGCGGCCGCGGGCCTGCCAAAGGGTCTCTTTTACGACGAGGGCAACGGGAAGGGGTCGTGGCAGCAGTGGCGCGGTGGCAGCAACGGGCAGTCGTCGCTGATCCAGTTCTGGGATGTCGTGCTGGGCGTGACGCACACGTCCGAGGGGAGCAACAACCCGCACTCCAAGGCCGGCAGGCCAGAGGAGAAGAGCTTCCACCAGGAGGTGAGGGGGTATATGCCGGGCGGGCACCGGCGTTTCCTCGAGCACGTCGGCCGGTCGGGCAGCATCCGCTCGCTGGCCATGATGGCGACGAGCGGCGAGAAGCACGCAAGGATGCAAGAAGCATACGCGGCGGCGGCCAAGACGTTGACCGAGTTCAGGAACAAGCACCTGGGCATCGTCACCACCTACATTGTCATCCCATCCAGGAAGCCGTGGACGGCGGACACGGGCAAGAAGGCCGTCAACCTGGCGACCATGTCGACGAGGCAGCAGAACGAGAAGAAGGACACCGGAAAGAGCGGAGCCGACAAAGAGCTGACGGGGACGGGAGGCACGGCACTGCTGCCATTCCTGAAGCAGGCAAGGGACGACACTCACGAGGCTGGGCATCTGGTGCGCGAGAACGCCATGGCAAAGCGATGAGCCCTCTGCCCACATGGATAATGGATAAGACCATCCACATTGGATGCATGCATACACCTGCTAGGCGTTTGGATCCGCACTTGTTTTTTGGTCACGGGATTTTCAGTGCGTCTTACCGACCACGACCACATGGCGCAAGGAGTAGAAGGTTATCTCGGATGCGGAATAGTCATGTTGCTGTATGTAGCAAATACCATTGCTCAGCGCCACTCCCATATGATCGCCGGGTCCAGCTGAGACAATTGCTTGGTCTATATATAAGTCGACTGTATCAGGGTACTGGAGCTGATGCTTGGGGCTTCCTTCTTTTCGGTTGTGTTATACTAGTAGCGGCCCAAGCTCAATATCCATGTTCCCAAAGGCTCAGGAGACGCGTTGACATCTCAGCCAGCACTAGGGCAGGCAGTCCAAACTTCACGGAAGCTCGGAACATCTTCAACATCCGCGCGCTCAAAGACATGATAGATCAACTGGGTGAACGGCAGTTTAATTATGGACTGCAATTTCCCAGTCTTCCTTTGGGTGCTAAGTCAGATCTTACTCACTATCCATAGAAAGGAGGAGCATTTCTCAGCGGACGACGCGGAGACGCAGCTAAGGCGCCGTGGCCCCATTCCATCCACCCCCCTATTCCGTCCACTTTTCTCACCAAACAACTGCCAAAATCGACATTTTATCTCCACCACACTGAATGATAAAACCTGATACAAATTCTCATAGATTTAAATGAGAGTATAATGTCAAGTAATATTTTCTTTACATAAGTAGATAGATTAAGTGAAGGACTAGTGCTAGGTGCTAATAGGGATAATACTTACTACAGGAAACACAACACACGCCCGCCTTTCTCTTCCTCTCAGTGTTTGTAACAATTGATCCGAACAGATGTCGTACGTGCGGACAGAAGTCAATTGCGCTTCTCCTTGTTCCCAACAACAAGCTCCTCGCGGGGCTCGAGAATTGGAAGAGCCAGATCGGCACTTTGCCGTTCATCTATTAGTATGGACACTAAGATCGTCGACACTGAGGTCATGCCACTCACACATGGGCAGTAGGGAGGGCAGCACCAACCGCCAGGCTGGTGATGATGGCCATGATCAAGCCGCTGGAGAAACGCATGATGACCATTTGCTTTCGGCGAAGTTGAGGATTGGAGGGAATTGGTGATGGCGTCACTGAGGGAGTTAGACGGCTGTGTGGCTCGGAAGAGAAGATCCCAGGTTGGAGATCAGGCCATTGAGTTGCTACATGGTCCATTTCTTATGTGTCCTGGCTCGGATCGTATTCGGGTCTCGCAGTTCCGGCTCTGTCGCCGTCATCAGAGTTACGGTGACGATCCCGAGGAGCTCTGGGATGCTTGAATAACCATTAACGAGCCCGGAAGGACTACCGAGAGACCTTCGGCACTGCCAAACAAAGTAACATGTCGTGATCTTCCCAACGCCGAGCTGGCCGAGGTGGAGGAGTCACTCGGTCCGACGAGTAGAGAGGAACAGAGATGGCTGGTTCTGAGTCCCTTCGCTGTGGTCCGTTGTCAGCATGCTCCCACTTCTTCACTCCGGGCGTTCGCCCTGCGAATCAGGCGTCACAACTCGGCGCAGCCACGAGCTGGCCGTACCAGTTCATGAAGCTTCCTCCGGAGGGTCAACATACTCGTCGCTTGCTCCTTGACCAGTATGGGCTGTATCTCCAGCTTTCTGCGCTGATCCTCTTCTTCCTGGCCGTGGTGTTGAGGCTGGTACTGCAGTCTTTGGGGAGGATGGTGCAGAGGCGGGAATTGTCCGATGCCGATCCGTACGGCAACGATACGAGCGTTGTCAAACAGCTGCAATATTTTGATAGGGTGCTTCTGTTGGCCGGCGGTGTGGGAGCTACCGCCATC
Organism: Diaporthe humulicola; assembly: GCA_038088545.1. NCBI lineage: Eukaryota > Fungi > Ascomycota > Sordariomycetes > Diaporthales > Diaporthaceae > Diaporthe > Diaporthe humulicola. Next base: position 71,448 of record JBBWSL010000083.1, read on the forward strand.
CTGCCTCTTTACCGTCATATCCGAACTGCTAGCTCATCGACCCCGGCGAGACTTCTTTGGGCGGTTCACGAGTGGTGTTGCCGATAAGAGTAAGGTTCGCTTGTTTGTAACGAGGGGCGAACGAGGCTTACACGTGAGCGATGGTGGCAACGAAGCACCGGGATTAGAGTCCTCCAAGCAGCTGGACGATATCTCCTCAATTCTTGCGGAGAACGAGATCGAGAAAGGATCGATAGGTGTTGGGACGGAAGACGTCTTCAGAGACGCGGCATTGAGTCCCGCGTGACCTGATCTTCAATCAGAGGCCGACGAAATGTTTGGGGAAGATTCCGGCGAGGGAGTGACCGTGGTAGTTTGCGGGCCCGGCTACAATGATCGATGAAGCGGGGCGATGTTATGTGTATTTCGATAAAGCTAGCTTTTCCTTGTAACGGGGAGGGCATTTCATGTTCTCGCTCCCGTCGGTTTTCTCGTAATCAAGTCTCGGTGAGTTGGTGCAACGGGATAACGTTACATGTGGCCGAAGTCCGAGCTGCAGATGATCTTGCCTGTCCAATTGTTCGTTTCAAGCGTTTCCTTCACGCACCTGCACCCTCATGAACGACTTAGTGCTTTCTGTGTGTTACGCAATCTGAAATGTCGAACCATACGCAATTGACCAGCACCAAAGAGTACATCATCTCGGGCTGCACAGTGGCCGACGGCGATGCGCTCGCCGCCAACAACCTCCCTGCCTTCTGGGCTGACCCGCATTTCCGTTTGAATTGGCCGAACCGCACTCTCGAATACCATGTGATTCAGATTTCCAAGCGCTTCCCGGATAACTTGTTGACTGGGCGCGAGACTAAACGCCATTTGAAAGCTGTCGACCCCGATACTGGTCGCATCGTTGGGTACGTGCGATGGATCCTCCCGGCCGGTTTTGACGCGTCTGTCTGGCCTGAAGCCGTAACTCCGGCGGTCAGCGAAGACGATGAAGCTTTCTTCCGCCGCCTTGCCTCGATGGCCGATTGGAGCACTGGCGATACGACTGGTGAGCCGATAAGTCCGGTCCAGAAGGCCGAGAATGAGATTCTGTCCAAGAAGACATACATCCGTAAGTGATCTCCCCGTTGTCCGGCGAGTCACCTAGGCCATGCACGATGCACTGACACGCTGGCTTTATCGTACCTACAGAGCTGGACTACTTGGCAGTGCATCCAGACAACCAGGGCAGAGGCATCGCCACGCAGCTGGTTGCGAGCGGTCTGAAAGAAGCCAAGAAGATTGGCCTCGACGTCTACGTCAGGGCATTTCGTCCCGGCGTCGGGTTGTACCGGCGGCTTGGGTTTCGCATTGAGAAGGAGCTTGTACTTAACGATTCTGAAGAGGGCGGGCCGGGAGAGGTCTACCGAGCCCTCATGACCCATGCTATCGCCTCATAAGAGGCCACGCCATTCAGAAGTCATTGTGTCAGTTCTGAGGGTTGCTTTGTTAAAGCTAAGTATTGGTTTATACGTCACCAACCTCTATGTGTCTAGATTAGTAGGTATGGTAGCAAGATAGGTATCAACTCCTAGGAGGTCATCGGAAGAAATTGTTCCCCACTGCTATAATCTCCTCAACTGCCTTGAATTACTTTACTTAGGACTTGTATGTATCCTAGTAGAGAAGCTTTAAGACTAACATTTATTAAGAAAGTAATTCTAGTTTTTATTGATAATTTAATTAATATATTACTTGTACTACGAGTGGCCCAGATAAGTCGTACACCCTTGGGTAACGATGGATATCGCTATATCTCCAGGCTGGACCCCACAGGAGCGACTGACCGACTTTGGTCCCATATGAATTGGAGCGCTTCGAGTTCACACCCATCGATCTCTCTCACAACGAGTCAAGGAGTCTCCGGGCCTGCCGCGACTCGCGTGAGTTTCTGTCAACCATCTCATGATGCTTCATGTGTCTCTTTCCCCATTTCCTGGCGTTGGTCTTGTTGTTGGCCAGGGCAGCGTGGTCGAAAGCCAGCCGGCTTGTTTTGACGTAATAATCGGCGAAGCCTTCGTCTTCAACGTACTCTGCCAGCGCTTGAGCGGTCGACATGAGCTTGTTCCTTGAGAACCTTGTCCTTGTGCCGGGGGTCAGCAGCGCGCCCTCCAACTCCTTTAGGTCATTGCCAGCCTGAACTCGTCTCGTATCCGAAGCACCAGTCCGGCAGGCTGCGCAGTCGCAACGGAATCCGTACGGGTGAAGTCTCTGGTTACGTCTCTCTGTATCCGTAAGCAGTGGGATGTATGTTGTGAAGATCTGCTCGGGGGAGAAGAGTCAGCTACTCTGACATCATGGGCGAGGCCAGTGGTGTGATTGTTCACCAGCCGGTATCAATTGATCCGCTACTGCATACCTCTTCTCCCTCTTCAATATCTCGTGTGGCAACAATGACCCTCGTGCCTCCGTTATCGGCATTCAGCACGTTGGGCTGGCAGGAATGGTTGATGAGTGCCACTTTGGGATAGATGGCAACTCTGCCGTCGTCCAAGTTGTAGGCATTGCTCCGGAGGATCGCCATGAGCCGGCCCGACTCGTCCTGGCCATCTCCCTCGAGTCTTTGCTCGTGGCACGAGAGATATTCTTCCTGCTGCTCCGGGCTGAGCCGCGAGTACTCGTGCTCCACGTCAGCAGCCATTGCAGACAGGGAATACCCCATGCCTGGAACCAGCGCCGGAGGGCTCACGACCAAGAGCGGTGTCTCGACCAGCACATGTGTTCCTTTCGGGATTTCTCTGGCCGCGAACAGGCCGCGGCCTCTTCCAGGTGACGGCTTCATTTCCCACGCTGGTCTTTCGCCATGTTGCTCACTTGGCAACGGCAGCTGATGTGAATGGGCGGCACACTGCATTTCAGTCAGAAACCCCCATGAGTCTGGTAAATGATGGACAGCGGCGAGCCTCGATGATACGTACAGTCAGCATTGGGCCGAATAGAGGCAAGACAGGGCAGTCGGCATCCTTGAGGATTTGTTGATCTGATAGCGAAAAGGCCTGCTGGGCGGGTAGAAACAACAATGCAGCTACGGTGAGCCATCTCCCGTGACGCTGCGTGGAGATATGGGCCAAAGTCATGTCTGCTTGCGGTCTAACAGCGATCAGGAACGAGTCTGGATGCAAGTCTAGGGGACAGAGAGAGGGCTCTGAGCCGCTGATGAAGTCGCCGAATCGCCTCGGATGCGGTCGATGCGGTCGATGTGGTCGTGGTCAGGGCCCCGGTCTGTGACAAGCTTACCCCGTACTTAACCTTTCCCGACACGCTCTTTTCTGAAACAAGGCCGGCCAGGTCAGCCGCAAGCCCCTGAATCTTACTATAGGCGTCCGGTTCCTTCGAAACAGCATGATTGGGTTTAATGAATGGTATCGATGAATTGTTATATAGGCCAGAACAGCATCCGTTCAAAAAGGGCTTTGGGCTCCTCTATTAACGTCGGCTGTCTTTCGGCACCAGTAATTAATTTGTGTGCATGTACAGCAGATCCGCTTCTCCCTTTTCTCCTCTTTGCTTGCTCTCTAACCTCATTTCCTGGTATCAATTGATCTGGGCTCATGATGCTCGTGTAATAGCATAGTGTTTTGATGTTCAAAGTGCCATCTCCGCAGATGCTTTGCAAACGCCTGGTGCAGCAAGGTGCAAGAAAGAATTCTGAGGCTGCAGATAATACTCCCATTCTGCGTCGGCCCCAAGCCTCGCCTCCAGGGTGACAATCATGGTTCGATCCAGGTGCGTTGTATGATGCCCAGGTCCAAGCACCTCAGTCACAATCAATTATTGGTATCAAAATCATAAACAATGTCCCATCCCGCGCCGTGCTCGCCAGGGGCTGTTTGCACGCGTCGCCAGCCCGCGACACGATCCCGTGGCCTCGTTGTCGCTGGCACATGTCGTCGTCTATACGATACTATTTTTATGGTGGTCGTCCTCCATTATCCACTGACCCCGGTCTGAGTGGTGCGCTCAGATTCATAAAGGCCGCCTGGCCGGCTGAGCGACGGTGGTTCTGGTTTCCAGCGGCAGGTGGGAAGCTTCCGTCGTTGTTGGCTTCGACCGCCGGGCTTGTCATGCCGGCCATCCGCTGGTGATCTTTGGCGCGTTTGTCGACAAGGGCACCCCTGAAGCCCTTCTCAGCTTCATCAGCGTCCTCGTCGTCCTCGGCTTGGAACACTTTGCTCTCCAGCCACTGCGTCGCCCGTGCACATGCCGTGTCGACCCAGCGCATCCAAGCCCACGCCGCAGTGTACGTCAACACCACAAACACAATTATCGCCATCCAGGCCCTGCTCTTGCTTCGTAGGTGCAGGAACTCCTCGAACGACCCGTCTTCGCGCTGTTCGAACCTGGGTGTCAATCCATATGCGATCCACATTCCGACAGTCCTCAAGATGGTCCCGTGGACCAGATAAACGGCGAAGGAGTGTCGGCCGAGCCATAGGAAGTACCTGTTGCTTAGCAACTCGCGAAGAAAAGGGCTGATGAAGACGGCGACCGCGCAGCACTGTATCGCTATCGATGAGAAGCGCCGGCGAGCATCTGTGCCCTCGGGCACGAGGAGGCTGCCGCGAGACGCGCCGGGAGGAGGGTCCATGTTTACAAAAGTCTGCTCGAGTCCGAGGGACCATCGGGACCAGTCCTCGTGTTCCTGGGGGTAAGAGCCCAGGAACAGCCCGCTGAGGATGAGCAGGGGCGCAACGACCAGGGACAAGACGCGGTGGTTGGAGGCGATCAAGTTCTGGGTGGGACGGTGCAGAGACAGGTCGGCCAGGAGCGTGCCGAGCGAGATCAACGAGCCGAACGTCTCGGTATTGTCCTGCCTGTTCAGCCACCAGTAGGCCATGAGCAGGAGGTGGACAACCATGCGGTACCTCAGCCTCATGCCCATGGTGGCGGCCAGCAGGACGTAGACCTGGAAGGCGCCTGCCAGCAGCGGCCGCATGGCCCACTGGTGGCGGTCGTATGCGTTGTCGGTGCTCGTCCAGGTGGTCAGCAGCGAGCGGAACAGGCGCTCCAGCTCGCGCCTGAAGGTGGGCTCCATTCCGGGGGCGTCGAAGCGGACCCAGAACGAGTCGCAGAAGTGCGCCGTCTCGTAGCCTCCGATGGCGGTGAGGCAGAAGCTGATGAAGGTGGCGATGGCGGCGGGCAGGACCAGGCGGGGCGGCCGCCGGAAGGCGCTCTTGGCCACGGCCATGAGGGCATCGCCCTGCTGGTGGCGGTTCCGGCCGAGCTTGAGCGGCTTGAGGGCGCATACGAAGCCAGTGAGGAAGGCGAAGATGGGGACGCCTATCCTGCCCTGCGCCGGGATGCGGATGATGGGGAGCTGCCAGAGGCGAGGCGGCACGTCTGGCCTGTCCCTCGGGGAGAAGAGGGCAAAGTCGAAGGCGCGAGCAACATGGGTCATGACGACCATGACCGAGGCGATGCCCCTGAGGCCCTCGACCCACTTCACGTTCTTTGCGGACTGGTGAGCAGCCATGGCGGCGGTCGGTTGGTGTTTATGCGTGGCCCACCCGGGTTAGACGGGGGGCGCTGCCTCGTGGTGGGCTGCGCCCAGATAAGATGTCAAGACAACTTCAAGTCCCAGGTGTCGACAGGAAGTCTCAGCATAGCATAGCACCCGTCGTGCCGAAAAAGCCGCCCGGCCAGGGTGTTGAACAGGCTGGGGATTTCTTGTCAAAAGAAGCCCACTGATGGCCAGCTCGGCAAGATAGGGTTTGGATTTCACTGACGGCTCCAACAAGGTAAGGTGTGAGTGAGATTGTAGGCCGGGGGTGGCGATGAGATGCTGCCAAGAGGAGCACGGAGTTTTGTAGTCGCGCGTGGATCTTTGGATGGTCCAAAAAGTGAATTATTTGGCTGCACCGACAAGAGGCGTCTCGTCTCGTCTCGTCTCGTCTTGTCAAACAGTTGCACTCGGTAGAGGTTTGTTTGTCCAGTCTTGAAGTGATCCCCTCTCTCACACAGAACACACACACTCACTCACTCTCTCTCTTTCTCTTCCCTGCTCCGGTCCGACCAACACCGGCTGCTTGGCAGTTGGATGGGTGGGCGGATGATAAGGTAGGAAAGCTTAGCGCAGCAGCGCAGCACCAGCCTCTCGAGAGATGCGGGAAGCCGCCAGATAAAAAGAAGCCAAGCGCGTGCGGTTTGCCCCAGTCCAAATGTTGAGCGAGTCCGGTTCTGGACAGCGCAGGATCCTTCGCCAAGATGCCGGAGAAACAGAGAGGTGAGGGCCAAGGCCTTATTCCCGACAAGAGGCAAGTCTTGCTGTCGTCCCGACCAAGCAAAAGCCAGCCCACCGGGACTTATGCTCCACAACTGACTGCAGGCAGCAGGCAAGGGAAAATTTGCAGCGGCTTTGCAGCGGCCAGCGACCACTGCTAATAATCTGCTGCTGTTTATTAGCGGCGCATTTGTTGGTGCGTGTTGGTGCGTGTGTGTTTGGGTCCTGTTTGGAGGTTTCACCGGTGACACTGTGCAGTTGATCAGGCTTGATTGTTCGGCTTCTTTTTTTCTCTTGGTCTGTTTGCATGTCTGGGCAACCAAAAAAAAGGTGCGCTAGACCTGGTGGAATGTTGGGTTGCCGATCTCGAAGACGTTGCCGTCTTGCCGGCGCCGAGCCCAAGGGATATATGCACGGCTGGCACAACTGGCACACGCGGAACGTTTGTGCCGAGCGACAGGCGAGCTGGCCTGACGGATTGGCTGTTGGCTGTTGGCCGTTGGCTGCCTCTTCTGTCGGTGCACACCTCGGTCAACGGCACTGAGCTGCCCCCTTATCAGGGCCAGGGAGGCTCTGATTGAAACGCTAACGCTTGCTTTGGATTGCTTTGGATAAGATGGTCGGACAGTGTCGTCGATTCAATGCCTGCACGCACGGGAGAGGCGGAGATGGGAATCAATTCTGGATATTCTTTTTGCCGGTACGTAGCTGCGGTCTGTGTCGTATTTGTCACTGCCACGCCCTGGTATACGTTGGCAGTTGGTGTTGGTGAAGCACAGTACTCAAGTGCTGTGGAGGTTGGAAACATTTCAGATGCCAGTATGTGTATCCACGGAAGACAGACAGCCTGGACATCCAACAAATCCGGGTGACCGGAAAGGAAGTTGGGCGGTGACTTCCCGCCTGGACGGAACAGGTCACAACACATTCTTGACGAGCATCGTGAGGCAGGCACGCATGGCTTATTGTTCCATGCATACACAGTATTAAGTAGCCAAGTACCTATGTACACAAATCCTATACACTCATACGCCAACCGAGAGCAGCCATCTCCCCATCATCAAGTCTACAGCTATGTGCTACGATCAGCGGCTTACAGTACAGCCTGTTATGTTTTCGTGATTCGTGGGAGTATGTGAGAGGCTTTCATTTCAACCTTGATGGTTGGCAGCAGGCCTACTCGGTGATGGGAGACGGTCGAGGGAGACGTCAGACTCTATCTCTTGTGAGATGGACACTGCGGTTTGCACACAAACAGACGTCATCTGGCGGTCGCTTCCTGCATGCGTGTGTCGACGCTGAATGATGTAGGACAATGACGTTGTGTCCCAAGCACCAGCAGCCACTTGTTTCTGCTGCACGCCTCTGAGCGCCGTGGCTTGCCCTCGGAAATAACACCACATTCCCACATTCCCCGGGTTTCTCAGTCGCTGGACTCAACCATCGTGTTGCAGCTCGTCTACTTCCAGGCTTTCGCACAAGAAGGACGGACCAATATTGAAATGGTCAAGGCAACTCTCGTGGTCCCAGAGTATCCCATTGCTCTGTGTAGCATGTGTACCCTAACACACAAAGTGGATTCGGATATCGATATTCGAGCTGTTCTGGGAGCTGCAAATGTTACATTTAAATTCCTTGCAACGTGAAATGTCAACACTGCCCCGATGGCCGATCCTAACTATGTCAGCTGTCACAACGGATGGCAGCGGCACCACACACCTTGGTCTTGAGAGTAGTTCTGCACCTCATCACGACTGTTCTTTCAGTTCCCCTTGCATAGGTCCTCGGTCGTACCCATGTTAGATCGCGCGTGTTTGTAGTCGGGCCGTTCGACACCGTTTTCACGACAATGACGAACTGAGAACCAAACTTTCCCAATGCTGACTTTTCTACGGTTCTGTGTGATGAACAGACTTTAGATTATATACTTCCACAATATATTTTTTATAAAGAAAACGGTTCAAGCAGTGGGTTGGGGCTTGAGCGCTACTTCCAAGAATGAACAGCATCAGATGTCTACCTAGGTCCTCATTTTATGTATCAGACCAAATTTGACTCCTCTAGGCTTGGAGCTACTTCAGCTCAAGCTTATATGCATGTGTTCTCGACGGCTGGACTGACATTGGCAATAAGGACTCAGCTTCAATTTATCTGCTCAAACCACACGCACAAGCGTCCGCGTCTCCCATGTGTTGTTTAAAGTACATTTCATGTCCAACATTTCTCATAGCATCCGACATTCCAATTTTTTCGTGTGATGCCAAGGTTCTCGAGCCAATATGGCGACTGACCTGAGCGCACCTGACCAGGTCCAATTTGATCGGCGCCAGAATTTTCGTCCCCTCCCACACACACTGTTGCAAAGGTCTCTTGACATTGTAATAGCATGGCTTCCTACTTCTTCCTCCCGCCTAAGCGCGGCAGCCTAATTGGCAATAACAATACGAGACTGGCTATGGCGAGGATGATACAAGACAAGAAGGCGGCCCTGATGGAAGCCTCGTAACTCATCACAACTTGCTCTTGTACGAGGCCTCTCATTTTCCCGATAGCCTCGATGCTTTCTCTGACTCTTTCAATCACCTCATCCTTACCACCCAGAAACCCAGCATCTTCTGCCGCAGTGTCGGTGACATACGCGTCAAGGTAGACCCAGAGTGAATTCTGGATGATAAGGCTGCTTCCTGCTATGCCAAGAACCGTGCCAACGCTGCGCCAAAGAATTAAAGTACTAGTGACGACGGCCTGCTCCGCCTGCTCACTTGCGGCAAGGATAGCTATGAAAGTGCCGGGGAATGCAAAGCCCTAATGGAAGAATTAACATCAGTAGTTCCCGGCCCGAGCTGGAGCTTCAGGTAAAGAGATTTCCCGAGGGGGCCACGTACCTGTCCCATCGAGTGAGGCACCAGGAGTATGAGGTAGACGAAGAGCGGCCAACCCCGCTGCATCGACGAAAGGACGACCGTCCCGATGAGGAACAAGACCGCACCGAGCACGAGAGGCCACTTCAAGCGCTTAGTCCACTAGAGAGATTTGATTTTGTGGTTAGTAATTATCAAGGTGCGGGAAGTGTTCATAGCGATGGAATGTGGTCAACACGCTCGAGACAAGACACGGACTGGGTCATGATGTTGTCGCGAATGGGATTCACCTACTGTAACCAGGAAGCCGGTCGCGGTGCCACAGGAGCTAGAGACAATTGTGGGAACCATCTGGTGGCCCAAGAGTCAGTGATTAATTTTAGATGACAGGGCCCGAGGGTCTGGGTGGGTGGTTGTAATCATATCAAGGGCACTGCTGGCTTACAAGACACAGCCCGCTCGTCGTGGCCGAGGTGAGGAGGACGGCTTGGAAGTAAAGGGGCATGTTGAACAGCACGGTATTCATTATGAAGGCGGAGAAGAAGTTGGCGAATATCATGTTGGCGTGAGGCGACCGTTGAATAAGGCGGAGAGGCATGATGGGCCGTGATGCAGACCGTTCAGTCCACAGGAATGACGGGAAGGTCACGGCGAAGATGGCCAGCGACACAAGAACGAAAGGGTGTGTCCAGGAGAGGACGTTACCGCCGAGATTCAGGCCGAGGATGAGGAAGGTGATAGCGGTGGTGAGGAAGAAGGAGCCTCTGAAGTCAAACTGCCTCATCGCCTGGAGTATCGTCTCCTTGTGGGCCTGGGCGTCCATGCCGAGGTCGCCTGGGATGGTGATGGCCGAGACGGCGACACAGAGAAACAGCGGGGGCACCTGGATGCCGAACTCTGCGCGCCAACCCAGGTTCTCGGCGAGGAAGCCACCGAGAGCGGCGCCGGATGTGGATGCGACGCCGTACACCATGTTGATATAAGACTGATATGCTGCACACGGTTTAATCGATCAGCGCGCGCTCAGGCTCAGGCAAACACACAGAGATACACAGAGACATATTGCACACGGTGCAGCCTGGGGAATGTGTGTTAACTACTCACCACCTCTCCTCTCGATAGGCACCAGATCCGAGACGATGATGCTTCCCAGGGTCATGACCCCACCGGCCCCGAGACCACAGACTGCCCGGGCGGCGATAAAGCTCGCCATGCTCTGGGCAAAGGCGCACCAGAGGGTGGCCAGGGCGAAGATTGTTGCCGTGACGATGTAGGGGCCCTTGCGCCCGACCGTGTCAGACAACCTGCCCAGCAGGGGCTGAAAGGCGGTCGAGGTGAGGAGGAAGGCGGTCGACAGCCACGACGCCGAGTTTGAGCTCTGGAAATACGAGGTTATGACGGGGTGCGACGAGGCCATGATGGTGCCGTCGAAGCACGAGACGAAGTGGAGCGCCAGGACGCTGCCGAAAATCCACCAGAAGCGGCCATGGGAAATCCCCCCGAGGAAGAGTGGTGCCGGTGCCCTGTCCAGCTCGACGCCCACCTCATCCTCGAGGACCTCGCTCGCCAGGGACGGCCGCCGGCTGGAGAAGGCCGCGGGTGGACAGCCTGCCCTGCTGCTGCTGCTGTATTTGCGGTCCCCTCTGAGAAGCGGGGTCTCGTTCGGCTCTGGGCCCAGCAGGCCAGCCGCGTACGACGAGGTGCGACTGAGCAGTAGGTCAAAGTCATCCGGGTCGATATCGTCGATATCGCCGTCGTCGTCATCGTGCTGTCCGTCAGCCGGCCTGTTATAGGGCCCCGGATGCAGTGATGTGGTGTTTCTGATCAAGGGGGTCTGCTCATCCGGGGTGGGGGAGACCGAGCGAAGTCGAGGCTTATGCCCAGGCTGGTTGCTGTTGGCAGCGCTCATGACGTCGAAATAGGCTTTCGCACGCGGATTTGGTCAACAGGGTTCAAATGTTATCTGATGCCGACCCGTTGACAGGTTTGGACAAATTGAGGCCCAGTTTCGACAACCGAGACGTGGATCGGTGATGATCAACTAAATTACTCTTAGCGGAACAGAGACTCTAGACTTCAGGGTGAGAATTGGGGATAGATTCCTAGTGAACCAATTGTGCTGTCCTGCTGACAAGATGGATGCACGTGGGAGCAACAAGTCGCCAACGCTCTTGGACGAGTGAGAAAACCTCTTATGAAGGAGTCATACCGATTCACACCCAGTCTCTGTGCATCAGCTGTCTTCTCAGTCTCTCTTTGTCGCCCTTTCCCTGTCTCATGCACGCACTCACACATACCTAGGCACTCAAGACTAAAAACCCAGCCAGAGGATGAGCGGAGTACTCCGTTCTGCACCCGCCATTGGCAAATCTCGACACAACCGAGGAGCGAAAATCGGGGCGTCCAGTCACGACATCGACAGGGAATTACTCCTAGCCTGACCCGTCCAAGACCGTCCTCGGCACCTTGACTTTGCCCCCCACCCTACCTTGTATCTACATACCTGCCTACACTAGTTACGCATAGTGTACAGTCCAGACAGTCAGACAGTACAACAGGGTAGACTAGTTAGTTATCTGACGGGTGACAAGAGTCAAAGGCTCCGATCCCGAGCCCGACAGAGTCTTGGCTCCCGGTCGCGTGCCATGCCGCCCTCCGGCCCGGCAGGCGATATTACCGAGCTATGCCTACGATAATTATACTCTGATCCAATAGATACAATGCACAACCCCGGCCAGACTCAAATGGTTCTGGCACGTTGGCACATGCATGTGTGCACAGTGCATCTGGGATGCAATCTGCCAGGACCCACACGTATATCCTCCATGGGCCTGAGGACTCGAGGGTTCCCGTCACGATGCTCGCCTCGGCAAATGCCCGCGCTGCCTGCACTTCATTGCCAGTGCTTTACTTGGTCATTTACAGTACGCGCAGTCACCCATCATTAGTTCCGGGGGTTTTCTTCACCAGGCGTCTGCGTCCGGTGTAACGATTTCCCGGCATCTCGCGAATTGTATTATGTGCATAACGACAGGCCCGCGCTTCAGATCTACTACGCCGATGTACAAACTATCTACAAGACTCGAAAAATATTTCCACATGAACATGAAGAGTTTTAGTATGCACCACTGAGCTCGGCTCTGGATGTCATTACCAACCGCCGTGTGTTTACTGCTCAGTCGTAGGTCACAACGACAGTGGACCCGGAGACCTTGGAGGACGTGAGGATGTTGTTGTCCGTGTCTTGGATATCCATGATGACGGCATCGCTGATGGAAGAGCTGCTCGATCCGCCCACTGTCGCTTTGATGTCGGAGAAGGTGACGGAGCCGAAATTGGCCAGGCCGGTGTTGGAGTCCTGGAAAGTCACGTCCTCGAGGATCCATTCAGCAGCGGTGCCGCACAGCGCATCGGATGAGGTGACGGTCTTGGTGAACTTCTTGCCGTTTGTCTTGTTCTCCAGAACCACGGACGCCTTGGTCGTGCTGGCTGCCGTGAGCTCAACGTTGATGACCTAACAGGGGGTTGAGTTAGCCTTTCAGAACGCAGCAGCACGAGGAGACGGAGCTTACATCGCCAGCCGAGATTTCTCCCAGGTCGACAACCTGCGTGTCCGCGGGGTACCTGATTTTCGCATCGTCAGGACTCAACGTAGGGGATCCTGGTCACCCAGACCAGTGTTGATTGCTCGTCGATACTCACCACTCGTACCACGCATAGAACGAGGTCTCTCCCGACGACTCGACAATGGAGTCAACACCTGCCTGCCAGAGGCCGTTGCAGTTGTAGCCGTCGAGACCGACCCACGCCGACGCAGTGTATTCCTTCTCCCCGGCCTCCTTCTTGGTGGGCACGGCGGCCTTGAGGACTGGGAAGCTGCCAGACGCCGCCGTGACGCTCTCTCCGGTGAGGACAGCGCCGGCCCAGTTCTCGTTGTAGTCCGAGCCCGCAGCGAGAATGCGAGGCTTGCTGTGCTGGGCCCGCTGGGCCCTCGCCGCCTTCCTCCGAGCAAGAGAGCGTGCCACGGCGTCGGGGCTGGGGGCAGCAATTGCCGCGGCGAAAAGAGCGCTGAGGATGACGACCGGCTTCATGTTGATCACACGGCGACTATGACACAAGGTCTTTGAAGAGGCTGGTTTGAGAGGAGATGGTATTAAATAAAGCAGGATGTCTGGCTGGAGAGTCTCGGTGAATCAAAGAATTGCTGTCTGCTTATGCGTGTGTATAAACGAGGGAACGTCGCGGATTGTTGCGGAGGATCTCACACCGGAGTATTGATACATCGTGACTGTCTTCCCTTTTTATTTAGAGATATATGTAGACTAAACTGCAATACAAAACACGCAGGAGTCGTACAACGGCCCGCACCCCTGGGCCCGGCTTATGCGGCGTGATAGGTGGAAACTAGTGGAAACAAGCTTCGTGAAAGAAGCCATGCCCACCCCGATCGGCCCCAGTCCTCCGCAGCCGCCCCTGCAATGATCCCCTGAATGACTCGGTTTTATATTAAGTCCACAGCCTCACAAACGCCCTGGAAATAAGACGGCCGCTCACTAAACATGCGACAACGACGTGGACAACTGCAGCAAGGAGCTATGGCCAAAAGAAGTCTGGAACGGGGACGACCACATGTTGCGCGACTCTTCTTCTGATGGGGCAGCTTAGATTAAAGGCAAACCGAGTAATGTCCCCGAGCTGACCGTCAAGGCTATGCTTCCTTGCCTGCTTGCCTGGCGTCTACAGTAGTGCTGGATTGTGGCTTACGAAGTACGTGCGATCCAACGTTGCGTGCTCCACGGGCCATGTTGACGTTCCACTGTAACGCAAGTGGGCTTTTGGTGCAATTACTGACCTGTCATTGTGATCTGCCGGGCGGAGTCTGGACCACACTTTCCAAAATTCAGACTCCGATGCTGCGTCCACGCGTGAGAACAAAAGGCGGAACTTAACTAAGTCTACCGTGTATTATACTAAGTCATGTCTCAAGGTTGTTTCTCTACGGGTGCACTCAGTCATGCAAGAGACTTATTGTCTCCATACGTCGGAGCATGTAACGATGCGTAGTACGGAACTGTCGGGCTGAGAACATTGTCCAGACGCATTATGCGGTCAGGATAGCTGCGGCTGCTTCAATGGCTGCAACGGTCCTGTGTAGCTCCGATGACGCCAGTGAAGTGTTCCCAGCGTCAGCCGCCTCCGTGATTCCCGGGTAAATGACGGGCGCATACCCTGTGGCATCTGTCAGCAAGTGTCTGGGTTGGTTTTGGGACAGTATGTTTCTTGGGCCGTACCGGTGTCTTTGCCTGGGGCGAACACGACATGCCTGAAAAAGTCTCGATCTGGTAGGCCGCCCTGCGAGGTGAAGCCACGCTGGAAATCACGATATTTGGAATTTACTTGGTCAACAAGAACGGCGTCCCCCGTAACGGTCGCCTCAGCTGCAATTGCAGCTATCTTGTCGGCCGAAGCTTCGAAAGTGTCGATGGCAGCCGCCAGGGGCTCCACGTCGAGTTCGATGCCAGCCTCAGTAACCGTAGCACGGAGCTCCGCAAGATAAGAACGGAGCTGGGTTGTGTAGTTTGGTAGGTCGAGTGGAATAACGGGATCGTCCGCGAGGTGATAAGCCAGCAGGGTGAGGAACTGGCCCATGGCCTTGTGGACGACAAATCCTGGATCGCCGTAGGCGGTCATCCAGTGATAACTGTCGTAGTTGGAACTGGGCCCATGTCAGCCACGCTTGATTTCCCAGCTCCGGAGAGTTGGACCTACTGGTAGTGATATACGGCATCGTTTGGGCCGCCAGACGACCCAACATCAACCGAGCTGATGCCGTTGTGCACGAATGCTGTGTAGTCGGACCCGCTGCCCAACACGCCAACGTTCCCGGCAGTCTCGTCGAACCAGGCGTCGTACATGGTCCGGTTGAGCTCGTCTACGCCTAAGTGCGGCCACAGCACCTTCTTCATGACGTCCTGAACGATGGTGTGCAGCTCCGGCGTGGCCGAGAATCTGGGGCGCGGTCCTGAAGCGCCAACGTCGATGTTGAGATAGGCCACACTGGTCTGCGCAAGCCAGGGCACGTATTCCTCGACCCACTCAGTCGACCCGTACAGCCCGTACTCTTCAGCGTCCCAGCTGCAGAGGACAATGTTTCTCCTTGGTCTCCACCCGGAGGACAAGAGCTTTCCGAACGCCTTGGAGAGCTCAACCATGACTGCCGATCCCGAGTTCGGGTCGGCTGCACCACCAACGATCCATGCCTATAACATATCAGTTGAGCACATTTATCAAATCCTCTAGACGGCCCCGATGTATCTCTGAGGGTACAGCTTCTGAAAGAAGAATGAAAGAAGAAAAGAAGGAAACTCTTGAGGCTCTAAGGCCTTACCTACATCTCGATGGTTGCCGATTACCAGCGTATAGTCCGGGTCGGTCCCATTGATGATACCAACAGCATTCCATATTGGAGTAACTGTGTCGTTCATCTCATTAGAGAGAGAGATTATCGCGCCAGGGGCCGGGCCGGTACTGTAAGTGACGTTCAGGCCGCCCACCCAGCCCGACCGGTTGACTTGATCCCCAGCCACTCCGAAGCCGTCGAGTGCGGCAAGAAGTGGCACTGCATCTTTCCAAGAGATTGGCACCGACGGGATGCGTGGAGTGACGTCGGACGTGTCAGCTCTCGGCGAGTCTTGCTTGGACGGATACCCGGGCGTGGTCGGATCCCCAGGCCGTTGCGAGAGGAACTGCACCGAGCCGCGCTGTATGCTCGTCGGGTTCCGCGCAGGGCCTGCGGGATATGGTGCGTACCCGTTGGCCTCTGTGACGTTGCCGTCGTCTCCCGGGTCTGTGAAGATGACGACGGCCTTCATCCCGTTCTCCTGGGCGTTCTTCACCTTGAGCCCACGGAAAGGGCCGCCGTACTTGGACAGGGCAATCTTGCCCTCCAGAGGGACACCGAGAGCCTTGAGGCGGTCAAAATCCACCTGCTGGCCTCTTCCGACGTAGACGTACTCGGCCGACTCCTGCCCGCTCCATGAGAGCCCATGGAAGGCCGGCACACTGTCGGGGTACGACGTGGTCTCGTCCTGGACCAAGGTCTCCTCGATGAGGACGGCCGAGTAGCTGCTGCCGTCTGGGAGCTCCAGTGAGACGGACTGCGAGATGGGGTAGTTGAGAAACGCCCAGTACTCGGCCAGGGACGAGGGCACACCGAACGACGACCACTGGTCCGCCGTCCACTGGGCCATGGTCTTGTTGCGACCTGCGACGTGGTAGCCATGCGTGTAGTAATAGGCCCAGTTATCAATTGACGTGTTATCGAAGGAATTCACCAGCACACTCTCGGCCTCTGACAGGACAGGGAGGGGGCTGTCCTGGCGGGCACTGATGATAGGCTGAGTATGGCGCAGGTGGTTGACCCCAGAAGGACTGTCAAAATCTTGCTGGCAGGCGAGAGCGCCGGCGGTGGCCATGAGGAAGCCGAGGCCAGACAGTGGCCAATTCATCCTGGTGGGTGGCATTGTCATTGAAATTCTGGCAAACCCTCTCAGCCAGCTGCTGCTCTCTTTGGACTGCCCTGGAGAAGGATACGAAGCCGAAGTAGTCATGTATTGGTAGGTCTCGAAGCTGAGGGCTCTCGTCAACTGGTGGACGGGGGCAGCGAGAGGTGACGAATGCAGGTTTTCCCTGGAAGATTTACTTTCTCTCTCTCCCTCTCTCTTCCCCCCCTCTACTATTACCTGTTCCTATATAGAAAAACAGACGACCTTCCCGAAGTTTTCCAAGGCTCTCGGCAACCTTCGCGATGCTACACAGTGTGACGGTTCACAATGACACCATCATGCCTCTATCGACATCAGCGATCCCACTCCCCGCACCGTCCTGGGCCGGAATGGCAGCCGGCTATCTGTTGTAGGTATGGCCGACATATGCCAAGCCGGTGGGGTAGATAGATTGTCAAAATAGTCTACCGGATAGTCTACTAGGTGATGAGGGGGTGGGGGGCGTAGAATTCCAACTAATCAAGGGCAGCAGATGCTGTGGCCATTGGCCGGGGTCTCTTTCTGTTCGTCGCTAAATAACTTAAACTCACTTTTTCACCCTCGACGTTTCTTCCCGCACTGCAGCGTCGTCTACTGAAGGTTGATGAACCCGGGTCATAATCTACAGGCCTTGTGTGGTCTGATATCGGGATAAATGGGAAATCAAGCTTTGCAGCCCAATGTTGCATTTTTCACTCTGCAACACACGCTGCACACTTGAGGATGAGTTACACTACATATTCGGTGCAGTTCAAGTTGATAGTACCCGGCATCTTGTGTCCTGTTCTGACGTCGTGGCAAGTGCTGTCCTACAAGGTCCTACAAGGCTGCCCACGTGAAGCCAAGCCGACTCGATCCGATATCCCTTGCCTTGGTGAGAATGCAAACCCACGTCACCCACGTCACCCACGTGAAGGCGGCTAGAGCCTCGACGGCCAAAAGCTTCGAGGCGCATCTGGCCCCCGGCCCACGCATCATGCGGTTGTCTCAGCAAGCGCCGCATGACCCTTGAATCTGAAAATTTCCCCCCCTCTCGGGTGCCTCTCGGGTACGCGGTTGGTCGTGCAACCTGGGGTGGCAGAGTGGGCGGCAGCCTCTTCGCCGCGGATTGAAATTTGGTCCACGCACGCCTGTGGGCCCCGGACCAGGATGGGCCTACCGACTCAAGGTACATGGTCAGCTTGGCTGGCTGCGCTGGAGAATAGAGAGGCGACACCCTGTATGCAAGTGCTCCAGGCACGGCCCAGAAGAAGCACGGTTTGCAAGTGCAGAGGCCGCCACGCACGCCCAGGGGCCGCAGTCGGCATATGCATGTATGTATGTACCCGTACTGTGTCTAAGTTCTGCCATGACTCCCCAGCGGATTCCAAAATCAACCCCCGGATATTAAATTGTGATTGAGCAATGAGTTTCATGCTCGCAGAGCAAAGCAAGTACATGTACAGTAAGCGCGCCAGTCCGTCACCTGCCTACGCCTCATGTCTCGGAGGCGTGTAGTCTACTGTCTACACGTTTGTTGCTCAAGTCTGAGTATAAGCCAACACCCGCCCTTCATCATCATGGGCCGCAGTCCTTTGACTGACTAGTTATACTGCCCCCGCCGCTCATTTCCATTCCTCTTTCATTCCGGGGTTGATACCCACCAGTCTGCTGGCGCAGGCGACCTATCTTCTTGACCATCCTTTCGGTTCTTCACGCCCGCTTTGCCCCTCACACTTCAGACTGGTCTTGCGATGAAGCTCTGGCTTCCGCTCGCTCTTGTCGCCATGGGTCCGTCGCTCTCGAGTTCCCTGTGCATCCGCAGGTCGTCTGCCTCTGGCTCTTCAACACCCGGGTCGCGGGTGGTCGCCCCGTCGAGTCCCGAATCCAGGCAGGCCGAGACACAAACAAGGGCGCCTCTGGCAACTTGGATCTGGAACACGACCTTCATCACAGATGCCGCCCAGACCTCACAGTTCTTCACCTTCGCCCAGGAACAGGGCCTGCAGAGGGCGTACCTGCACGTCGACGCCGACATAGACAACTCGTATTTTGGCAACTTCATCCAGCAGTGCACTGCCAGCGGGATACTGGTCGAAGCACTGATGGGAAACGCCCAGTGGATCCTCGGGGGTGGCACGCCTAGCCTGCAGTCCAACCTCGAGTGGATCGACCAGTATCAGGGCAACGCCTCTGCCAACGCCAGATTCTCGGGCATCCACATGGATATCGAGGTATGTATCGCGCCCTACCTAATACCCGAGCCCAGGGCATCTCGTGGCATGCAGCGCTGACTGGACGGTGCACTGCACCGCGCTGCAGCTGTGGTCCTTGAGCGATTGGCAGCTAATGCTCGACGCATATATCCCCGCGTGGGAGAACATTGTCATGAGCGTGGCCTCCTTCGCAAGATCGCACGGCATCGCCGCCGCAGCTGACCTGCCCTTCTGGGCATATGCCATGTCCGACCCTGCCACCGGGGAGGCCATGGACTCGTGGATGCTGAACGCCCTGGACTCGGTCACCTTCATGACCTACCGCAACTCCGTCCAGGAGCTGTTCGAAGTGGCAGAGAAGCCCCTCGCCGCCGCCGACGCCGCCGGGAAACAGGTCTATGTCGCGGTCGAGACGGTGGCCAGCGCCGAGGCAATGGTCAGCTTCAACGGCCTGGCAACCGTGACCTCGCTCTCCACCAAGCTGCAGTCCATCAAGATTGAGTGCTCCAACCACACAAGTTTCGCAGGTATCGCCGTCCATGACTATACAGGATGGCTGGCTTTGGGCTAGTAAGGCGCATACACAACATTCCTGCTCACGTCCCGTGCTTGAACCATACCGGTACCGGGTCCAAAGCGACATCAGTCGAAAGCCATTTTGCTTGGGGCCAGGAAACTGTCTTACAGCATCGCTGCAGGGCTTCTGGCCCAAGATTTTTGATTCTATAGAAGCCCAGCGGGTGAATTGGTGATAGATCAGACATCCCCATTGTGATCATCAGCACGCCACTATTATACGACACTGTAGGTATTTTGTCTTGAATACTTATCTAAACCAATATACAGCACCTTCCTTGTGTTCCGCGAGGGACTTCCTTTGTATCCTATGTGATGACATTACTTGCGAATTACTGCCAAGTATCAATTGAGACTTGAATTTCCCGCCGCTGCGATACATGCCTAGGTGGCCGTGATCGTGCACGTGCGTGGTCATGACACTGATTTTCCATGTTTCCCTGACCTCTGACGCTTGAGGTGTATAATTACCTCCCTGCCTGGTCTATGTTTCGTAATGCGGATTTCTTTCTGGGTTTGAGGCTTCCCTGCGACTTCTGCGAGGACTTCCATGCCAGATTTAAAGCCATGAGCTCAAAATTCTCCTCCATTTTACTCTCGAACGCTCACTCATATGTGCCTTCTCCTCACCCAGTCAACCGCCCAGGTGAGCAGATGAATGCATGTTTGATTCATTGGCAGCTTGAGTACCCAGATATCTGCTGCGCTGCCCTTGCGACGTAGCTTGGTAGAGTCTCTTCCTATACTCTACAACAATGAGCTCCTCTCGCATTCCTAGTCAGTACTCACTCCTCGTGTACACGAGCACGGACGGAAGTCATGATATAGATGAAGGTGCAAACATATTGTGACCACTGTGGAGTTAATACTGTAGTGAAGCCGTCTCTGTCTGGTAAATGTCTCATGTGGCACTGTTTCTGACCTCGAGCTGCGTAGGATATAGGCCGACTCCACCGTCTTGCTGTCCAGTCTCCATCACAAACGGGACATACATGACGGTGAACTCCCCCTCGACCTTTTGCAAACGCAGTGCCTTGAAACATCAACTCTGTATAAGTAGCAAACAATTGGTCTCCGGTCATCTCGGACTGACACATCCTGCCCTTGTCCTCCGTGGTACCTATGAGTAGTATCACATTTATCAATGCTAGTATCAAAGCATGCCAGCTGGCTAACTAAGCATTACTTCCACATGTGAAGACTGTTGATTTGGAGCATGGTATGCTCATGCCATTCAAGTTACGCCTTTCGAAGTTAAAGATGAAAGTCTCAATGGTTTTTGGAAAACCAGAGGCAGCAGCGGAACTCGATATTCTCACATTTCAATGTAGCCCGACGATCAGTGGATAGACCTGCTCATGGAACGCAGTTCTTGACCGGAAGGGCTGTACTGGGGACGAGGGCTGTAGCTTGGCCTTACTACACACTGCCGGATATCGCTGCGCATCAGATAATAGCTCCTTGTGTCGATGCCCCTGTCCCTTCATCACGAGAGCTTCATTTTGACTTGAGTGTGCCGTGCTCAAGTCTGCCGGCCTGGATTGTGACGCACTAGGCCCCAGAAGACAGGAACCCCAGCATAATAGTGAGGGCTCATGCCCACTTAGCTACCTCGGGCCACAGGTACGCAAGCTTGGGTGATATGGACCAGATAAGCACATGCATGGAGTGGGAACGCAGTAGGATCAAGCACGACCGTGATGGCAGACGAACCACGAGAGGCAAGCGATGCTCAGGCGACAAATCTCGATCTAGTTCCTTAACCACCTCTTGTCTTTGACCACCTCTGCAAGGCATGCATGCACGCTATGCTTACGGTTGTGTACGCACAGAGACCGATACACCACCTCAACAATGCATTTAGGAATACTGCCGAGACCGAGACTGGTATTCAAGTCAAACTCGCTCATTGACAACAGGTCTTGGCTTCCTTCTCGACCTGCTCACTCCTCCCGCTATGTACAGAAGGGGCCCCTGGTGGGCCCCTCCACCTCGGCACAGACTACTTCATTCCCTCAATGTTGTTCAAAGGAGTGGGCGGCCGTTTGTAGGCCATTACTTCAGCGTCTTCTCTCTCCTGATGGCCCCTGTTCCCAGACATTGTAGCCGTGCAAAATCGACGTGCTCTCCCCCATTACTGCTGGCAAAGGCCATGCGTCTTGCCCCGCTCTGCCCCGTTGGTCTTGTGAGAAGTGAATTCGCCCCGGATGCGAGGTATCCGGGCCGCAATGTTGGTAGACTAAAAACGATATATCAAAGACGGCGGAAGGGCCGGTACACGAAGAGGTATTCTAAAAAGAAAGAGGCTGGAAAGGGGCTGCGTTGCGTCGTGATCGGGTATTGATGGCATGGGGAGAAGAATTACTCGGGAGTCGTCAGTGTCGTGTGTCGTGTGTCGGGGCGCGGCTTGCCCGAACGCGCGCACTTCTACAGCCAGGCCAAGAAGACAAAGGCGACAATGGCGGCGAATGCGCTCGCCCCAAAGACCTTGTCGTTGCCACCCACGGCTCCGCTGCTGCTGCTGCCGCTGCCAGAGTCGCTGTTGCAGTCCACGGTGAAGCCGGTGGCGGCGCAGTCGGAGCTGCTCGAGGTTGAGGTGCCGCCCGAGCTGCCGTCGCCGGACCCGCTGCCGTCGCCGCCGACGACGTTACCGACGCCGCTGCCGCTGGTGCCGCCGGGCACGGTGTTGGCCGACGAGGCAGAGCTGCTAGCCGAGGCGGAGCTAGCGCCGGCCTCCATGTCGGTGCCGGTGCCCATCAGGCTGGCCAGGATGGTGGGCTTGTCGCCGTCGACGACGGTGTTGTTGGTGCCGGCGGCGTCGTTGTAGTAATAGCCCTTGCCCTTGTTGGTGCCGGGGGCCGAGGTGGCGTCGAAGCACTCGATCGAGACCTCGCTGAAGGTGGCAAAGTCGTAGCCGTAGTTGCGGATGTCCTCCGAGTTCCAGTCGATCTCGCCGCCGGCCCACTCGATGGTGTACTCGGAGTTGGTGGCGTTACCACCGGGCCAGATGGAGAGCTGGACACGGGCGGGGGTCTGGGGGAAGTCGAACTGGTTGGTGGTGGCGTTCCACGTGTCTGACTTTTTGAGGGTGCGGCCGACCTTTCCGTCGACGAGCCAGACGACCTGGTCCGGGGTCCACTGGATCTCGTAGTCGTGGAAGTTCTGCCACGTGTCGGAGAGGTCTGTGATGTTCTTTGAGTTTGTCCCTGCGTGGCACAGGTCAGCGTCCTGCGTGGTGCATGGCGTCTCGCCGCTGCCGGACAGAGACAGACAGACAGACAGACAAAGGGAGGGAGAGACGGGGCTACGAGGTCACTTACAGACGGGGTTGGCCTGGTAGTAGTAGTTTGTCTGGACCGTCTCCAGGTCGGCGCCGATGAACTCAAAGTCGATCTCGTCCTTGACGTCGGACAGCAGGATGAAGGCGGAGACGACGCCGTTGCCGCGGCCCGACTTCATCCTGGCCTTGACGTTGCCGTACCACATGTAGACGGTGGAGGCCAGGACGGTGCCGGCCTTGTAGGCGGGCATGGTCAGAAGGACGTTGTCCTTGTAGACGAGGGGGTCGCCGGACGAGACCCAGTCCGCCTTGGAGGGGTCGCCGAGGTACTTCTCGATGGACTGGACGCGGTCGAGCGAGTCCATGGAGAGGGTGCGGGACTCGCAGACGGGCTCGGGGACGCAGCTGTCGAGGCTGAAGGAGAAGCGAGGATCACAGCCGCCGAGGCAGAAGGCGCCTACTCCACACTCGCCATACTCTGCACGTTGCCGGTTGCGCGTCAGCCCATGGGTCTGCGGGTGCGGGTGAGGGTGCGGGTGAGGGTGCGGGATGGGACTGGAGGTGACAAGTTGGACACTCACGCGAGCAACAGGGCTCATCCTCGGAGCAGGAACTGCCTCTGCCACACTTGGCGGCGAGGACGGACGAGGCAGCGAGGACCGCGGACCCCAGAGGGAGAAGAAGTGATGGCAGCATGTTTGAATGTGTCTTGCAGCGGCTAACTGGCGATGTGTGTGTGTGTGTGTGAGTTTAATTAATCCGCGTCGAAATCGGATTGTGGTGTTGACGCGGGAAGGCAGCAGCAGCAGCAATCGCAGTCGCAGGTGCAGGTCTGCAGTTGCAGGTGCAGGTGTGAGTGACTGCCTCTTGGTGTCGCCGGGCTGGGAAGGCAAGAGCCGTCGTGATCAAAAACGAAGGGCGAGGAACGAAGGTCGAGGTCGAGCGACGCACTGCTGACCGTGATAACGAGAGTGAGGGTGAGGTGAGGTGAGTGGCGTGAGTGTCGACGAAGGGAGAAGACGACTCAATGCAAGCAATTACGAGGGGGCGAAAGAGAGAACGGAAAACAACACTGCAAAAACACCGTTCCAGCCCATCCACGCGCCCATTCCTCCTCCAACTCACAAAGGGGACGGCGTGGACGGGACCCCTGGGGAAAGAGACTGAACTAACCGGCCCATTTCCCCCAGACAAGCCAGACAAGCCTGACAAGAAAGGGTGGAGGATCGAGGATCGACGGCCCAACTCCCCTGCTCGGCCCACACCTGGAGCTCGATACGAAAGGGAGCTTGACTCGATCGAGCAAGAGGCACACGGAGAAGGTGGGCAGACAGACACTACGGCCAGCCATACACAGACAGTAGTCTACACGCCATGTAGGGATAAGGAGAAGGGGGATGTGGGGACTGGACTGACTGGCTCCTTCCTGTGTTCTGCTGTCTACATTACACAGTACACAGTTCATGATAACTTCCACATGATTGATATAAGAAAATAAAACCAGTTGTTTCTTACCTTCAGGTCGTAACAGTACTCGGTCCTACGTACATCCCATGGTCAAATACTCGCTTGTCCAAACCCAACTGTCGTGTCGGGAAACCCAATTGGCGCCCCTCCCCCTCAGAGATCACCCACAGCCGAAACCTTGGTGAGCTTGTTTGCCCAGCACAAGAGGAACCTTGGAAGCTTTGACGGCAAGACACGGCCGAACAGTGAGCAGTGAACCGAACACACATGACACGAGCCTGCCCACAGCAATTGACCAATCGATGCCGTCCAGCTGACCTTGAAGATAAGATGGTCCTGATGTCTTCTTGTTTTCTCTTGCCATTTCTTGGTCTGCTGTCTGCTGTCTGCTGTCTGCCCGTCTGTGTCTGCCCATCATCACCCTCATCTCCGCCTCAATCTCTGCCATCCATGTCCATGTTCGAGGTCCATGTTCGAGGTCCATGTCCATACCAAAATGCTGGTCTTCTTAGCCCTTGTTCCTTGTCCCGACACCCTAACAGCCTAACCAACAATATGACGCGCACCTACCTATATCTCAATCACCTTCTCCACACTGGCCCCAAGTGCTCTCAGGCCCTGAGCCGTACCTCGTAGGTACCCTCGACTGAACTTGCGCATCAACACCAAGTACAGTACAGTACACTGGTCCTCTCCCCCACTTGCTTGGTAGCTTCTTCGCAATACATCACCCACTGCTGTGTACTTGTCCACACTTGAAGTACACACCATGGATCCACACACCGAACAGGATCTACCTAATTGGCTTACTTACTCAAATGCAGAGAAGCCAAGCCCGTCCCATCCCACACACCTGGGCCGTGGCCGCCGGCACGGCACCCACAAGGCCCAAGACGGTCCGTTGACATGTTGCATGTCTATGTACAGGTCCCACATTGTATCTACTGTGCTGTAGTGTAGACCACCGTACCTGCGATATTGTAACACTATACACAGCATGCCATATGCCTTCATCCGCACGGCTGCACCTCCCGTCACGTGCGACACACACCGCATCATCGTCGTCACCTGCGACCATGCCTCACTCAACACAGGACGAGACACATTGCCAGAGATATTTCAAGCAGTATATTGGTCGGGGGGTATAACGATTCCCTTCATAAAAATGGCCACCAACCTCGTCCGCCCTCGGAGGAATAAGCCAGTCATCACAATCTCCCCGCAGCCACATCCTCAAGTCCTCTCACCGACATCCATAGCAAAACAGTACTTGCCACTTGCACCCTCCAACAGGCAGAAGAAGCCCTCCTTTGCCGTCAAAATTACCACTCCTTCTCACATC
Source organism: Diaporthe humulicola (assembly GCA_038088545.1). NCBI lineage: Eukaryota > Fungi > Ascomycota > Sordariomycetes > Diaporthales > Diaporthaceae > Diaporthe > Diaporthe humulicola. The sequence continues at coordinate 96,957 of JBBWSL010000083.1, forward strand.
GTCTGCCTGCCTTGCCAAGCAAACCCCAACTCTCCCCCGCCTCTCCTTCCTCCGTCTCCTTTCATCTTGCTCGTCAGAGAGACCTACAACGCCACAGGAAAAAGCCGTGTGTGTGAATGTGAGTGTTCGTGGGTGAATGCGCGGTTTTGTGATTATGTCGCATCCACGCGCCTTGTCGTGCCGACCATCCTTTGCTTCAAATATGTTCGAGAGTTGCAGCACATGGATTCTGTTCCCAAAAAATAGGATGGGCTATGATGTTGACCAAAGACCAAGGACCAATCGTAACAAGGAAAACTCGCCCATCGAGCCGACGCCGAGAAGAGAAGACCGAAGTAAAGAAAACAAGCCCAACCTGAAGACACACACACATACACGCACACAAAAGTCATCGAGGCATTAAAAGGAGGAGGGGGGATATCGTCACGGGTTTTGCGTCGACCTTCCCCAAGCGCCCACCAGCTACCTCCTCGCTCCCGAAAAGGCACGTGCCATGGCTTAGTGTTTAGAACGGTCAAAAAGGTCCGAGGCCAGCCAAACTACTGCCCGCCCGGCTGGCTGGTGAGTCAAGACACCCCAGGTGCTGTCACCCCCAGGGGCTACGCGCGACGGGCCGCGTGCTGACTGTCCAACTCCGGGTGTGGAGGCTGGGGATCCGATTCCCGGGGCTCATTGCTGGGTGGGCGCTGGCTGTAAGGACTTGTAAAGACAGGGAGAGCAGGTACAGGATGAAGTAGATTCGGGTCCGGCTTCGGGTTCGCCATGAGGGGTGTGGAACTCTTTTCAGCCTCCTTGCGATTCTTCCCCACGGTTGGTGTTTGTGGTGACGGCTCCTAGCCACGCTTCGCAGGGTTGAAGAGATCTGTGAGCAGGACATGTCAGTCTCGCGTCGCTGTCCAGGACGGGGTCGTGGAGCCAGGCTGCGCCGAGGGCGGTCCTGGGGCTTTGTCGCGCGGGTGCCTACCTGGAAAGTGCTCCTTGGCATACTGCTCGCAAGCCTTTGCAGGCTTGCCAACCTTCTGCCCGATAACCTTCCACTTGTTGTTCTCGTACTCCTTGATGGCACTCATCAATGCCGCGCTCTGCAGGGTTCAAAGTCAGTAAGCTTGGCACGTAGCATTGGGGGGGAAAGGTTTGTCACAGGAGCGCTCGCGCCGCGTACCTCATCCTCGGCAAACTCTGCATAATGCATGTCCTTGTACCAGTGTTTCTTGACACTGCCCTCCGTTCTCGCTGGGAAGGTCTGTGGAACAAAAGTGGTCAGCGTTGAGCCCCACAACTGATGCGAGTTCCCGGCCTGGTATTCTCAAAAGGGCATACCTTGGCAATCTCAGCCCAGCTGGAACCAGAGTCCCTCATCTGTTTCAGGCGCAGCTCCTCCGCTGGCGTCCACGGTGTATTCGTCCGGCTCTTCTTGGCCGGAGGAGCCTGCACGGCGGGCTGAGCGTTGTCGACAGGGGTGGCGGGCTGGGTCGGAGCAGCTATCGGGGCAGGAGGTGTGGGCACGGGGACGGGCGTCGCGATCTGGGGGGGCTGCTGGACGGGGGTCTGGACAGGCTGTGGAGGGGCCGCCACCGGGGCAGTCGGCGTCGGCGCGGCGGCGGCTGGCGCGGCGCGCTTGCGACCTCTAGAGGCTGGCGCCGGGGCCGGGGCCGGGGCAGGCTGCGGGGTCGGCTGCTGGGGAGGCTGCTGATGGACCTGTTGGGGCTGGACAGAGGCCGACTGAGGCGCGTGCTGGACATGTTGCGGCTGGACGTGCTGCGGCTGGACATGTTGCTGCTGGACGTGCTGCTGGGCCGGCGAGCCCTGCTGGGGCTGTTGGGCGAGGTGCTGCGCGTGCTGCTGCTGCTGCTGTTGCTGCTGGGGATGTTGTTGAACATGCTGGGGATGCTGGACGTGCTGGGGCACGTGCTGCTGCTGCTGCTGAGCCGCGTGCTGCTGCGACACGGGGATCGGGGGCTGGATCGCGCTCGGGTGGTGCTGTTGCTGCTGTTGCTGCTGGTGGTGCTGGGCCTGGGCCTGAGCCTGGGCCTGAGCCTGAGCCTGCGCCTGGGCGGCCTGGGCGTGTGGTTGGGTGGCATATGTCCTGTAGTCCATGGAGTCGTTGCGACGGTTCATGTCGGGCTGGGCATACTGGTGTTGGGCGCTGTAACCCCAGGCAGGCGTGTTAGCAAAAGGCGATTGTTGTTGCGTCTGCATCGGCATCGCTTGTTGGGGTTGGGGAGGCCATGACGGCTGGAGGTCGTTTCGCTTCTTCATTGAGGAGGCTTGACGAGACGAGGATGGGCAGGTGCGGTCAAGGAGGTTGAGACGAGGGATGACCCCGAGGGTGGGGATGTCGCGTCGAGTGCACCAAACAAAGCAGGCAAACAGCAAGGCGCGGTAGATAGCAAACAGGCTGGGTGCGTGCGGCGAGGGAGGGAACAAGAAGAACGCGAGACGCGGAGGATGACGTGAACAATCGACGGACAGCAATTGCTAGTCGAGGTATCAAAGAGGGTCCGGGGGTTGCGAGAGGAGGATGTATTCGGCAGAGGTAGCGAGACAAGAGGTGGAGGTAGAGGTAGAGTAGTGAAGTAGATGTGGATGTAGATGTAGAGTCAAGAGTCCGAGCCGGTACACAGGGTTGTTGCGTGGAAGGGGGGGGGAGCCTCAGCAAGAAGCAAGCACAGGCACGCAGGGCAACCGCCGCCTCAGCTTCGACCTCCAAGCTTGGGAACCCGTGGGTCGGCCGGGACCTTGTGGAATGGTGGAGCAGGCGCGAACGCGGGAACACAAACAGCTCTCTAGGCTGGTTATTTTGGGGGGGAGGCTGGGAGCAGGGGGGAGGGAGCTTGGGCGCGAGCTGGGCTCGTTCACCGCGGGGGGACGTGGGCTGGCTGGCTGGGACTGGGACTGGGACTGGGACTTGGACTGGGACTGGAGTTTGCAACTGTGGGGACTATCCCGACAATGGGAAGGTTCCGGTGGTCCCAACGGCTCCCCAGCGTTGTATGTTACTGGAGGCAGTCCTGGTACCGACAGAGACGCACGCCCGATACCGATGGATACCTGACAGCCTGCGGCGCCCTTTTGACCCTGTTGACCTGACCCTGACTTATGCCCGGCGGCGTCGTCGTTGACAGCAATGGGGGGGGAGGAGAGAGCAGCAGCAGCCTTATCCTTGTCTGAGGATTTATACGGTGATGAGTGCTTTCCTGCGTCGCCCACGGTCTGGTGTCATGCCCATGCTTGTTCGCGACGGCGTTCTGGGAGGGGGGAAGGACAGACAGGACCAGGGAGAGGGAGGTGTGGAGGATGATGACGGCACGGAGGGAGGAGGTGAGCAGAGTGAGAAGACGGAGAGGGATCAGGACCGGGACAAACAAGATATGTGACGGGGTACATAGGGTACATATCTCTCCGATCAGATGGGACGCCAGGCAGGACAGGGCAGGAAAACAACGGGCAGGGCAGCCCGCTAGGGCGAGGACGGCAGGCGGTCAGCCAGACAAGACCCTCCCAAAGTACCCGGGACCTGTTGGCAAGCCACCGAGCAGGTTCCCTCTCGGGGTTCCATTGCGCAAGCCTCAGTCCCAATTGGCAGGGGTGGATGGGTGCCACCGGACAGACCAAATTGAGCCGGCAAAGCATGCGACGCACGCAAGCAGAGCCTTTGGGCTGGGCCTGTCGGCGGTCAAACCATAATTGCTCCCCGTTCAAAGAGCTCATCGAGGGCCTCAATTGCCTCCGAGCCGGGTCCGGAGATCCTGGGACCATCTGACAGGTCTGGTCTGGTCTGATCTGGTCTGACCTGGTCGAGGCCGGCAGCCCATTTGAGAAGAGAGAGAGAGGGACCCGAGAGTGTACACAGGATTGCATGGCGGACTGCCAGCCAGCCCTGGGCGCAGAAGCAGGCGCAGGGCGCGACGAATGAGAACAACAAGAAAAAAAGTAACATGTGGAATACGAGCTGGCGCGGTAGGGGGCACAAGCGCGAGCGACGAGCAAACGAGCAACGAGCACTGGAGCTGGAGCTGGAGCTGGAGAGCTGGAGAGCTGGAGAGCTGGAGCTGGAGCTTGGCTTTCTTTCCCTTGCGGATCGAGCTCTGAGAGAAGGGCGACTGGGGGGGGCGGGATTGGGAAGGAGAGGAGGGGTGGTTGGGACTTGGGCGGCGGTCTGCTGGGGAGTGCTCGATACGAGGGAGGTACAACAGAGGCGGGTAGTCACTCACTTGAAACCATCCGGGTGGTTGGTGGAGTTGGGTTGGTACGCCTGGGCATAGGTGCCCATGGGGCCGACCTGCCACTGCTGCATCGCCTAAAATTGTCGTTGCGCGTCGCGCAGACTGTCAGCCAAATGTACGTACGCGGCGCCGCTGATTGCCAGATGCACGCACAACGAGAGGGCGATTGAGAATGATTCAGAGCAAGAGAGACAAGATGGCCGGGGGTGTGTGATGAGAGAGAAGAGAATGGACATCCAAGGGTAGAGGGAGCGGCGCGATGCGATGGGATGACCGACCAGTTGATGGTTAGAATTGATGAGATGGCGAAGTACTTCTTCTTCTTGTGGCACGGAGGATGGAGGTGGTGGAAGGGGCGGGCTGTTGGCGACGAAGACGGGCCAAAAATTAGGAGGGTAGTTTGGGGCATCCAGATCGGCATCGGGGTTCAGACTCAGATTGAAAAGACCAGGGCCAGGGCCAGGGCCGGGGTCAGGGCCGGCTTCAACTGCTGCGGAATTGGGAAGCTCGCCCAGCGCAGAGTAGAAGACGTCGGCCTGCGCGAGAAGGCCTGCGCCTAGCTGACCTGCGGTCTGACTGTGATGGTGGTGGTACTGCTGCTGCTGCTGCTGATGATGATGCTGAGGCGCTGGTGCTGCGAGCTGTCCTGGCCGCTGGGCACGCTTGCGTTTCTGCGGCTCGAGCGCAGGCGGAAAGCTAGGATGGCTTGCCATGGGTGCCGGTGGCACCTGCATCTGCATGAGGCGCAGGCGAGGGCGATCCAATTTTGCAGCTGAGGTAGTATCTGATAATACTGGCCGGGATGTGGTACGGTGTGGCCGGTTGTGACCGATGCACCATCCAAGTCACCAAGTACCGAGTATGTCTGTCTGTCTGTGCGTGCTCTGTCTGATGTCTTTCTTTCTTTTTTTTTCCTTTTCTTGCTCGTCTTTTCTTCCTCTTCTCTTGCCTAACCGCTTCTGAGTCTCAACCTCGCCCTCTCCGCCTCACCGCGACCACAAACCCCAACACACGGGAACAGGGCGAACTGCTCGGTTGCATAGCCCTGGTCCGGCACGGTTTGGGATTGAGCGCAGCTGCAGGTCGGGCGGCAGGACTCGGTTCAGTGGGCGGGCAGAACGGAAATAGATGACAGAATTTCCCAAGGCAAGAGAAAAAAAAATAAAGTGGCGACAGCAGACTTTTTTGTGGGGAGCAGGCGGTGATGGTTGGCTCCGGCTGGCCCTGGCGCGACCGGGGGGTGGGGAGCGGCGGCGGAAAAGGCAGACGGCAGAAAGGCCGATCGGCGGGATGATCGGGAAAGGGAAAGGTCCTTGTTGAGTCGTGTCGTGTTGTGACGTGACGTGACGTGCCGAGCCGTGTGTGTGTGTGTGTGTTTGTAGGAATATGCAGTATGGAAGAAGGACCGGTGCCATCGAGATGCAGGTTGGTATGTACTGCTCCGCCTTGTTGGTCTTCTCAACGGAGTGGAAAACACAAGTGCGGGCGAGGGCACAGCACAGCAGACACCAACGTGGTGTTGTTGGAGTGGTGTGGTGTTGCAAGGGCTTAGCGTTTCTGCCGGCCCTGGTCCCAAAATATTCGACATCGAATCAGACGAGGGAGACAACGGCTAGTGCTGGCGCCGAGCTGCCTCGGTTTGCACCTGCCCGTCATGCGACCTTTGGCTGCTGCTGGGCCGCCGCCGGTTAATGTTGGTGCTGGGCCAGGGGCGAGACCAGAGAAGGACCTGCCATGTATCTGTCCACAAGGCGAGGCAAGCGGCAAGCTTGTCTTGCCCGCCAGACGCCGAGATGGGATCGGGGCCAGGCCGTTAAACATCCTTGGAGACTGAGCCGAGAATTGCCTCTGTCCTTGTTGGTGGCCAGTCAAACGGGGGAGGGCCGCGCAAAAGTTGCAGCGGGTCATGCGTGGTCATGGTCATGCTGGTTGTCGTGGTCCAAGTCGACAGAGCAAAGTGATCCATTGTTGTGTCGGGTGCCAATATCAATGCGGATGCTGATGCTGGTTGTCGATGCTGGATGTTGTAGAATGTACTTGGTACATGGCAGATGCGGCTCTGCGGATGCCACAAGCCAGGAGCCAGGAGCCAGGAGCCAGGAGCCAGGAGCCAGGAGCCAGGTGCAAGGCAGGAAGTAGCAGGCAGCACGATGGAAGCAATGTGATGGAGGCAGATGCCAAAGCCCGACAATGGCACAGACGCAGCAGAGACGCAGACACCAGGCAAGGGTGAACGGGTGAAAGGGTGAACAGCAGATGAAGGGTTTGAGTGACAGAGTAAATGGTTGTTGTACTTACTGTCATGTATTCTTTTAAATCAAGGTACCAAATCCTGGCAGTTGTCGGCCACGATGCAGTGCCGTCTGTGTAGGGTATGGTCGGTTGTGGTGTGCAGTGTGTAGGTCTGTCAGGTAGTCCGATGGGCAGGATGTGGTTGAATTTGTCGCAGGTACTTGTGGCAATCCCCAGTGTACCCCAGTAGCCAGCCTATCGGCCGAGACGCTCAGACTGGCTGACTAATCAATTGCACTCTTGAGTGATGGACTTGGTTGAAAGAGACGGACGAGAGGGCAGGTAGCCTCCAAGTTACGGTACTGTAAGGTCCAGGACAAGAACAAGCAGGGTAAATGTCTCTCAAGGTCCTGATTGGTGGTGCAAGGCGGGGAGGGGAATGTTTTTTTTTTTTTTGGTTTGGATTTTTTTTTCTATCAGTCTCTATCTCTTGTGTCAATCTCAAGTCTCTTGCACAGGCAGCCAGCAGCCTGGCAGCCTGGCAGCCAGGTCAGGACAGGGGGGCACATGATGGCTCGAGCGTTGTCCTAGCGTGGATGAGGGAGTCCGGGTCTGGGTCAGGGTCAGGGTCAGGGCCAGCTTGAGAGGTCGACAGGTCCCATCGCAGCTTCTTGTTATAGTCGAGGAGGTACCGATGTAGCGCACAAGTACTGCGTATAGCAGCAGCTGTATCGCATGTACAGAGTACCCCAACCTTGGAGGCATTAATCAATTGAACTGCATTGTATCTTTACCATACTCCTGGGACATTCTGCATTGCAGACACAGTCTTCAGTATTTATTGCCAGCCATCCTGCCTCATGTAGAAGAAACTTTCCTCTTCTGCTCTGCCCAACAAGTTGACAGCATGTGCAGCTGCTCTGCCCCGCTGGGTGTCTCTGGTGTCTGGTGTCTGGGGACGCCAGCACCTTCCCCACCATGTCTACAAGGTACCTAGTCTACATGATAGACCTTTCCCGTACCAGCTGGTAGTCACTGCCTCCAGCGGCCGTTTAATTCCAGCGTTTTCATGTTTCGACAATGATCTCAAAGCTTGGTGCAAGCGTGTTTGCTTCCTTTGTATTTGTATACCTGTACTACCTACCAGTCGTCTGGAAACCACAGCCAAGACCCTGTGACAGATCCCGATTAGGAAACCCAGCGGGCAGAGCTCCAGGTCGTGTACCGTACCACACCGTCCGGGAACGGACCTTTCCTACGTAATGTACCTAGGTAGTAGGTGCTGTGCCGTTCCCTCGTGCATCCACATCTTCAGCCAGGTGCCATCTTGGGAGAGTCTCCTCCTCGTCGTGAAAAGCATCAGACATGTGCAGCCTCGATATCATCTCCCCTTCTGCCCTCCCCGTCCGTCTCAGTCATCATGCACCACCTCGAGGACCCGCCGCCTGTATCCAACGTCTCAATTCTCATTGCCGGCTTCCTTGTCGGCCAATCAATCAACCAGGCTCCCAGGCGGCCAGCCAGCCAATCAACCACTCAGTCAGTCAATCAATCAGTCTCAATCTCGTCTCTCCTGCTCCTGCGATGGGCCCCTGCCACTACGGCTGCCGCCAGACGGGTGGCTGTGCCGACCATGTGGTGGCTGGGCCACAAACAGAAATCGCGCTCCGATACGACGTCGCTTCATTGCCCGGGGTGTCCTTCAGGGAACGAGTAGATGGGTCACTTTGCAAATGGTTGAATCGAGCTTCATCATCCGGCCCAGCCACCCTCTTCCCGACAACAAGGCGGCACAGCACTCTGCGGTAGCAGTGTCTATGGTCGGCCTGACAGTCAGGGAAGCAAGGAGACAGGCACAACACGCCCGTGGGCCAGTCTTCACGCCGTCTTTGCCTGCACGGTCCATGGAAGCATTCTTGAGATTCAGGACCAGTAACTCTATTCTGGGACGGCCAGGGTCGGGCACAGGCTACTTTTGCTGTGGGGGCCAAACAGACAGTCTGCTAGCTCCCTCTCTCTCCCTCCATCTGGCGCGGCTGAGTTTGGCCGTGAACACGCACTGGGATCCGGTACATCCGCCCGAGGTCACCGTCATGTTGCCCGTTGCCCACCAGGGTCCCACGCCCAGCACACGCAGCGCAATAAGACCTAACCCATCCCGTCGCACCGTGTGGAGCTCAACGCCACAGCCGTCAGCGTGCTGGCCGCGGCTGTCGTCAATTGACGTTGGCGTGGGATCCTGGGAAGCACGTTCGAAAGCCCCGGCCACAAGTACTGGATGCTACACCTGTAGACTACCACGTTAATTCGTCCAGGCCGCCTACCCGTCGCTACCAGGAAGTCGGTCGCACGCTCGATTTTAGAGTCGACCCGGCACAGATGAGCTACTAGCACATGAGGTATGTGGGTATCTACGGGTCCTTCGTTCGACCAGCTGTGTTACACTCAACTCAGAAGTGTCGACCTGTTTGCTTTGATGGCCAGCTATTTCCGAGCGAGGTCGCGTGCCAACATGGTACGGTCGCAGAGCAGTCGCAACTTTGGGGGTCGTAACACGCTCACGTCGACTGCCGATCTAGGCTCTACGAAATCGCACTATTGTTCAGTCTAAATGAACCTTCAGAGTCGGATTGACTGGCCTCATCCTCTGCCTGAGAGCTGAGAGCTGCTACAGGAGAGTGCCCGCCTCGCAATCTTGCACATCTACGCACACCGATGACCCGGATTCGGGCGTCAGTTCAGCACGGATTGTTGTCTCAGAATCCAATCCCCTCGCATCTGTTTCGTTTCATTCATGCTCGAACATCACCACCAAGCCCTCATATCCCACCTTGGTCTGACAGCAGTCATTGCGCTCAAGACTTACGACGTATGACCATCTCACGAATTGTCCTTGCGTCTACCGCGGCAGTCGTGCTACCCACCGCATGCCTGCGTGCTGCCGCAGGGATGGGACGGGAGGGACCTTCAGAGAGGAAAGCAAATTGACTTTGTATCAGCGAAACCCAAATGTGCGAGGACGGAGCATCTCGCCTGCAGGGCCCAACTGCAAACCCGCCCTGGCGGACGAGCCAATGAACTCTTCTTGGGTCAAAGGCGGAGGCCAGTGCGGCGGCGGCCTTCGCCGGTGTCGTGTGCGTCCAAGGGCGAGTTGCGACGTTCGGGCTCCGACCCTCTTTTGTGACCCTAAGCCACGCTGCCGTGCAAACGCGAGTGGTGGAATGACCGACGTGCAACGCTGGAAGATTCGTTACCAAGTGCGTTTGCGGCCCAGGACTTGGTTCACACTGCGGACATAGATACTTGATCCGCCCCGCAAGGTCCGTCAATGACTGGACTTCAAAACGACATGGGTCACGGCGTCGAGATCGCTCTTTAAACCGAGGGCCTATAGAAACTGGTGCAAGAGTATCTCAAACCACCCCTCAGAAGCTGACGTCGCGCTCGGCTTGGGTCACGAGGGGAGCAGCTGTTGATCTCAACTTCGCCGGAGGCCCGGCCTCTGGGTCCCGTGCTGAGTTGCTACGTGGTCCGAGATTGTGGGACGGAAGTACGCCGTCGCCTCCGTGTTGAGCACTCACAGCACTCGACGCGTGCCTGTAGACGGAAGCAGTCTCGAGGTAGCTCGGAGTGAAGATAGCCACTGGGCAATTCAGCGCTAGTCCAGACCACCTGTGCAGTCTGGCCGGCTCCAGTGCAGGTTCCGCCGCGACAGAGCTGGGGCACGAGGATTCACTCTTGTGATCCGTCGTGGCCGCCTTGATCGTGAGCCTTCGACTTTGATGACGGCAATCTTGATCCCAGTGTTCTAGTAGCACACTTGCACTGCTCACAATGCGGCCCCAGGCTGCCGCGTACGACGGAATCGGTGTAGGCAGCGCTCGCCTTCCCTACTAGCCGGAGGTGCCGCGCGGACACGGCCTCGTGATACTCCAATCGCCCATGGTCGCTTTCCTGCACGAGCCAAGAGCAATAGCGAAGGGGTCGAATCTCCAACAATGTGCATGACATGTCGCACTGGCACCTCGCCAGGTAGTGTTGAGGCTGGGGTTGCAGCCTCTGCGGAACCACTGCGAACGGACGAAATGCAACGGCCATCGGCGGTCCACGTCCAACAGTTGCGCCGTAGAAACTCCGGTGCGACTTCGTCATGACTGATTCTGTGCCATTAAGTGTGGCTTCTGACCACGACGTCCATCCAAAGCACATGACTTGTCCTCCACCCACTGCCCAGCACAAGAACTCGAGTACGCCGGCCTTTCTCCCTCTTAGATGTTCCGCACGGCAGTGCCATGCGCTGAGACGATGGTGGGACTCATCTCCTTCGACCACAGAGAGCCGGCTCAAGAAAGCCACGACGGTCATTTCCGGCGAGAAGCAGAGCAAGACTGCGAAAATCCATCCACAGCGACATACGGACTCCAGACTGCCAGACACAAAACATAGAGTGCGCGGCACTCTTCTGGCTAGACTCGCAAGACCGTTGTGAAAACATCGCCCTGAGATGATCGCTCGAACATGTGCCAGCTTGACATCCTCAGAGCGTCATTCCACAAGTCGAAGGACCCCGACGTCGTGAGCAGATCACACCAACTCACGCGATAAAAGAACAGCACTAACATCAGTCAGCTTTGGCGTCTCGAGGTGACGGTATGACTTGACCTACCGGGTGTGTCTCCGAAGCCCTGTGGTGATGCGCAGAAAGGATTTGTGATGTTGAGATCACTATGCCACACATGATGAAGTTCCCAACTCGCCGCAGGATCGTCGTCTGCCGGACCGGCTGTGAAGCAAGTCAATTGACATGGTCTGCAGCATGTCGGCGCAGGAAGAATCTTTGGTTGAGCAAGCGATCATGACCTACCCAAGACCGGATGACATTCAACCACGACAAGGAAGAGTCAAAACATAGCCCAAGCGGGCAGTTGTTTCGCATAAACGACGGCTCAGGCAGGGCACACCGCAACCCGAAGACCCCTAAACCTACCCACGTAAGCTTCCCGTCCGACGACCATCGACATCATCAGCAGGAGCGCAAATCCCAAACATGCTCAACATCGAATCGAAACGCGCGGCTGAACCGAAACATCGACAGCAGACTCGAATAGAACGAGACGGGACTGACCACTGCTCATCATGCACATCTTCATGCAACCCCCTCAGCTCGCCCTCCCCGTCTCGAGTTCGGACGAAATCGAGAAGACGCCAACGCGAGCAACACCAACCTGTGCTCAACGGTCGCCCGCCCCGTTTCGCGCGCTCATATCCCAACTCGACCTCTATCCCTCTCGATCGGCCCGTCGGCACATTCGACACGCTCGACACGCACTTTCGCCGTGTTGAGACGGCCTCCACGTGCTCGAGGAGGCCGTCGTTTCGTGGGAGTAGGCCCGTTTCCACCAGCCTCACGGCCGGACGTTGAACTGTCGGTTGAACAGCCATCCCAAAGCAGCCTAGCCATCCCAATCATCCTTGGCGATGCTCAGACGACAAGACCAAGCACTTGTTATGCAGATGCCTGTCTGCCGACGTCTCTGGTGCTTGACCGACCTCCACCCTCGTCATCCAACGGCGACCCCGGCGCTGAAACTGCGCCTGTTGCAGAGCTGTCAGTCTCCTCGACAAGCGGCGTTTGAGGACCTGCGGTGTCTACCACCGCCGGAACAAAGGCCTCTGCCGGTCGGCAAGCCCACGTTGACAGCTGCTCCGCCGGCCACAACTGTTCAAGAGCTTGTAAGCGTCAAATGTGGGGACCCCCAGCCCCTGCAGCAAAAGAAGGCCCCCTAGTTCATGCATCAAGGGTGTTCCAGGCGCTGTCAGGGGTCTGCCAGAGTGGGCCTGTGTTCAAGATAACCTTAACAAGGGTTTCTCCGTTAAATTCCCGAAGGATGGGACTGCAACTACTGGACCCATCCGTCCTTACTGTGTCGTACAGCGCATACGACCTGGACCAAGCACGATCAAGGCTGTTAGCTCGTCACCTTTCGCATTTGTCCCTCTCCCTTCCTTCGCTGGGGATGCGGTGACCTCTTCGTCCTATCTACACTGTCCCTCCATGTGTACAAAGGACTGTTTGAGGGAGAATTGGCCACGGAAATGGGCCCATTCACCACCGTCAAACCTTGGAGCCCTCGAGGGACCGTGGGACTAAATGAAGACAACGTGCGCCGCAACTCGGCCCTTCTAGCATTTGGCGAGGTACGTTGCTGTCAATCGCAGCCCAAAAAGAGGACGTCCGCAAATGGCAGCACCCCTGATATGATCTTTGGTCCAGTTTTGAGCCTCAAGCGCCGACCTCGCGGCGCATGCCAACCTTTACTGGTCTGGCCGGGACTGATGGGATGGATGGGTGCACCTGTCAAGTTTCTACCCCTGTGTCGAGTCTTCCAAAAATGGGTATAGACTCGCCGCCGGCTTTCGGTCTCGGCATAACCTACCTCCTCCACGATCCACGTACCGCGGCAAACCAAACTTCCGGGGCCTGCAATTTCGCAAGACCACCGGCTCCAAGAATTTCGAACCCCTTACGAAAATTGCCTGCGAAATGTGATGGTCAGCAAACGTCCGAAGTTATACCCCGGACGGCCATTGGATGACGATCACAGGACAAGCCCCGTCGAGGTGTTTGTCGCTTGATTCTCTTGGGCCGCGGGATACACCCAATTGACTCAGCAACAGCAGCGCTTGTGAAGGAGTCCAAATTCTATCACCTATGGTCAAGATTCTCCGCAACGCTCATGTGCCGCGGTCTTTGGGTTTCCTTTGGCTTGAGATGATGGGATGCCAAGGAGGCCCCATGGGGGCTTTGCTGACGCTCGACCTCTCAGATACACGCTTAAGCTGCTACAATCACAGGTGGCAGCCACGCACTTGGTCGCGCATACGAGGTCGCGGCTTAGTCTGAGGCTCGAGTCTACCATCAGCACTGGTCCAGACGCCCATGTTCCCTGATTGTATCTGCCAAAGCGCTCTTCGAGCACAACAACGGGCTCACCCACAATGGCGCAAAATCGGATGGAGCAAAGTTGATCGAGAGCAAAAGCCGAACACGACGGTTCACACACCAGAGAAGCTCGAACTCAGTGACTTGGAGGTGCGTGCTTTAATGTGTGCTCCTGTATGATCACCACCAGCGTTGTCGAGCGCAACGGACGAGCGCCAAGTCGCCACGCGGCAGTGAGGCATGCACAACAGACACTGTCCTCGGCCTCGTGGAGCTCGTGGAGACCTTGGAGACCCTGGACGACGCGAGGCACAACTGGCTGAGTTTACGATCACGAACGGCGTCTTCCGATGATGCTGATCTATTCCAGGCGACAAACTGACTCGGCCACTGTGATGTAGCTCGATGAGTCCCCTTGCCCATGAGAAAGCGAGGGGCCAGGGGGGGGGGGGCGCAAGTTGAGAGGAAAATGTTCTTGCAAACATGCCAAACGGCCTCGAAACTGCCCTCGAGTATGGAGGTGGCTTGATTGGGCCCACTGATGTGCAAAAAGTCGAGACGAGACAAGGCCGATCATGGGACAGACTGGCGGTCAAGGGCGTGCCTGCTGAGCATGTTTGTGATCGCCACTTTCGCAGGCACAGGCAGTCTTGTTTTCATCTGGTCTTCTGTTTCTGGGCCATCCGCAGAACAGCCGGTGACTTGAGAGAAGAGGTTGGGGGGGAGGCTTCAGGTATTCTCAACGTTGAAACTCCATCCCGGGCCGCAGGTGGACTGAAGCATCGGAGCCTCGCTGGAACAAAGAGAGAAAAAAACAGAAAAATACACCGTGGACAAGAGAAGCGTAGTGAAAATACAGAGCGAATGGGTTAGTCGTTGGGCTAAGCGCCGTGGACGTGTTAAGTCAGACAGGGCGGGGCAAATTGGTGCTGTATGACGAAGCAAGGCTAGACGTCGAATGTTGAGGCTCAAGACGGGCTGCCAAATTTGCGGAACCAACGGCGGCAGGATAGGACGCATTAAGGTTTGGCTGCATTAGTGGGACGCGGGGACGGGAAAGCAAACTTCTCACAGGAGAATCTTGTTTCTGAGCCTTGACCGTAGGGGCGGAACAGACGAATAAATGGAGACGTCACGGGGCTACCCTGTGGCAGGCCAGGCCAGGATATGCCATGCCTCGCTGCGCCAGGCCAGGCCCAGCACGCCAGGAGCGTCGGGACTCGAGGTTTTGACAGGGATGCGGCCCCAGATGGTGAGATGGTCTCTCTACTGCAAGACGGCAGGACAGAGAGAGAGATTACGACTGACCTGGACTGGACCTGGCTTGGACTGACTGGGTGAACAACATTAACAGCAGCAACAACAACAAGAAGTGAAATGAACCGAGGCGAACTGAAGCGAACGCACAGCACAGCCTGTACTGAACAGGACTGGACTGGGCTGGATTGGTGTGGTGTGGTGAAAGGCTGACACAAGGGTGAAATTGTGGCTACCACCTAGCGAGTTTCAAGGGACCGGAGCCTTGCGGCCACACCTACGAACGGCGCTCGGCATCCTCGCCAGGCTCGCCAGGCTCGCCAGCACCAAAGAGACATACGGACAGCCTTTTCTTGGTTCGCTTCTCTGCAGGATGCCTGGCAAGAAACCGGTGCCGGCCCCGCAGCATTTTCACCATACGAGATTCTGAGTGTGGTTCAATCTCAATAGTGATCTGCCTGTCTTCCTTCCGAGCTGTTGCTGTCCGGAGCCGATGTGGGGCCAGGGACAAGGTAGACTGCCAAGATCCACACGTCGCGACCGGAGGCTGCAGCATGCGAGATTAAAACCAAACAGGCAGCGCAGGGCAAGGCACGGCGGCACGCCCACCAAACCCGTATCGGTGGTGGCGGCAAGACGTCAAGCCTGTCAGACACGCACGCCATGTGCGTACCAACTCGTTCGGAACTAGCATCTATGTACAGTCTGGGCTATGTACAGTCTGGCATGCCGCCATCAGCATCAGGGAGGCCCAAGACCGGGCGCCTGTCGACGCTGGGCCGCCGGGGCCGTAGGCAACCTGCCGAGCGACGCTTGTTGGCGCCGGACCTGCGTGGGCGGCACCTGGGCAGGGCAGTGTTGATGTTTGACTGCTTTTGATATCCATCATGACCATCTCCAACCCGCTCCTCCCTGCGTGAATGGACGGCTAGATGGGATGGACAAGGCCGCATTTGTTTGGAAACCCGTCCAGTGAGTATCGGGTTTCGGGATGAGCAGATACTGCATGGCAGCGTCCTCGGCTCTCGCGCGCCCATGCGACCAGCGTCATGATTGACCAATCGTCAGTATCAGGCTGGAGGATAGAAACAGCCTCTTGTTTCAACGGGGGAGGGGGCCCTCGGGTGCCATGCCAAACCAAACAGGCATGGCCAGCCACCCAACCAATCAAGAAAAGCCCGGTTGACCATGACTGGGCGGCTGAGCCTCAACCTGGGCGAGCCTGGGGCGCGCCAGGGCACAGGCCCCATGCGCAGGCACAGCCCTTGCCCAAGATTGTACGGGGCGACAAGACAGGCCGGGGTGGCCCCTGTGAGGGCGAGCCCACGAGACAGGAACCGGCGCTGCTGTCCAATCACGGCGGCCCAGACGCTCCTGGACCAGCGCGGCTCTGTAACGATCTGAAGCAGAGAGGCAGGCCGCAGGGCCCCCACACCCTTTCAAACACGGGCCACAAGTCAGAGGAGACGTCGACAACAAGGCCGGACCTGGGACCTGGAACCCGGGCTGGATGTGGACGCTCAACCTCACCTCTCACCAGCTCACCTCACCTCAACTCAACTCGACTCGACTCGGCTACACCCTCGTTCCTGTCCATCGTCTACTACCCCGCTGCCATCACACGCCACTTCTGGTGGCTGCTAGTGCTGCTACTACTCCAAACATCACAACCACCGGATGGGACATGGCTAAATGCGGGCTCGGTCATGCTGTGCCTAACACGGTCATTGATCGCCAGTCAGCCCCTCCCCTTCGACGCGAGAGCATGGACGGACAACACAACCGTTCTTGTCGCCTCCGGTTGCCAATTGAACAATCTGTGTTTTTTGCGTGTCCACTGCGCGCACCACTGACTGATATTCTGGCGAACCCTGGGCCATTGGGGATCTCAACGCCTGCACTGCCCGCACTATTTTGTCCAGTGGGCTACCTGGACGGCAGTGATATCCAGAGCTGCGGTTACACATACATCCCTGAGACGCATATCCACCATCTGCCCCATAGAGCCAAGCAAGGCCTTGCCCGGCTCGCGTACACACACTACTGCAGGGCCATACAACCTGACCCCGTCTCTTCCCTTCCCTTCCCTTGCCCTCCCCTTGTCCTGCCCTGCCTTACTCTTCCTTACCCTTCGTGTTTGTCACGACGGCCGGCCGAGAAGGGCCTTCGTCCCCTTCGCCTTCGGTCGCGCTGTCCGAAACGAAATTCACATCAAACAGAACAGATCTGATCGATGTAACGCAGGACCCAGATTTGCACCCTGCCCAGGCCCGCCTGGTGTCTTGGATCTGTCGTGTTTACCGCCCTTTCGCCTCCTGCCTACGTGCCTTGCTGCCGGATGCTATAGCTTCCAGCCGCCATATGCACCCGCTCACATGCCCCGTCTCTCCCTTTCTGCGTATGTGTGTGTGTGTGTGTGTATGCCTCCCGGGAGCCTGTCTCCCCAGTCGGGGGCGCCACCTTCCACTCCCAATGCCCGCTCTCATCCTCTTCCTCAGGGGCCTGGCCATGATCATTGGTCTTTCCTTGCTCCACGTCCAGACCAGAAGCTGCAGGATTGTTTCTTGTCCGGGGCATGCAGGGAGGCGTTCGTGAGCGGTTGGGACGAATTTAGTGTCCGGCAGTAGTCGCCCAAGAGTCAAGACACGCACACACAAGCGTGCATGTTGTTGCTCATCTGCCCTATCGAGTGGTAGGGCTGTAACGAGTAGTCCAACGCTCACACACCCCTCCCCCTTCCCCCCAGCCGGTGACGACGAGCGATACCGATCAAGTGGTCTGGCTGGGATACTGACGCCATGCCCAGGCGCTGCCGCTCTCAACTGGCTGTCGACGACCCTTGACTCGAAGCGTATGGACCTTGCGGGTGCCGGGATGGTCATGTCTGGATGAGACTTCAAACTCTGAGGCTCTTGCTTGAAGTGTGGGGAGCCTTGACAAGGGCAGGGCCACACCAGGCCCAGAATGGCTGGGTGGAGCCGCACGTTGTTATGCTTTACTCTGCTGCCACACATCTCCGACCCGTCAACCTAGTCGGGACACAACCTTTTTTTGGGGCCCAGGGTTTCCAAGAGAAGGTCTGTAACAAGGCTAGAGCCTACCTGGACTGCCAGACCGAGCACCCCTGCCCATCCGTCCCAAGGCTGATATGCCCTCCACGGTGGGTGCGATACACAGTACAGCACCGTCCTGTGGTACCCCTTCCCTCTCCGTCTCTTGTCACCCTTGCCTCCCCTGGATGGTGCGGTCGATCCTGGGCTGCTGCCATGGGCGCCGGCGAGCCAGGCGAGCCAGGCAATACGCTCGAGCAACTATTATTAATGCCCACTCCCTCCCGGAGATCGTTTGGTCTTGTTTACTCTTTCTTCTCATCACGGTTGATCCTGATATTCCACATTACTGACCTCATCACAACGCAGTTGCGTGTGTGTGTCCCTTTCTTTAATAGTTTTTATTCATTTTACCGCGGCTGAACCCTGACGCTCATTTGTCTTCTACGAAGGAGACCAACTGGATTGGCTGCCCCTCCCTCTTTAGAAATACACACACTTTTAGTCAACGGTGTAATCTGGTTTATTATCGCCCGTCGGTTTCAACCACCTTCAATTCTCTCTCTGCTCGCTCTCGAACGACGACGACAACGATCAACACCAACAGGAACGACAGCCTTGTGTGTCTCGGGAAGGACAAGCAGAAGACGACGCTCTCGACAGGAACCAAAGCGTACCAGGGAAAGGCTCAATAATCTCCCCCCCTCTTTTCGATTCAGAACGCAGCTTTGGTCTGTGAACATTTTATTCCACACGAAACATCTTGGATACGTATTCAATTCTTGGACACCCACACCAGCACCAACGTCACAACATCATGTCTCCGACCATGGCCATGGCAATGCCCGCGGTACTGTACACCCCGACGTCTGATGTTATGGACCGCCACGATTATGGCATCACCAAGAGCCGCAAGAGCTCTTCGACTGGAGGAGGCAGAGCCTGGAGCGAGGACGAGGTACGTGACTTGCAACATGTGGAGCTGGCCAGGGCACGGGGAGCCCAAGGAACTCATATAGTTGGCGTTGGGGGAGGGCCAGCTCACACGGGCGCGGAATATCTGAGGAGTATCTTGCTGACAAGACTGAACCATAACAGGAGGTTTACCTTCTCCAGACCCGCCTGCAGAAGATGCCTTACAAGCACATCGCCGCCCACTTGAAGAAGACGGAGCTGGCATGCCGCTTGCACTACCACCAGCTGAGCCACGGCAGCAACCGCCGCAAGAGGACGACGTCCATGTCGTCGAGCTCTTCGTCCAACGGACACTCGCCCCTCATGCAGGCCTCGATCCCGAGCCCCATCCATGAGTCCCCCAGCCGCAGCGTGTCTCCCCCCGGGTCCGTCATCAGCTACGGCCACCCGGGCTCCCCCGGCAGCGTGCAGCTCCCCAGCATCATGAACCCCGGCGTGGGCTCCAGCTCGTCCCCGCGCCTGCCGGCCATCCTGCCCAAGCCCGCCGGCATGAGCCTGGCCCTGAGCTCGTCCCGCTACAGCTCGCTGCAGGACCACGCCCAGCAGCAGCAGCACAGCGCGCCACTCCTGCCGTCCGCCAGCTTCTCGGCTGCCTCGCACGCCAGGACCACCCCACCGCCCACCATGGCCAGTGCGCACGCGCCGGCGCCGGCGTCGATGGCCCCGCTCCGCCTGGACTGCTCCGGGCTCCGCGCCGCCCCGTCGTCCACCGGCGCGTCGCAGCCCGTCGACATGGGGCGGCTGCAGGCCGTGTACAGCGCGCACCGCAACAGCTTCTGGTCGGCCGTGGCGGCCGACTACGGCAACGGGGCGCACCCCGTCGCCCTGGAGCAGGCCTGGAGGTCAGGCGCCGCCGGCACCACGGGCGGCTCGTCGGCCCACGGCTACGCGGCGCAGACCCCCATCACGCCCATCGGCAGCCCGGACGAGAGGGACGTCTACGGCAAGCCGTGCCAGGACAAGACCCGCATCTCGGCCATCCTGGGCATCGATGCCAACCCGCGGAGCCCCAAGGAGAGGGAGATGGTGAGGAGGATGGAAGAGGAGAGGGTCATGGTTGGTGTCGGTGCCTAAAGCCTCGCCCCCTAACAGTGGTCTCATATATACACGCGCACGCAAACACGGCGTCAGAAATGAGAGCCCTCGGGCGTTAGAGCTTTGGGCACACCTGACACCAGCCATTTCCTTTGTACAACCCTTTTTTCTTTTTCATCTTTTTCCTTCCATCTCTTTTTCATTTGTCCTGTACGATGACGAACCATGAGATGATGATGGACGATCGGGGTTTCTGAAGAGAACCCGGGAAGCCTGTTTACTCTTAAATCATGATGACATCCTCTACCGCGACCTCTCCTGACCTCCCCTTATAGCCTTTACGGCCTGGGGAGTTGGGCATCCCAAGCTCGACGTTGTGTATTTTTGAAAACAAAATCTTCTCTTCGACCCGATACCTGACCCTTTTTGAGAACCTGGTGGCTTGGTGAAAGGCATGAAGCGGGAGAGACGAAGGAGGAGTGACAGAGCGTGCTTGTGAGTGGGCAAAAAGCTGGTGGCTTTGCTGTGTTGTTGGAAGGGACGGGGGGCTGGCTGGCTGTTGCTTGTGGGTGGGATGGAATTTTCCTTGGTTGGGCTGGTCTTGAAACGATTGCATGGAGTCATGCGGATCTGGGAAGCCTCGTGTGGGTTTTTGGGAGGACAGGCGGCCTGGCATTGGTAGCTCAACAAAGAGGAACGTGCCGGTCGCCCTGGGAGGGTCTATCTGGCTTAACTTGATTTGTTCATTCAGTATCTAGTGAAGGCGGCGGTGTGAGGGAGTGGTGGAGGGTTGCAATACCATTGATTGTTTTTTTTTTCCCCCTGATTTTGAAAAGTCCTGTTCGAAGAATTGAGTGTCAAGAGTTGTTGTCCAGCTTAAGCGAGCGACCCTTGAAGTGGTTTACTCAGTGGTCAGAGGAGAGTGTCTTGTGTGTTGTTGTTCTGAGAGGCGGGAGAGCAGGCACTCTCGGCCGTGTCCAGGTATATATTACACAGGTACACATTCCATAGTACCCGAGTATATAGATATATTCGAAGATATATATTCCCCAAACCGAGCTGTTGAAGGGAGGTTACTGTGTAGGTGCATGTGCCTTTCCAAGATTGTAGACGCAGCATGCATGACGGGCTGTCGAGTTGAGGAAGGAGGGCAGCAGGTAGATGTTGGAGTACCGTGTAGCCTGCGGTGTACAGTGTACAGACGAGGAAGGAAGGGAGGGGCAACCGTATTACCCCTCCCCTCCCCACTCCACCTCCAATTCGTCCCCCCACTGCAATGCGGGGGTAGAATGACCTTTCCACCTTGTCCTACTGTGCACACCAGTTCTGTCTGCCTGCCTGTCTGTCTGTCACTCTCCAATGTCGATGACTATCCAAAATATCTTCGAGTTACATACAGACTTCCCCAAGCTGTCGACACGTCTCTCCCCTCCACGACGACACCATCAGTCTTCACGTCCCCATGCTGGGCCGTGAGGCTGGGCTACTGTGGTGAACGACGACGACGACGATTGCCAATGGCCACGACATGATTCGATCGACCGCCTGGGGCCCAAGCTGGAGCCAGAGCCACAACATAACCTGGGCCATGCGCACGCGAGTGGGTATCTTACGCCACGACCCGCCTCTCGGCTGTCCGTCTCCATGTCTCTACTATTTCCTGTACCGAGTACTAGTGTACGCAGTACTGCTGTACTGGGTACAGTACTCTCAAACGCAGTATCTCTCCCCTCTGGCCTAGGACGACCACCACAGTACAGGATCGAGAAGCTCTCGCTGCTGTCAGTCGTTCCTTCAACCTGCCAGCCTGCCAGCCTGCCAGCCTGCCAGCCTGCCAGCCTATGAGGGCCGTCCTCGGTAGACCAGAGTCGACGGGCTGACGGGACTAACATGTGTCTCTCGCACCGGAATCTTGCACACCCTCCCGCGGCTCTGGATCTGGATCTGCTAACAGCACACTGGCACTGGTCCCTCTACCAAGATGCCTCCGTCCACACTCGCGGCTAGCTACCCTTGTTAGTCGGCACTGCAAGCATGGATCATGCTTCCGCGCCCGGCACACGATACTTGTCGTGCCTTGTCGTGCCTCTCGTCCCCCCCGCGCCTTCCCAACCTGTTCCCCCACACGGGGCGCAGGCACAGCATCAGCATCAGGCACAGCACCGGACCACTGTGGTGGGCCGCCGTTTTCTCTCTTTCCCACGAACCCCTTGTACCTTCCCGCGTACAAAGCCGAACTGCCTCCGTCTCCCATGTGCTCTTCTTCTCTCTTGCAGGCTCGGGCATAGTCCAGACGCCATTCTTGACCTTCCCTTTTATCACTCACTTCTCATCCAAACCGTGACTCCCAATTCCCTTCCACCTTCTGATCTTTACTCGTGTTCCGTCTTGGACCCCATCTCCTTCTGACCCGGTCCGGTCCTCTCAAGAGGGGCCATCTCAAGGCAGTTGCGTCGGCAATTGCATGGTTATAAGCTTCTTGTCCCAGTCCAAGCCCAGTCTTGATCATTGCTCGCTTCTAGGGCCCTCGGCTGTCGTTCTTCTTCATTAAACAGGTTTGTGGTCTCCTATATTATCCTGTCCTGTCGTAAAAAGTCTTGTGCCACATTATTGTCACCACTTCCAGCCAGGATATATATGTGTTTCCAGATCAGCTGACGGCGACAAGACATCTCGCAAGAGAAAGAGAGAGAGGGAGAAAAAACATGGACGCAAAAGTCAGCAATGGCGATGGGGCCAGAAACACCCCCAGGGACGGCGACTACATCCAGTGGGGCCCTCTCCCTCCCGGAGGCGCCCTCAACCGGTGGAGTCACAGCATGACCAAGGGTCACGATTATGTCGGAGCTCAGGTCAGTCCGCCATGTCACAACTGGGCCCGGGGGTCGTCATGCTGATCTTGGCACCGCACAAGGCCATGCTCTACGCCGCTGGAGTTCCTGACGCCCAGACCATGAGAAACGCTCCGCATGTTGGTATCTCGACTGTGTGGTGGGAGGGAAACCCTTGCAAGTGAGCCAGCCAGCCAGCCCCTCCCCCCGTCCTCTCGGACATGATGCCTTCAGCTTCTGACATCGAATATCAGCACGCACCGTAAGCATTGGGCAGGGTGTCACCCGGAGAAGTGGTGATGCCCACGGGTTCGCACTGATTGACTGACTTGCTGACACTCGCTAGTGATGGACATGGGCAAGATCGTCAAGAGGGCTGTGGACAAGCAGGGCATGCTCGCCTGGCAGTTCAACACCATTGGCGTGTCGGATGGCATCACAATGGGCAGCGAGGGTAGGTCGCCCGCCCACCTCGGCCAAGACTCTGAATCTGACCAACCTCTGCCACCAGGAATGCGCTACTCCCTCCAGTCGAGGGAGATCATAGCCGACTCTATCGAGACGGTGACGTGCGCCCAACGCCATGACGCAAACATCTCCATCCCCGGCTGCGACAAGAACATGCCCGGCGTGATCATGGCCGCAGCGCGCCACAACCGGCCCTTCATCATGATCTACGGCGGGACCATCAACAAGGGCCACTCGTCCCTCCTCGACCGCGACATCAACATCTCGACGTGCTACGAGTCGACGGGCGCCTACACGTACGGCAGGCTGCAGGCCAAGTGCCCCAAGGCGAACGGTGACGCCGCCACCCCGGAGGACGTGCTCGAGGAGATCGCCCAACACGCCTGCCCCACCGTCGGAGCCTGCGGGGGCATGTACACCGCAAACACGCTCGCCACCGCCATCGAGGTCATGGGGCTCTCCCTGCCGGGCAGCTCTTCGTACCCCGCCACGTCCCCGGAGAAGGCCCGCGAGTGCGAGCGTGTGGCCGAGGCCATCAAGGTCGTCATGGCCAAGGACATCCGGCCCAGGGACCTACTCACCCGCGCCGCCTTCGAGAACGCCCTGGTCCTGACCATGGTGCTAGGAGGCAGCACCAACGGCGTCCTACATTTCCTCGCAATGGCAAACAGCGCCGACGTCCCGCTGACCCTGGACGACGTCGACAGGACGAGCAACAGGGTGCCTTTCCTGGCCGACCTGGCCCCCAGCGGCAAGCACTTTATGGAGGACCTGTACAAGATCGGCGGCACGCCGTCGGTGCTCAAGATGCTCATCGCAACCGGCCTCATCGACGGTTCCCTCATGACCGTCACCGGCAAGACGCTGGCCGAGAACTGCAGCTCGTGGCCTTCTCTCGACCCCGGACAGAAGATCATAAGGCCGCTCGACGACCCCATCAAGAAGACGGGCCACCTCCGCGTGCTCAAGGGGAACCTCGCACCGCAGGGTGCCGTGGCCAAGATCACGGGCAAGGAGGGCCTGTCGTTCACGGGCAAGGCGAGGGTCTTTGACAAGGAGCACGAGCTCAACAGCGCGCTGCAGAGCGGGGAGATCAAGGTGACGGACGGCAACCTCGTCCTCATCGTGCGGTACGAGGGGCCGCGCGGTGGGCCGGGCATGCCGGAACAGCTCACGGCCTCGGCGGCCATCATGGGCGCCGGGCTCACCAACGTTGCGCTTGTCACGGACGGCCGGTACTCGGGGGCCAGCCACGGATTCATCGTGGGCCACGTGTGCCCCGAGGCGGCCGTGGGAGGGCCGATCGCCATGGTGAGGAACGGCGACGAGGTCCGCATCGACGCCGTGGAGAACCGCATCGACGTGCTGAACGCGACGGTCGAGGAGCTGAGGGAGAGGAAGAAGAGCTGGAGGCCGCCGGTCCAGAAGCCCCTCAGGGGCACCCTGGCCAAGTACGCCCGGTTGGTGGGCGACGCCAGCCACGGTGCCGTCACCGACTCGGCAGAGCCCTTGTACAGCCCAGAGTGGTGACGAAGCAGTGATCGAGGACGGTCTGGTGTGGTCATTGGTAGTAATAATCATCCTCAAATGTCGACAGCGTGACAGCACACGCATATATGCACATGAAGGCAACACTGTCGCGGTCACTGTCACCGTCACTCTCTCACACAGACACACAGACAGAGCCCTATTCTCGAGCCCATGCTCATGCAGTCCGTTCCGATTAAATATATGGTGTCGTTGTATATTCGACAGAGGGGCAGGCACAGCAGCCGCACACAAGCAGGATGGAGAGTCGCGCAGAAGGACCGTGTGTATGTGTGTGTGTAAGTGCGTGGTACCAGTTGCTGTGCTGCCCAGCCCAGCCCCAGACCAGACAAACCGAGCCACGTCTGCGCTCTAATCCTGCTCGCTCTGGGCGCCTCTCCTTCCTTACCTTACCACTTCCTCCCTCGACTCTATGCAGAACAAGATGCAAGTATGACTGACTGTAATTTCACGGGCGCCCCTTCTGCTGTGTGGCATGCGTCCCAGTAAAGACGCCGTTGAAACCTCCCACGCACAGCGCTCGCTAGTCTGCGGCTCTTGCGCGACCGAATATGGACAAAATCCCGACATGAATCGTGATGCACAGGCTTCCCAAGCCCAGCCTCCCAGCCCCAACCCCAACCCCAACCCCAACCCCAACCCCTGCATCGTTCCCAGCTTTAAGTTCGTGGCAACTCCTATCTCGTGTCCGCGTCCGTTCACGTCGTGATCAGGCTATCCAAGCCCGCTGTTGGTGATTTTTGTGTAGACCCGTCTCCTCCCTCGCACCCAGTAGGGCTGGCCTTCTCTGGCCATTCCTGGCAGCCTCACCCCTTCTAAGGGCTGGCCCACCCGCCGGCGACGTCGACCCACTCGGCCATACAGCTGCCCTCCTTGCCTTCTACGTCGACGATATCGGTGTCGCAGCGGCACCGGCAGCCCACGCCGTTCTCCTTTGGCGGGTCCCAGTGCTCCCAGTAGTCGTCCTCCTCGAACCGCTTGCGCTCGTCCAACGTTGTCTTCTCGAGGTACTTTTGCCGAGGCAGTTGCCGCCCAAGGGGCGCGTTGGCAGGGCAGTGCTGGATGGTTGTGTGTCGGTACCCAAAGTCACGAAAGTAGTGGATGTCATGCGGGGACAGCAGAGCACCGGCGGCGAGCGAGTGGATGGGTGCATCACCCCACTGCGGGACAGGTTAGCTCGATGCCTCGGGACGGCGGGACGAGGAGGGGGTGGGAGGGGAGGATGGGGAGCTGGGCACAAGTGCTTCGATCACTTACGCGTTCCATCCAGAAGCCACCGCTGCGGTCCATCATCTCGAAGAAGTCCTCGTATTCCTTGCTCCTGAAGAAGCTCAGGCGAGCAATCTCGAAGTTGGACCAGAAGTGGCACATGTTGTAGCTTTCGCCCTCCATGGACTCCGGGTCTATCTCGGGCAGGCCGTTGCGACCAGGCTCGGAGCGAAGGATCTCCTCGGGTAGAGGCGGCGTCTCTGGGTCTTGCGGGGGCTCGTTGTGCTCGGGCTCGGGCTTGGGGTCGACAAACATCTCCCACAGGCCCTTGGAGGTCAGGTTGTTCATGCGCTTGTAGGCGGAGGCGTAGCGCCAGATGTTTGGGACGGTTTCTCGGAGCTCTTTGACAGCAATGGTGAAGCCATATGTCTTGTTGGCCTCGATCATGGCCAGGAAGGGATCACTACAGAGGGGTCAGCGTCAGGGCGACGGACAGGCCACAATGTTGGGGAGGCGAGGTGGGACTCTTCATACTAGGTGATATCACAGAAGTAGCTGATCTCGGGCTCCAGGCGCCAGTACCACTCGTACTTGGCAAGGAGGGGGTGCTTGTAGAAGAAGCTGTTTGTCAAGTTAGCCAACGGGGGCGGTCAAGAGTTGGGTGCTGCGGCTCGACTGACCCCGAGTAGAATCTGCACATGGCGTGATAACTTTCGAGGCCGCCGTACATGACGGCGGCGTCGCCCTGCTTCGCGATGCCTTCCTTGGCGACCTTGGGGTCGATCCACTCCGGGAATCCCCACATGTCAGGGCCGACCTTGCCAAACTCGACGGGGGCGGAAGTGTAGTTCTTGATGGTGTCCTTGAAGGTCTGGTTGAAGTCGCCATCGTTGAGGAAGACGTAGGGGTAGTGGTACCAGCGATTGAAGTGGCGCTCGATGGACTTGACGGACTGGATGACACCATCCAGCTCCTTGTTCCTGGCCAGGACGACGAAAGCGCCGTTGGCTCTGGGCTTGGACGTGTCGGGTTCCAAGCAGCCCTCGACGAAGACCTTGTCGTATTTCTCACTGATTTTCCTGTGGGAGAGGAGAGGGCAAGGTCAGCCGGCAGTTCAGTAACGGAGAGGGTGTGGGAGATAGTCTGGGGTGTGTAGGGTGATGTAAAGGGCGGCTTGGGTGCGTGCTGCATACCTGATGGCCGGGGGAGCCCCGGCGGGCATCAATATCCTCCCAGCAGAGCTGGGATGCCTGACAAAGAGGACAAGGATGAGAATGACAACGATCAGGGGGAAAAGTATCACGACGCCGAGGGGTATCGAGATGGCCGAGTTCCCCTTGAGACGGAGCGGTCTCCGGAAGAAGGCCAGTCGTGACCATAACCTCCCCGGTTGTGATTTTGACTTGTGGAGCTTTTCATCTGCGGTTGGGAGTGGTGGAGGGCCAGAGAGGGCCTTCCCAGCCCGGCGGATCAGATCCATGACGGGCGAGGTGGTTTTGTCTGGGGCGCTGTGGTGGTATGCGGCGGTATGCGCGGCGCAATGGGTTGTTATGCGATGCGACCGGCACGCGGCTCGAAGGAAGGTGTGCCTCGAGAAGGAGCGGAGCGTTGATGGTGGCGCGCAAGAGGTCTATCTAGAACGGCCCGGGGTGAAGTCTCGGGGCGTGACGCGGTCGACCACAGCAGCCAGCTCGAATGCTCGCCTGGCCAGGTCAAGTGCCCGCCGGTTGAGGCGTACGCAGGCTGTGGGCGGCGGCGAGACGAGTGAGGGTGGTGGTAACGAGCGGCAAGGGAAGAAAGATCCCTCTCGGATTGGTCGTATAGATTTATTTATTTTCTGGGGGAGCGGGAAAGCGTGGCCCGGAAGGGGGCGGGTGTGTCGAGGCGAACAGCTTCGACGGATAACAGGCGGCGCGAGGGAGCAGCAGCAACGGGCAAGGTTGCAGGTTGCAGGTTGCAGGTGTCGGGCCGTCCTGGCCGTCCAGAGGAGGACGGATTGTTGGAGCAGAGGTGAGCTGAGCAGTGCAGAGCAGTGCAGAGCGGTCGATGGGAAGAGAGGAGGACACGAGGTTGGATGCACGTGTTTTTGCCTGCTTGCGTGCTTTGATTTGCTTGTGCTTGTGCTTGCTTCTTGTCAGGACAGGTAAAGGTAGGGTGCCCTATGCAGAGCCCGCTGTCGGGGGCATCGAGGAGGGCGGTGGATGGTGGTCGATCGATTCGATTCGATCAGGGCCGAGTCGAGTCGGGCCGGGTGGTGTCCAGGCCGTGTGATGCTGTGGTGTTGTGCTGTGTCGTGCTGTTGTTCTGCAGCAGGAGGGTCGAGTTTGGGTGAGAGGTGAGCCTTGGTTGGAAAAGTGTTGGTGTCCGTTCGTTATCTGGCCAGGTTCCCTTCCCGGACTGGTCTGGTCTGGTCTTGGTCTGGCACTTGCTGTGCCTAGGCCTGCCTGGGCTGCTGCTCTCTGGTCTGGGGACGGGGGGGTTTTGGACAGGGGCCAAACGGGGGCACGGGGAGTGGGAGACGGAGGGACGGGAGACGGAGAATAGTGGACTGCCATTGGTCGGGTGCTGGGACGGGGCTAGCGTGTACGGAGAGGTCGCCCGCTGGTTGGTAGATAGGCGAGATAAGCGGGCTTTTATTGTGGGCTCAAGGTGTACGTATCTTGTCTCCCGTTCTCTGCCTCCGTGTCGTCTTTTTCTTGCCCTCCAAGCCCTCGTCTCATCAGACCAACAAGTGAGTGAGTGTACAGTAATCATCTTGGACACTGCATGGACTAGGAAGTTGGTTGGAACTCGGTAGTCTAATGTGCTGCCAGCCAATTCATCCCTCCTCATTTGTCCATCCCTGCCCTCTCCCGCCCCTTCCACGCAAGCAACCCCTTTTCGCCTTTGCCACAATGGGACTGGCTGGCAGGGGCAGACGTCACGGAGCGAGGTAAAAATGGCACACGTCGAAAACTCTAGAAGGCGTCTGTCTGTCTTGCCGTCATAGCTAGTAAGTAGGTAGGTACCTAGTGTTGTTGGTGGTTGAATTTCCCAAACTGCACACATGCTTAGTCAAAAAGTCACAAACACCCAAGCGCCGAAAGACTCTGCTCGCCCTGTTGTATTGCAATTTAACAAAATCAATAATAATTAATGTCGGTGCGGCACCGTTGGGTTCTGCAGTATTTTACTAGCCGCCGCCATGCAAGCTTGCAAGCATCAAGACCTGTTGCTGTCGGAGATGAGACTGCCACCTCCCGCCGTCAGGGCGTCCATCCAACATTGAACCGCCCGCCCCAACCTGAACCCTGATGCAGTGCCTGAGTGCCCATCACGAGCACCCTCTCGTATTTCAAGTGTCTGCGACGCCAGAACTGCAAGTGCCTGCAAGGCACGAACAGACACGAGACTCAATCGCGCATTGCCTGCACATGACGAGAGGAGTCCCTGCGTCTTTCTTCGTCTCGTCTTGTCTCGTCTTGTCTCGGTCGATTTTCATCTCGTCTTTTCCCGCCCGATGATATTCCAATGGTTGTGCCAATATACGGTACGATACAGCACTGACTGTACTGTACTGCACGCCTGCACGCCCTGCCTGGCCATGTCATTTACCCAGCCTGCGTAGCTCGGTCAAGAGTCAAGACTGTCAAGGTCCAAGACCCAGGATTTCAAGATTCATGCAAGCAGACCATGGCATGCCTCGGTGTTTGACTCGAGCTAAACGAACGAACCAACCATGCCAACCTGTTTATTGGTCACCACCTACCAAAAAAAACACAGAGGCAACAGTCAGACAGACAGACAGTCCAACAGTCAGCCACGCTTGAGCCACCGACTTGGTGACCCAAGGCCCCATCCATCCTGCGGGCCGTCTGGGTGCAAGACCCCACCAACTGGGCTACGATCGCGGTCGGCCTTCTCTGTATGGCTACCAACCGGCGCGGGAGATGCTATTCTGGGCATTTATAGCACTCCATCCCACTGCCTTGCATCTGGCACGATGGAGACCTGGACATGCTGGGCTTCCAACTGAGCACAGGAGACCGCTGTGGCCCGCCAACACGCATCCGCCGTCATGCAGCAGCTCAAGGCAGCGAGATCCGGGCAGCAATATGACGATACTACAGTATCTACTGTAGTCGTTGTTTGGGCGTGTGGATCTGCTGTGCCATCGGCCGAATTTCCCGTCACCCTCCCCCCGCCCTGCTAAATTTGGAAACCTCGTAGTTCGGGGGCCGCCGGGCGTCACAGCACGGCGGGCTTTCCTGCCCTGCTGTAGGCTCCGGTACGCCTGGGGCTTTTCTGGTTCCCTCCGGAGATCACGAGTGTCGGCCATGCTGCCATGTCAGACTCTTGAGTGCTGGATTTGTGTTGCGTGAGATGCGGAGCGGCCGAAGATTAGCTGCGTGGCTCAGCCCCGAACAATTCTGGCCGAGCGCTTGTTGCTTTCTCTCTCTGTCGCTCTGTGTCTCTCACACAACAACACACTCTCGTTGTGATCTCTATTGATGTCTGTCGGTGTGTGTGTGTGTGTGTTTCAATATCCTGCCCCCCCTTTCGCCCCAAGAGAGCAACGGACGCGCAGGGCCAGGCCTGCCAGGGTGCTACAGTCAGGAAAGGCGACTCGAAACAAGCCACCCTGTGAGCTCCTGCAGACGCACGTTGAGTCTCGCGTTTCACATCCAGATTGGCCCGCAGCGCCGCGCCCGACCACCCCTGCTCACCTGCCATTGACGGCGGGCGGCACCAACGGGACGTCGCATCCAAGCTTTTGGCTCCCTGTGCTCCTTGTAAGAGCCTTGAACGGTCCCACAGACCGACAGACCGAGGGCGTGGGCTCGGCGCACGGGGCACGAACACTCTCTCATTCAACCATCGATATTCCTTCCATCCTGCGATCAAGGGCCCTCTTCCCTCCCCCAGAGTTGTTATATATATTTGTCTGTCCCCTGTCCGCCCTCATTTCCCCTGTGCCGTACTTGTTTTGCCTCTCCCTTTTCCCAACAACTGTTTTCCTAAATCCACATCCCATTTGTTTGTATGTACAGCCAGAGAAAAAGCGTCTCCGTACTCGACTTCCTCCCGATATAATCCCAATCTCATTTGTTTCGTCTCCGTCTTTGCAACCACCCCTCCATCTGGTCATGGAGTTTGCAAACCACCCAACCGCACCTTTCATTGCCGACGCTGGCTCCGAGCAGGACTGGGCCCGTCAGCATGTCGCCGAACAAATACACATGGCCGACTCGAAGGTTTCTGGTGGCCTACTGCCGCTGAGGAGGAGGTCTGCCGTCGCCCTGAAGCGGAGGGCGAGCAGTGATGTGAGACACAGGCCAGAGAACAGCACATCCGGCGTCAGCAAACGCAGGCGTGTCGAGAGGCCAATACACTTCGTCAACAAGCCAATCAGCCCCGCGGACAAGGCCAGGTCCGCAGGCGAGTGGGAGCAGATGCTGAAGCTCTCGGTCAACAACCTCCAGGGCCTCTACGCAAAGATGGCGGACAAGACCCCGGCGCCGCCGGCGGGAAGGCTGCTGGGCGATAGGTTCCCCCAGCGCCTGGCAGACAGCGACGGCGACCTGATGGCGTCGAGGGCCATGCATCACGCTGCGGGCTGCTGCAGCGAGGGGGGCCTCGACGAGGACGACGCCTGTTCGACCAGCTCGGGCGAGGACACGGGAGACTGGGCCGAGACGGACAGCTCCTCGGATGACCAACCTGCCACCCCCGACACGGCACAGATGGACGAGGACAGCGACGTCGACGCAGGCCTGGGACTATGAACTTGCATACCGAGGCGGCTTCATGGACCTTCCACCCCACGATCTCGGCCGGTGGAAAGCAGATCATCCCAGCCAGAACAACATGCCTCCAGAGTCACACGGTCTGGCCTTGGCATGTTGTGCCGTCGGAAACCTGAGAACTGTTGTTGTTTTCTTTTGACCCTGGACGGGGGGTGATGCGCAACATGAAAACCATACCGGGTTGGGCTGGCATAGATGGTCATCGGCGTATTGATCGGTGCATTCTGGCGAGGCAAAAAGGCGGGACATGAAAGAACAGGCCGGCGCAATGTTGGTGTGACCACGGTCGCATTGGTGTGTCTGATACGGGGGGCACCGGAGGGGGGGCGTTTGGGGGCTTTTTGACTACTTTTTATAGAAGATACCCTTCCCACATGGGAGCTATAGTAATTGAACGTAGCATACACAAGATCCTGGTTCCTGACTATAGTATAAGGCAATGTGTTTCCACAAATGAGAGGGCAGGCAGTTGCTCCCACTTCTCAGGCTCTCTTGGCCTTGGCCATCATCTCCTGGTCCTGTGACCAGCGGTCCTTGATGATTTCCAGCATGGACTTCTCGCGGGCCCAGCCCGGGGCCAGGTCGATGGCGGCCTGCTGCAGGGCGTGGGGGAAGTAGCCGACGATGGATGGGCGGCCACAGCCGACGCGGGCCAGGGCGGCACGGGCCATTGCGGCGGCGTCTGGCTCGAAGAAGGAGGCGGGGTGGGAGTTGTACGAGGTGGCGGTGACCTCGCCGACACGCACGGACAGGACCTCGAGGTCGGCGTGGCGGCCCTGGAGGACCAGCTCGCGCGAGAGGATGTGCGAGGCGGTGTCGCCAAACCTCTTGCTGGAGGCGTACGAGGCCAGCATGGGCGTGCCGTTGTCGGCGAGGGAGCCGATGTTGATGATGAGCGAGGGGCCGTTGCGGAGGAGGAGGGGCAGCAGGCGGGCCTGCATGAGGAGGGGGAAGACGGCGTTGAGGTTGATGTTGCCGACGAGACGGGCCTCTGGGCAGTCGTGCAGGAACTGGTAGACGGGGTTGACGACGCCACCGCCGGCGTTGTTGATGAGCACGGTGAGGTTGATGTCTGCCAGCGAGGCGGCGAGGGCGTCAAAGTCGACGGCAGGCGAGGTCGCAGCAGGGCGGCAACTGTTGCACGAGATGGCCGAGCCGTCTGCGATGAGCTCGCGGAACTGGCGCTGGGGAAAGGCGAGGGCCAGCTCGTCCCTGACGCGGCCCAGCTTGGAGGGGTTCCGGCCGTGCAGGACGACGTTGAAGCCGCGGGCAGCCAGCTGGTGGCACAACTGCTTCCCGATGCCGTCCGATGCGCCCGTGACCAGGGCCCATGGCGGTTTCCCGTCTGTGTCGTGGAGGTAGCGGTCAATCCTGGACGGCCAAAGGTAGGGCGAGACGAAGCTGGCGATGCGGTAGACGAGGCCGACGATGGACAGCAAGCCCGCCCACGACGACAGCACGGCCACGATGCTGTCTCCCCGGGACAGCGAGGGGAGGCTCCAGATGTCCATGTTTATCAAGTGATGGTGATGACCGGTGTGGATGGGGGAGTCCAAGTTGGCGTGGTGTTGAATTCGTTTAGTACCAAAGTACAGTTGCAGTCGGTTGTTGGTTGATCAGACTGCTCATCATGGCAGCGTCATTAGATCTGTCACGGAATAGATACACCGGATGTGTGAGTTGGCGCCTGTGGGAGTCAATTGATGATAAATATCATTGCCGAAATAGTAGTGTGTATGGCTTCTCCCCGGGCGACAAGCTCAACATGGATCAGGCACTTAGACTAGATCACTGCTCCACACAGTCAAGCTCAAGCTTCCAAACACGACCCCCCACCTCGGGGCTCCATCCCATCCATGTCCCCCCCCCCCCCAATGTCGCCATTCACACGATGCCGATGACGGTCGTCCGAGCTCCTAGCTTCACCTTCGCCTCCACCCCCCATCGCGGGGAACCGACCATGTAGTCAGTGTAGTCTACCGTAATCTGCTGTAGCCTAGATAACAGCAATTATTAGTCTGTTTATACTCTGCGTGTCGTGATCCTGAACAACCTCATCTCTCCAGGTGAACCACTCCTCATTTATCCGACCATCTATCCATAGAGACAATACTCACTTATACATATATATATATACTGTATTATATATACTTAGAACATATATATATATAGTCACCTGCACACCTGCCCATCATGCCTCTCGTCGCAGCAGCCCCCACCCCTCGTGTCATCCTCGGCCTCATGACCTTTGGCGCCGACGAGGGTGCTGGCGCCCGCATCACCTCGGTGCCCGACTTCGCAAAGGTCCTCGATCTCTACCAGCAGCGTGGCTACAGCGAGGTCGACACCGCACGCGTCTACATCGCCGGCCAGCAGGAGGCCTTCACTCGTGAGGCCGGCTGGAAGGAGAGAGGCCTCACCCTGGCCACAAAGGTCAAGTATCCCGCCACCCCCGGCGAGAACACCGCCGACAAGGTCACCGCCAGCGTCGAGACCAGCCTCAAGGAGCTGGGCACCGACTGTGTCGACCTCCTGTACCTCCACGCCGCCGTATGTCTCACAACGCCAGCCATCTCGTCTCTTCTTCGTAAGACTGACAATGCCTCCAGGACCGCGCCACGCCCTTTGCAGAGACCCTCGGGGCCCTCGACAAGCTGCACAAGCAGGGCAAGTTCGTGCGCCTGGGCATCTCCAACTTCACCGCCTTCGAGGTTGCCGAGATCTGCCTGACGGCAAAGTACAACGGCTGGGTCCGGCCCTCGGTCTACCAGGGCATGTACAACGCAATCACCCGCTCCATCGAGACGGAGCTGGTCCAGTCCTGCCGCCGCTACGGCCTGGACATTGTCGTCTACAACCCCATCGCCGGCGGCCTCTTCTCGGGCAAGATCAAGTCCAAGGACTTCACCCCGGCAGAGGGCCGCTTCAGCGACACCGCCTCCAGCGGCAAGATGTACCGCGGCCGATACTTCCGCGACTCCACCTTCAACGCCCTGCAGCTCGTCGAGAAGGCCGTCGAGCCCCACGGCCTGTCCCTCGTCGAGACCGCCCTGCGCTGGGTCGTCCACCACTCCCAGCTGAAGATCAAGGACGGCAACGACGGCATCATCATCGGCGTCTCCAGCATCGACCAGCTGGCAAACAACCTCGACAACGTCGAGAAGGGGCCCCTGCCCGACGACGTGGTCGCCGCCCTCGACGAGGCCTGGAAGATCTCAAAGGTCGACACTGTGCCCTACTGGCACGGCGAGGTCAAGTACCACTACGACCCCAAGCAGGTCTTGTTCGCCCCGGGCGCCAAATGAGTCGGCTGCCTGGGAACGTGAACACCAATAACGCTGCGTTGTGTGAGCGACTGCCGACGACGATAGTCGTCCAGGGCTGTGGCGGGGCCGAGCTGGCCTGTCAGTCGAATGTAGAAAATGCTGTACTTGTACGGCTGACCGGGGCGTTGAAGACCAGTCTAGCTGCACAAGTCTGAGATGGATGGCATTCCCTCTGTTGGCCTCGCGGCCGGACTTGCGTGGCTAAAGACATCCTAGTCGGGCCCTTCTCGTCAGTACTACCGGCCGTGATAGCTTCATATCCAATGTCCAACTCCTCAACATGACTTACGCGGAGGTCCTGTTCGTGACCAGGCCCAGGCTTTCCTCCCGACTTCTCGAAGCCCCTTGCCGCATCTCGCAGCTTCTTGGCCTGTCTCGGCCACACGTTGCTCTGAAGTCGTCTGTCAGTCTCGCATGTGATCACAAAGGGGAGAAGTAGGCCTTGAATTACATCCTCTACGGTGTCTCTCATGATGTAGCGAATAATGGTGACTTGTTCCGTCTGCCCCAGTCTCTGGGCTCGTCCGAATGCCTGCTGCTCAAGCTGCGGGTTCCACTGCGGCTCCAGGAGGTAGATCCTCGACGCGACAGCCAGGTTGAGTCTTGTAAAACAGTCAGAAAGAGTTAGCCAATATTGTTCTTACAGATGTGTCGGCTATGCGCGATGCCGACAGACTCTGTTTCCGCAATTCGCAACTCACCCGACTGCGCCGGTTCCCAGCGTCATCAAGAGTATTTGGGCATTGCCAGCAGATCGGAAACCATCCAAAACACGCCGTCGTTCGCTCAGTGAGAGTGCGCCGTGGATCATGTAAAACCCCAGGCCCTGGGCTGTAAGCAGCTGACCGACGAGGTCGAGAGTCGTCCTCCAGAAGGAAAAGATAATACTGGTGCCAGAGACTGTGTCAGCTAAAACCCGCCTGACGCATATTCCCGCGTGTTTTATCTGTGCTGAAGCGAGTGGCCCGGTTCACTCACCTTTTCACACCGACCTGGGCCTGGATGTCTTCTACAAAGGCATACAGTTTGGATGGGTACCGCGGGCCCTGTGACGGGCCCTCAAGGCCGGATGTGTCATTTGCCTCAAACTCCTTCATGCTCTGCTGTATCCCTCGGACGCTGGAGCCAACGTCCCCGTCGGCACAGCGAGGGCACTGCTTCTCACTTCTGAAATGCACGGCGCAGTCCCTGCAGGCGAGATGAGTACATGGCTCCAGGGGACAGCCTCCGTCCGTGTCGGGGTCGCTGCTGATGGAGTAGATTGTGCGTGAGCACAGGACGCACAACGCCTGGCCCCTCTGCTGCAGGCAGCTCAGTACCTCGTCCTCATCGAACGCGCCGCGGCCCATGAAACCGTTGTTGCAGAAGAGCCGCAGCTTCAGGATGCCCTGCAGCATACGTGTGCTGCCTCCTCTCGCTGTGTGCCCACTGACATCCATGTCAACGTGTCTCCGGAGCTGGTCCACCAGCTCAACATAGTCTCGCCTCTCGGTCGAGGTGAGCGACAGGACCCGCGTCTGGACGACGGGGTCAGACATCCCAGCGACATCCTTGGTCCGCCTAAGGCAGATCGAATTCAAAAGAAGTTTGAGGTTCTTGAACGAGTTTCGACTGCCCTGCCGGACATGGCTGAGTATGTACCTGCGGAATGTCGAGGGCTTGTCCAGGAGAGGGACACGCAAGAAAGAGATGAGTGCGCCAAGGTCCTCGACGGAATTCTGGATTGGCGTGCCGGTCAGACACCAGCGGTGCTGGGCGACGAGGTTGGACACTGCGTGGAATTGCTTGGTGGTGGTGTTGCGGATCTCATGGGCTGCGGGTGGAGTATATCCCACAAGTCAGCGGTCGAGGGCGGGAAGATGTATGCCCGGCGCGGTATTGTTCCTCACCTTCATCCAGCACTATTCTGAACCACTCCACACTGTTCAGGATACCCATGCCTCGGTCCGGCTCGCTCGCTAGTGTGGCGTATGTTGAGAAGACCACGTCCCGCTCAAAGAGTAGGTTTGCGTCTTGTTGTCTCTGTCGGCCGTGATACTTGTAGAATGTCATGTGTCCAGGGTATATGTGCCTGTGGTCTTGTTCAGTATTTGTAAACATTGGCACTTGGCTGGGCTCTTCTTACTTCCGTATTTCGTCAACCCAGCTATCTATCAGAACTACACGACGCCGTGTAACGTGGCTGTCAGTCTTCTGCGACACCAACAATAATTTCATATGTTGGGGCTTCGTCAGGTCACCGTATTACTTACGAGATGACGGTGCAATGACCAAGGTAGCCTTTGATCGCCGCCGTCCAGTGTCGTTTCCGCTGTCTTCAGTACTGCTCGTTACGAAGGCCGAGGCGCGATCAAGCGATGCTGCCATCGTTGCCAACGCGACAACCGTCTTCCCCACACCCATTTCATCGGCAAGGATGCCGCCCTTGATATCTAATCGCTGCGGGCGTCTTGCACCAATAATGGTGTGCTGGTAACTGCGATGGATCCGATGTCCTCTCTAGTCAGTCTAGGAAATTCATAGGTATGTTGCAAGGCCTTTGGGGTGAATGACCGGCATTGACTTACACTCGCTCTCCTTTCTCGTCCACAACTTTTCCCCACAATGTGAGTTCAGGCGGCAGTTTTCCAGTCTCCCGCTTGGATATAAAGTCAAGTCCTTCCATCTGGTAGCTGTATGAAAGGTCGCTCGTGTATCAGCAACAGCTCGCTGGCATGCACTCCGTACCAGAGCTTGTAGGAACGGTAGCCGATCAACTTACTCTTTGAGCTCTGATTTCAAAGCCACAGTGCCAGCCTTTTTGCTCAAGATAGCATGGTGAGAGAGCGAGCTGAGAACGCTACTGACTTCTGTAGAGTTGTCGCCTTGCTCAGGGGCCGGAGTTTCAGGGCTACTAGATCCCACTTCACGGTCAATTGCAACCGTCGGCGTGTCCATCTTAAATTTCGGAGTCTCTTGAGCCGGACCCAGACCCAACAGCTCCTCCACGTGAAGGAAGTGAGGGTTGTAGTATGCGGTATTTTCCATGTCATACACCGGCTGTTGCAAGTACACTCCAAACGAGGAGAGAACTTCCCCCGCCTTTCCGGCACCTGCTCTCTCGCCATAGACGTTAACATCGACTGTTATGGTGGTCTCTGCTTTCTCCCGGGCTGCGATCAACTGCCCGCGATTGATCAGCCCCTCAAGTCGTACTCCACCCACCTTGGCAAGGTGACGCATATATTCAGAGGCTGTTTTGTTGAAGACGGCAAAGATGTCGCCATGAGCAGTGAGTCCGTAGGCCAGGCCCTGGGCGACAACAGGGTGGCGGTTGAATGATGAGAGCTCACCGGTCTCGCTTGCATTTCCCGCTTGAGGCCATTGTTGTATCCGTACTGTCACGTCGACTATCTGTTGCTCCAACTAGAACTTAGCTGCCGGTCTTCATCAGGCCGGTAGACTTCACCTTACCGTGCCATAACACAGTGTCTCGGCCAGCTTGCTCGGCGGGGATACTCGCACAGGATCTGTGTCATGGTCCTGACTTGAACTGGACAGTAATCGTTTGCGTTTGAGTGATTTATTGTGGTCTTCCATTGTGTTGCAATAGTAGAGGTTGTCCGCATTCTGCCGTGAATTAGCCGTAGCACTCCCGTGGGCCATTGTACTGTACGCACTGGACCCCGTGACACTCGAGCAGTAATACCTGCAGCGATGACCACAATGTCTCCTTGTGGCCGAGTCTCTACCGGTAACCAACAAGTCCACAGGTGTGATAAATGGCTTGTGATTACCTAGCACAGTCTCAATTAGACAACCACCCACTCATTTGCCATCCGCGCCAGAGTATTGTACACATTTTAGGGGAAGAAATAGCTACAGTGCAACATCAAGAAACGTACATGAAAAGGAACCTGGCCGAGACACGCAGCGACATTGTGGCGAAGCTGCATGCTCCAAGTCAGCACTAATGTACGACAAGCCACGATATACACCTGGGCACTCGCGAGGGACCAATGACACGGCATCGACAACACCTCCTCAGCATTTTCACGTTCAAGGCTTCCCCACGCAAACGAGAAAATTGACTGTTGCTGAGCCCTGATGACCTGCCGACAGAATACAGGAGTTGCACATGGAACCAATGACAAGCCCTCGCTACTACCTCCTCAGCATTCTCGACGTTCATTCCTCATTATTGGGGGCCAAGTCCCTCTATGCTGAGCCCTCGCCCGCAGCCTCTCAGCTCTCACTCCCAGGAGCCGCACGCAAGCAATCCTGGCCGGCCGCCGTCCTATGGTGGTTTCGCAGCGTATCGGCGCGCACAAATTTCATCCCACACCCCCACCTCTGCCCATCCGAGAGCTCGCCCCCGCAGACGAAGCCTGGTGCCTCGTGCGTCCTCTCGTGCCTGTTCCGGTCGCTCTCCCTGGCAAAGGCACGGTCGCAAGTGGCGCAGCAGAACCCCCGTTCGTTGCTGTGTGTGGCCATGTGAGACTTGAGGTTGAACTTTTTCCTGAACACCTTGGAGCACACGTCACATGTCCACTCGCGTGCCTGGCGCCGCTTAGGTTTTGGTCTTGCGGTGTGCTCCTGCCTTCTTGCTGGCTCTGCGGCGCTCTCCTGATCACTGGTCTCGTCCAGGCTTTGAGGGTCATCCAGGCTTGGAAAGTCATCATCTTCTGCAGCCGTGTGTGTATCTTTTACATGCCGTTGCAGCTCTGTGCTGGATGCCATCCCGAGGGAACTCCTGGGGCAGCCCGTCACCGTGCATCGGAACGGGAGCAGGTGCTTCTCGTTGTGCTGGTCTCTTTGCTGCCTCGTTGCAAAGCCGTCGTAGAAGTAGCGGCAGCTGAACCTGGAGCACTTGAAAGGCTTGGGCCCATACATGGCCTCGAGTAATTCTGCCTCTTCGGCTGGCCCATTTCTGGCGCCATCAATGGCTCGTTCGAGCTCAGAGCGTATGTTGCTGACCACACAGCCAAGGTCCAGCGCCCGTTCCGACTCTCTGGTTTCGCCAAAGAAAGTGAGCTCCTTGCGAGCCCACACAACCGCTTGTTCGAGGTCGTGGAAGCGCGCGAGGCCTTCAAACACCTTGAGCCTCTTCTTGTTGCCCTGGGAGATGGAGGACTGCTTCTTTGGTGCCGTGAAGTGCATATCCAGGAGGGCCGTCAACGATTCAGCCAAGTCCTTGACCATGGCGTCCCCCTCATTGGCACCGGATGCCGCCTCCTCGACATGACGCACCCAATAAGCCATCGCGTAGTCCATGAAGCCATAGTAGCCCCCAGGCACCAGAGCTCGGAGGTCAGGCGTGTCACGACGAAAGCCTGGCATGTTCAGGTAGTCCACGCTCAGGTTGGCCAGCTCCAACTCGGCTGACGACAGATCGATGTGCTTGCTTGTTGTGATATAGCTTGCAGCCGGCGTCAACCTTGGGACTCGGGTGTAGAGGCACACAGGGCTGAGTTTGGGCAAGGGGGACTTACAATCTCGCCGTCGAGTGCACAAAGTCAACACTTCCATCCCTCGATAAAGCTACTAGCGAGCCACAGAGATCCTTAGGCCCTTTCCGAAAACGTCGTCGTTCCCAGTCTACACATTGTGCGTCCAGGTTGATGGCCTGGGAAGATTGAATCTCATGCCAACTCAGTGGTCGCTTGGCGTAGCACAGCCAGCGGAAAATAGTCCTTGAAGCCTCTCTCTCACTGCTCGAGGCCCTTTCGAACAGCCTCACCATGATTCGATCATACCTGGGCATGTATTGTTAGATTTCTCGTGCGAACATGACGGATCCAAGATTGTGCTCACGCATCGCCAAGCTGCGTGGGTAGTCTCTCATCCTGCAGCTCGTCCTCGATCTCTTCCACGGTCGTCTGTTGCTTCAGGTTGAATGCCATCAACTGTACGACGAGAATCATCCCTAAGAGCCCGTTTCAGTGATGTTAGTATACATATAACTATGTATACATAGGTATATGTATACACGGTTCTGACAGCCCACATACCACCGGCGGCCTTTCTCATCTTGGCAGCTATGTTTGCCCTCAGGTCGTCCGAAAGCTGGAGCATTGACTGGATCTGCCCTGCCTCATGCAGGCTGTATTGCTTGATGTCGTCCTCAACGTCTGCAGGCTTGATCTTGAGGGTCGTGATACCATCGAAATCTTTGCGTGCGATGCCATCATCCTGGCTGACAAAGAGGCACCTGATACGATCCAAATGCGGAGGCTCCAGATTCTCCACAACATCTCGAAACCACGAGGTAATTGTCTT
This sequence comes from Diaporthe humulicola, assembly GCA_038088545.1. NCBI lineage: Eukaryota > Fungi > Ascomycota > Sordariomycetes > Diaporthales > Diaporthaceae > Diaporthe > Diaporthe humulicola. The sequence goes on from JBBWSL010000083.1 coordinate 138,101, forward strand.
GCGCTCGTCTCTCTCGCACTCATCTATGCCGTCGAGCACGATGTACACCTTGGCACAGTTCAGTAACGACACCCTCAGGAGCTCCTCGATGTCTTGTACCCTGCTCAGGACTGCCTCGCTACTCTTGGAGAACTTGTCATAGAAGAAGGGAGACAGAACATCCTGGTGACATCTCAGGAGCTCCGACAAAAAGCTGCGTGCAATCGAGATGAAGTCGTTTCGGCTATTGTCCTTGCTTCTGCAGTAGAAGAACAAGAGTGTTGGCGCAGGGGACAAGAGTCTCACTTGCTCAACTATGAAGGAGGTCAAGACACTTTTACCTAGCAAACGGCATGTCAGGGACAAATTATACAGGCGAGAAGACAGGCTGCAAGATCTCAGCCAGCACGTACCAGCTCCAGGCACCCCGTTGATCCACAACAGAGGTGGTATGGCTGGGAACGCTGGGTCCATCCACTCGATAAACGCCTGCTGGCTCAACAACCAGCTTCCGCTGCCCGGGCAGTCTTTGCGGACCCTGGCATACTCGTACTGGTCATTTTCAGCGTTACTAGCCTGATCATGGTCTGGTGATCTCAGCCAAGTGAACATCTCGCGAAGCCTATGGGCCTCGTGCTGCTGGCAGTTAGCCAGCCGGTCTCTCCGAAACTCTTCAATCTGGGCCAGAGTAGCTTGGTTTTGGACCAACATCCCGTGGTCGTGAATATTGGCTATCAACGGATCGAAGCGGGTCTTGTATGTCCTCCAAGTGGCTTGAAATAGCTGTTTGAGCACTATTTATCCCCGTGTTAGCGTCAGCCTCAGGGATATAGTCTGCCGTTCAGCAGCGCCCAGAAAGGGGGGCTCAACATACTCGGCTGCTTGAAGTATTTCATGGCTAGTCTGTGGAACTCGAGTATATCCTTATACACCAGTGCGAGGACTCTGCGCATGGCTGTGTCTTGTAGGAAGAGGCGTTCGGTCTGAAGCAGCTGCGGAAGACTCTCGCCGATCTTTTCGTACATGTCACAGAGGTCCTGAAATGCGTCTGCCCACGAACTTGAAACCTAAGCCAGATTTAATGGCATCTCATCAGTCTGATGAGTTTCTTGACACAGGTCGGACCGAGGGCATTTTCGTCTCACCTGCAATAAGAACTTCATCGGCCCCTACAAGTGATCAGTCACACGTGCGAATTCTCGTCAAAAAAAAAACGATCAGACCGTCTAGAAGGGCTCATACCCAGACAAAAGCAACGAGCTCGCTGCTGTTGGCAAAAACTTCCACAACTTTACCGAGCTGGGCCATCGCCTCGAGGAAGGGCCTCAGGCGTGCCAGATTCTTACCGCGCCTCTGCCTGAGTAGTCGCCCCTGGAGATGGTCGATTTCTCGAAGTAGGTCTTCAAAGTTGACCATTTTGAAAGTTTCCTTGTCCGCATGGTCCAGCCCATCTTTGAAGTGCTTTAGCGCCGCGTGAAAGGCTGAGGAATCCTCGGGAGTCGACATGATGTGCAATCAGGTCTGGGAGGGCTGGACGCCGTCTGTAGCGATCCAATCAATCGAGTACGGATGACCTGGCCAGCACAACGTTTCCCGTGGGATGTCCACTTCTAGCCAACTTCTTCTTGGAGCATGTGCGACAGGTCGTACTCAGACCGTGTCCCATAAGCTGCTGAGAACCCTGCCTTCAAGTACGGCCGCCAGCAAGCGCAGAGCCTCATTTAAGGGCTCAGCATGGAGGCTCCACTGCTGAGTGTTCGAAACCTGAAGTGCTGGGACTGGTGACAGCGGGAACGTGCCATTGGCTCCTGGCGCATACGGTCTTGGACTGGTTTGGCTGTGGTCTGCAGCCAGGCAGCTAGGAAACCAGGCAACCAGGCCTGATGATGCCATCTCTTTGCTCGTACTGGTGGGAATGGACATGGTCTTGTAAGTGGGTGGGTAGTACAAGGCAACTGATGTGATGCACACTGGGCAAGGATGGGGGCTTGGGGGTACCCCAAGCCTGCACACAACAACCCCCAACCCTGGCTTGGTAACAAGACATATCGAACTAAATAACTTCCCAAGCACCACATGCGCGAGACTAGATCATCTCCCCTGCGAGTGCTTCACTGCTGCCAACCATGTCCAACAAGATCACGGGAAAGAACCTGCATTATGACCAGTCGCTGCCGCCCTTCCTTGCCCGGCTAAAAGGCCAACATGCCGCCGACGGCGACTCGCCCGACCCCATCCTGGCCTCGCGCCGCCGCCAGGCCAAGCCGCGCTCCGCCAGCCAGGACGCCGAGGACGCGCCCCTCATTGTCGACGACGACGGCAACGTCCTCGCCGGTGTTGAGGTCGCCGCGGACGGTACCGTCACCGCCAACCAAGAGCCTGGGCCGGGCACGGGCGAGAACGAGAACGAGGACGGCGGCTCGGATGCCAAGGGCGTCGGTGCCAGGCCCGAGGACAAGGTCGCCATGATCGGGGGCTCCAAGAAGAGGAAGCTCGGCAAGGTGGTTGGCGCTGATGCCGAGGACGACAGGCCGGACAAGGACAGCCACGGTCTCGAGAAGCAGGACAAGAACAAGAACAAGGCTGCCACAGAGGATAAGAACAAGGGCCCGGCCAAGGCAAAGAAGAAGGCAAAGAAGATCAAGCTGAGCTTCGGCGGCGACGACGATGGAGACTGAGAGCAGCCCCTGCCGCCAGCGAGGCGTCACTGAGTTTCATATCACATCACTTCGCGTACAAGCCAGCCAGCCCATGGCCGAGGAACACAAGGCTCGCGGGCCCGTAGAAGGCAGGCTCAAGCAGCTCCTGAGCTCCGAGCTCTGCCTATCGCCCTCGGCCCCAGGCACTTGCCCACTCTGCCTCGACGCCCGGTCTCGAGAGGAGCATACCGACACTGCGTTGAACGGAGCCAAGAGCCTCCCGAGCTCCCTCGAGGCCCATCTAGACTAGGTAGTTCAGAGCCCATCGTCCGGGCGTGAGACCCAGCCCCCCAGGGCAGCTCACCGGACTGAAAACGGGGAGAAGGGGCACCACATTTGCGGCTATTGCCATCGGCAGAGTAAATGACTTCTATACACCTCCCACAAATACTATGTATTCTACAAGGCCCTTCCCCCAACATTTGCGGCCTGCTGAATATCTCCTGGATCGCTCGCCTCCTCCATCTACTGCATATCGTCTTTTGAAATGGTGTACGTCGTCGGCGGGTCATCAGACCAACGGCAGCACCACCAGATCGGATCAGGCCAGGCCAGGCCCCACCTAGTAGTAATCGGGCTTGACGAAGTCGGCGAAGTTCTTGGGCTCCTCGTAGCCGTGGTGGTCGTGGCCGTGGCCGTGGTCGTCCTGGGCGCCGACGTACTCCATCTTGTAGACGTTGCCGCACTCGGGGCAGCGCTCAATGGGGCGGTCGCGGGTGATCTAGATAGTGGAAATTGCGCGTCAGTACTCGTTCGTTCTCAGCTGCACACGTCTGTCGAGCGCGTGTTCCAGCATTGTTGTGGTTCGAGGGGTGTTGTTGGTGGTGGTGGTGATGATGATGATAAACGTACGGTCAGCCAGATAACTCCGTGGGAGTCGACGGGGAAGCCGGTGCAACCAGCATACTGCTCCTCGCCGGCGGAGCGGACCATGATGGGCTCCTTCAGGGTTCCTTTCCGCGAGGCATCCAGGGGCCTCATGTCGAAGATGTCAACACCCTCCATCTTGCCCAGAATCTCCAGACGCTCGACACCGGTGGACTGCTCGAGGTCAGTGGGGACGGTGCCGGGCTGGGCACCAGGTCCGACAAGGTCGTCGATAGTCTTGACGTCTATGGTTGCACATCGATCAGCTTGGCTGCCCATGATTGTTTCCACCCCGCCTCATATTCCGTCACGACGGCCCGCGAGCCGTAGGCAAGCCAATTGGGGAGTAATAGCTGCGTATGGCAGGCAGTCGGTAGGGAGAAAGGTGGCAGCGTACCGGACAGTGCCTGCGAGGTCTTCTCGGACTTGGCAGGAGTGCTGTTGGCGGCTTTTTCTGCAGATGGAACCATGTCATGTCAGCCATTGTTCAACCGGTGGTGCTGGCCGCCCAGGTGCAGGGCAGAGCGTAGAGCAGCGCGATGCGAGGGCAGTGCATCCTGTCGCCGGCCAGCAAGCTGGGTGCGATGACGCAGGTGCCAATTGCGGAGCTCTAGGCTCGCAATCGCAGCAGGGCTGGCGGAACTCACGGCGGATCATCGAGGTCGCAAAGGTGCGTCGCAGGGCGGGTGCGACGGCGGCCCGTCGAGCGACGGCCACGGCAGAGCGTTGCAGGAACATGACGGAACGGCGGTCGGTCGGTCAATCGGCAGGGAAGGCGAGGTGGGTGGAGTGGAGAGGGCCTCGTCGAGGTGCTGGTGTGTGGTGGTGGTAATGGTTTTGTCGAGGGCTCGTCAAGGCTCGGAGGAGAGGGATTTCGGCAACGAATGGCCTGATTGACGGGCGGGCCCCAGTCTGCACCGGGGCAGCTGTCAAATCATCGGCCAGGCAAATCAGAACCAGCTTCCCTCTTGGCTGGGGAGAGGGTTAGGGTTGGAGCATGTCGTGGAAGGGGGGGGTTGGGGGGAGGGACACTTGACCGATGTCAGGGGACATACGTGACTTTTGACTTGTCAACCTCGTCTAAATATCTGGAACTGACATGATATGCATTCTCGTTAATTATGGGTCATAATTCCAGTCTTGAGGCATTCTTGTCTGTATTAGTCCCATCACCAATGAGAGCATCTGTTTCTGGAGACAGTCCACCTCCCACCCGCAAAGAATTGGTTTGGCACTTAATTCGTGGACATGGCCAATCATGGGATGCTCAGGAAGCTCCTTGATGAGCCTGTGGCTAGTCAAAGGAGTTGTTCGACCTGCCACAGGAGACGGAAATGCTGACGCCACATCATCCGCGTCATTTTGTTCACAGGAGTAATTCTAGCCTCGCCTTGAATAAGTCTCACAGCATAATTATCAATTAAGAAGGCAACGATGTTAAAGTGATGAATGGAGGAAATACTGAAAGTTGAGTATCGTAAGATGTCGTCCGAAACATTGAATTGGCAGCAAGACTGTTGCGAATCAGCCAAAGCAGTTGCTCATGCCTGGGGAGACCCTGGCGGGCTGTTGAACATTCGGCTATACTGGGTACACTTTACTGCTTAGGAGTTGGCCCGGACTAATATCTATTGGCATTGGTGATATTTAGGCTATTTATCACCGGCAATGTCTCACACAATTGGACATGTCTGCTATACTGCCCGTCTGTTGAGACAAAAAGGCTGCTAGGTACTGCGCTGGCAGAGAAGCCAGCTCATTCAGACTGGGTCATCATCACGATGCGGTTCAAGAACTTCCAGGACGATTGTGGCGGTCTGAACATCATTATCGAAAGAGCCCGGGTGGATACATTGGTGATTCCCCATTCGAAAGAGCCTCGGCCGTCATCAATGCGAAGGACTTGTTGATAGTTTAAACTAATGCTACAGCCCAGTCTCGATTCCAAAAGACCTCTTGAGGAGTTGTACCCACACGAAGTCGACGAAGGGGGGTACAGACGAAATATCAAACTATACTCTACTATCCCCTCACATGGGCAGTCTCTCACAATGCCCGAAGGCTGCATGCAGGTTGGCAAAATTAGGCTTGTCGATGAGGCATTGCATGATGTCTGCCCGATACCACATTCAGTAGCAACATTCAAATCTTCCATATGTGTCCTTGAAAAGTCTGGGCAGCGCACCTTGGAAGATTCTGTCCAATCGATCAGCTCGTCGACTAAATGTAGCGACCATGCAACTTTACCGGCTGATCAAGGTCTAATTAACGGGTGCTTTGTGCTAGCACAACAATCTCCTGCTACACTTCTTCGATTAGACTGGAGCAGAAAATGGGAATTCACCAGAGATAGGACCCTTGAGAGGCGGGATGCCTCTAGGATTGCTGCAGAGTGTGGGTATAGAGACCAACCCCGAATAAAACCCGATGCTCTATACATTCTATTGTTGACGCTCTCAATATCAGGTCTAGAAAAGGCAGTGTGTTATTAGTGTTTCGGGTTGACCAGAAGGATCCTCTCTTTGTATTTCAGCGTCCAACTCTCCAGGTTAGCCTCTCGAGGCTGTGGTGCCGCCCTCTTCGTCCAAGAAATTCATTGAAAACGCATAGAACAACATCTAGGACATGATATCCTTAAGTATCCGCAAAATCATCGTAACGACCGTGTCATCTACGATACTTTGCTCGAAATTATGGTATCGTGCCATAATCCATGAGAAGCTGCAGTTTCTCTGCGCGCTGAAAGCCTTGCTGCGCCGACATTCTAAACAACCAGCACCTGTCACCTTACCAAGCTCTCCATATGATGTGCCCTGGTGCAAGCAAGTGGGCTGAGATTTTGCCGGATGAGACTCTCGAGATATCTATCCGTCTTAGCTCTCACCCATGAATCCCATGGCGTGGCAGATATATGTTCACGCGTCACAGTAACATCCAAGGGGCAATCGACCAACAAGAGCGCCGAGAAGCGAGGCCTGGGCGAAGAATTGAGGCGGAAACGAGAAATCCTAGCGGGCACTTGTTCTCAAGGACTAGCCGGAGGGTGTTATCTGAGGGTATCCGAAGCAAATGATCGCCACGATATGTCTTGGTACTTGATCCCCCCCCTGGCTCGACGTGTGCCCACACTCCATCACAGGCTTTCTGCTCTTTGCTCTCCAGCACCATCTGGGCGACTGACCAACTAGAAACCCGACTGAAATACCAAACAATTCACTCGATATTACTGTTGCCAACTCCTTACTGTTAAAAGTTCGGCCGACTCGAGGCCGACTTGACTGAGCCACAAGCAAGTTTCCCCTCCTTGTACTTCCATGTTTGGTGACCCATGTGTGGCTTTAAGTCTATTTCGACTTTGACGACCGGTTCCTAACCAGCTCATTTTTTTCGTTGCTCTGCTTTGCCTCTCCGTACCAAGCTGTCGGTGGGTTCCTCATCCACCCCGCCTTCCTCACAATCCAAGCAGCAGCCTCGCCATCATGCCACACAGTTTGCGCAGCAAGGAAGTCTGAGGTACTACATCAGTTTCGGTCATGGTGTCTTCGGTCATGGTGTCGTTGGTCACGGTGTCGTCGGTCATGGTGTCCAAGCTGGACTCTGTTGGGGAGCCGAGACCGGAGAGCCCCGAGTCCGAAGTGTCATCAGTCATGATCGTCGTGCAATTCGGGACAGGAGTTGAGAAGATTGACGTCGACGGAGTCATTTTGGGGTCCTGGCCGCCGAGGCCGTCGTAGGATATTCTGGTGCGCTTGACGTGCTCATCGCTATTTTGTTATCAGCTCCTTCGTCGGGACAGCGCATCTAGCCAGCCGAGTCGGGAGTGAAACGTACCGTTCGGGTCGCGGGCTGCGGCGACGACTTTTGGAAGGCCTTGGGCTGGTGCTCCCGTCGCGGACGTGGTGTCTGTTGCAATCAAGGTCGCCCCAAGGGCCGGGCCCAGCCGCAAGGGTGGCGCCAATATCGGTCAGGTCGAACTTGGGGACGTAGTCGAGGGCTGTGGTGTCGCGCCCCAGACCCGCGAAGCTGCTGCTGCGGGTGCGGACCCCCGAGAACAAGCTGGGGGCGGGCTGCTCGGCCAGGCTGCTGCGCGCGAGGTTCAATTCCTCCTCGACAAGGTCGAGACGGGCGTTGGTAATGCGGAGCTGCAAACCGGCCTCCTTGGTGACGTCGCGCAGGGAGAGGATCATGCGATGCTGGGCAAGGGTGAGCTTAACCAGCTCTGGAAGAATCGCGTCCCCGTCGGGATGGTAGGGGTCATTATTGCGGAAGAAAGACTTCATGTCGCCGATGACATTGGTGTCTCCCATGTCTGTGCCGTGCTGATTGTTGCTGGGTGGCTCATCGGTAGGATCGAAGCGGGAGTGGTCGTCGACCGAGCACGAGCGGGAGTGGAGCGTGTTGGAGGGCTGATTGCCCCAGGTATCGATCGAAGTCGATTTGTGGTGCCCTGCTGGGCAGGTCCAGTTTCGTGAGCTTGGGGAGTGCCCAAGGTGGCAGGTGTGTTGCTGCCCTGAACTTTCTGGGAGGGAAGGCCAAACCCAGGATGAAATCAGCACCTACCCACCTAGGTAGAGAGGCAGGCAGGCACTCGAACATGCACTTTCAGGGACTTCATGATGGGCTGAGAGGGAGACATCATCAGTCCTGCTCCTACTCTCTCAAGGTTTCGTCTGGGACAGGTATTTTCAACTCATATTCATATTCACAACACAGCAGACCATGATAATCTTGGACTTGGTCACGATGTACGAACAGTAATTGGCCGGCTCCAAATAGATTCTTTTTCTGTTCGAAATTGAGTATCGCTGCCTTTTGACCTCTTCCTTTTGACACCCGTTTTTGCTGGACACGAAATGATGCTGACAACTGAAATACAACCAGATCGCCAGTCACCCAACATGGCTGGGACCAAGGGTGTCGGGTGGTTTCGGCCCACGCATGGAGAAAAGGATACTTCTACAGTTGCAGGAACCCGTCTCACCTCGCACCCCATGGGATTCCGTCCAAGTCGTCCATATAGTCCTCAAAGTGCTCAGCAACATGCTCTCCCGCCCCCTCGCCAGCAGGATCTTGAAGTACCTCGCCGGTGCCTTTGATGTCGTCCGCCTCGTCAAAACTCCCACCGAACATGGCGCCAAAGTCGGTATACACATCGTCAGACTCGTTCTCTAGGAAGTCGTCCGAGTAGTCCGTCGCCGGGAAGCTGAGCTCGTCGTCGTCCAGCCCGTCACAATCGCCATGACTGCCATGGGCAGAAAGCTCGGGCGATCTCAGAGGCCTCACCCCCGGCGACGTCCGCCCAGCGCCGCGAGGCCTTGAATGCTTGTTGGGACTGTTTGGAGGCGACCATCGGGCAGCCGCCGCGGTGGGTTCTGTTGGAGAGGAAAATCTCGAGGAGGCGGCCATCTGAGGCGGCTGCGTAGCACTCGGTAGGGACGCCACGGTCGACCTGTATGGCGCGGGGCCGGCATGCCTGGTCGTGTCCTGTGGTGACGGGTGGAGAGACGTGTGCGCCTCAGGGGCCTTTGGCGTCGTCACAAAACCAACCCCATGCAGACCGGACCCCGCCCTCAGGAGCGCAGCACCGGCCGCCAGCTGGAGATCAGTCCTGTCCCCTCGTGCCCGGGCCTCGTCGCACACTCGGATCCTGAAACTGTTCATGATGGCTGCCCGCCGTACCATCTCTGCCGGTGCAAGGTGGTGGATGCTGTTCGCAGGGACGACGGTGGCCACCTGGGCAGCTGCCACCGCCCGACCCGAGCCCCAGTCAGCAGTGGGCGGCGTCGGCACAACGACAGTCGTGAGCTTCTTGGCGGAGGCCGCCGCCGCCATCTTGAGGAAGCGCTTCGCCCCGGCTGCCGCCTCCCGGTTGAGGATGTGGGTAGCTGGTGACGAATACGGCCGCGACAGCCTCGAGGTGATGAGATGGCGGCGCAGTCGGCGCTTCTTGCAGCCCAGGGATCCGGTATGAGGGCCGTCAACATCGTGAAGGGCTCTTCGTCTCTTGGGGGCAACACGCGTCAGGTCTGGTGATTGCTCTGGCGACGTGAACGCATGGTGTCTCTGCGCTCGATACGAAGGCAGAGGAGACGAAGGCGCCGACAAGAGCGGGGCCGAGGCACCCTCCGGAGAAGGGGGGGCTGAGTGCCCTGATGAAGACGTCTTGAGGGCAGAGGTAGGATCGTGGTGATCTCGAAAGTCGGACTGTATTGCCATTGACGGGGTTGGCCGTGACAGCTGATGGCCCCTCAAGGAATCGCTGTCGCAACGGGCGAGCGGAACCGCCCTCGCCCAGGTCCCAGCCGGTCTCTGGTGATGGTGATGGTCTCTGTGGAAGGTTGCCTGGATCAAGCCATGAATGGAGACAGCCATGTCTGGGCCCCACGCATGCGACTTGAGCAGACACGAAGGATATAGTCTAGGTAGATATCGGCAATGGCAGCCACCCACCGCCAATGCCGCAATATACACTCCTCCCCAGACGTGGCAGGTAGGCACCCGCTTCTGCGAGCTTGAGCAGTGTACTCAGCCCTTGGGGGGTATTTGGCATGGGGGGGGGGACCTGAAGGATCAAAGACTTTGGATGATCGATGGGGCCCGTACGGTCGAAGCGATCCAGGAAGTGCCTGGCCCATCAGTAACGGCGGAACATCGTTGTAAGATGGTGTTGCCCACGTTCAGGTCCAAGGCAACAAGTAAGCAGGACGTCCTGGTCGGTCCCAAGAGCGACAATAGATTGTATAAGAAACAAAACCCCAAGTGTAGCTGAGTCCGGCACGTGGGTCAGGTGCACCAGAGAGGCGTCAAAAGGTCAACCCCCGTTTCCTTGCAGCATCGATCGGGCCCCTCCGAGCAGGTGGAGGAGATGAAAGCTGGGGAGGATGCGCTAAGGTAATATGCCTCGTCCCGGAGACGGAGTGCTCAAGGTGAAGTCCCAAGGGCTAGCAGAGCGGGTGGCAAAAAAAGAAACAAGAAGACTCAGCTCAGCACAGCGCAACCCAACTCGGCACGACACAACACGACCATGGAGTTGGGCCATAGAAGGGGGTGGGGGAAGGCGCTTGCCTAAGCTCTGGATCTGTTCTCCCGCAAGCGTTCAGGACAGGAGGAGATGGGACGGGATGGAGGTTGCAAGGATGTCCATAGCACAGGTACCATTGCTGCCAACTAATAAGAATTGATCATGCGAGGATCCGGGGGAGGCTGCATGTCAGTGTGCGTCCCCCACCCCAGGGGGACAGAAGAAGGGGGGGGAGGGTGGCAATGTACGGGAAGGGAGTGCAACATGACCAAAAGTCGGGGTAGTGAAAAGGAGGACATGAGTGGTCCGGACCAGGAGAAGACCAGGACATGCAGATGACAGGATGGATGGCTGGTACTTCCGGCATGGAAGATGCCCTCTGTTAGTCCAGCTTGCTGTTGCTGCAATGTGCCAGTTGTGCCTGGAGGCACACTGACAGACTCATTGCACACGAGAGCGGACAGAGGCCACGCGGTTGAGACGTGTAGGCTAGACCACATGTGCTCCGTCGTGCCAGGTGCTCATCTGTGATTGGGACCGTCCTGTCCTCACTCAGCTCGCTTGATGGTCGAGCTGACTGGTGCTGACGAGGTAATATGTGCGTGGTCTAGGTATGCGCGTGTGCAAAGTAGGTAGGTAGAAGACATGGTCTGTTGCCACCACATGGCGGCAACCAGTTCGAGCTCAACCGAGTCCAACTCGACCAGTTTGTGCGTCGCTTGTGGGAGACTGTGCCCACACGTACCTGGCCGTGGGTATTCCGGACTTTTGGGGTCGTGAGGAGGAAGAATAGGTACCAAGCAGATTTATTGACAGGGTCGAGGGGAGGACTTCCATCAGTCCAAGTGTGCTGAACGCTACAGTAGCAAGATGAGGTAGCGGGGAGCTGGCACAGAAAACAACATCCCCCCGGCTCGGTCAGGCCAAACAATGTCCTCCAATTCGGTGGAGGCTTGGTCACGCGGCACCCTGGGCACTCTGGAGGGACATGAGCTATTCCAAGCCAGGCCCTCGGCGTCGACCTGGTTTGGCCGGGATGGGCGGCCGGGTCTGGACGAGTCTTACATATGTACCGCAGGCGTGCATTAGCCCATCAAGCCCATGTGTGGAGTCCATGTATGGAAGAATCCATGCATGCTTGGGCCGCTTCCATGCAGATGAAGAATGGAATCGGGCAGCCTCGCTTTTGAACACCTCCACGAGGATGCCATGGGCTGTGTCAAGACCTGTGCCCACCACCGTGTGTGCCTGTGTGTGTGCTGCATTGCTGATACCCCCGACAGCAAATGTACTGCAGAGCATGCAGAGCAGATGCATCAAGCCATGCTGTCTCTCAGGTAGATCCCCGAGGGACGGGCTTGACACCTGCAACCACCCGTACGCTGCAGGCTGGTTGGTAACGTAGTACACAAAGCACAACACGTCCCCTCAAATTGCCCACCCCAGAGGCACCCAGAAGGATGAGAGGGGAAGGGACCAGTCAATGTGACCAGCACCGTGTTCCCTCTCGTAATCCGCCCTGCTGAGCTGGGAGATGCCGAGAGGAATAATCCCTTCTCCAGTGTCTGACCAAGCACCCTGCATGCGCATGTGGTAGTCTACCAGATAGACAGCGTCTATACTGCACGTCTATCTCTGACCCCACCAACCAGAGGCCGGATATCCGCGGCACTGCTCGTTGGCGAGACCCAATTCAGCTGAAATCCCGTCAGGTTTGCCAGGTCAAGCGTATTCAGTGTTTGCGTGAATAAGTGAACATGACAATGGTGAGGCCATATTGACGACTGGATCCGCCGCACTGGACCCTATACAAAGATCCACTGACGCTTCTGCGCCGCGGCACTTGAAGACTAGCGGGACCTGCCGCAACCTGAGTCGCGTTTGTCTGAGCCGTGTAGAAGCTCGACAAAGCTGGGCGACCGGAACCGTGCAGGTGGCTTTTGAACAACGGGCTGTGAATGGACGCTCCGTCTAGACGCTGCGCTTTGACTTTGTTGCTGCTGACAGTCCCAACGTAGCGGAGCGGGCCACACCTGCGGCTCGCTGAGGGGCGAGTGATTTTGAGGGTGCTGGCACGTCGCCAATCGGACGGGCCCCGAAAGCTCGAAGCGCCTACGATTCAATTTTCGAGGGGAATAGTGCCTTGGTGCAATATCTCAAGACGAGACTTGTCCGGGAGTAAACTTGCCAGCTGGGCATCCTTTTACTCCTGGTACACGCTGGTGTGTGCAAGCTACCAGGGAATTCGATCACGTCCAAACTACCCTGTACAGTGTTTTATTTCGATCTTGGTTAACTCACAGCTTTGCGTTAGTGGTACCTTGGCCTCATCAAGGTGTAAATCTTCGTGTACATGTTCTCCACCACATGGATACGAGCGACCAGCGCTGGAGCATTCTGTGGTGGTATCTACCAGATGACGCCGGTCCCACTGACAGAGTGGCCTCGAGGCATCTGGTCAGGTAGCCCAGTAGCATGTCAATTCGTGATATTTCGGGACAGGCTTGAAGACATGGCTGGAAGAACAAGAGTCGAACGCGCGCATTTAGTTACTGTCAGCCCCTTCAGGCTGTCTTCGTAGGCTGTCCTCGCAGGCTGTCCTCGCAGGCTGTCCTCGCAGGCTGTCCTCAACAGGTTAGGTTCTCCGCCCGCCGTGAAAGTCCCAAGTGCCCGTGTCACTCGTGAGGCTGTGTGAACCCGCTCAGTAGATACGTGATGATCTTCCCCCGCTGGTGGGGAGTACAGGTCCTGGTCCTGCCCTAGCCCTGAAGCCGCCGGCTTGGGGAGCAGGGCAGGGACGACGTGACAGGATTGAGGAGACCCAGAGGCCTGGAGCGATATTTGGGCAGCGCTGAGCAGTACCAAGCTGTCAAGCCGAGAGCTGTGGAACAATCGGGTGGGACGCGAATTCATGGCCATGGCCGTTGAAGTTTTGAGATGTTCTCATCTCTCCGCCGGGAGAGCAGATCGTCCAACAGTGGACTCGTCGGACTCCTTGTTGAGCTTGCTGGCCCTGTCCTTGGCAATGTCCGCCATCGCCTGTGCAAAGCCGTCAGCATGGTTTTACATGACAGGAGCTCCTCTCTGACTCACAGAGATGGCCTCCTTCTCCTCCTCTTCCAGGTTAGCCCGGTCTATGCGCTTCCGCATGTCCTCCATGACGACGTCCCTGCCGCGGCCATTCACGAAGACCACGTAGCGCAGGCCTGGAAACTTTGCTTCATACTCCCTGTTGAGTGCTGCCAGTCTCTCTGCCTCTTCCTGGGCCCCAGCCTGCAGCTGGGCCTGCTCGGCGGCGCTCTGGCTGCTGTGCACCTTCTTCTCGCCCAGCCGAGGATGGGATCCCAGGATGGAGTGGAGGGGCTTCCGGGCGTTGGGGTCGGCGTGGACGCTCTGGGCGATGACGAGAAGCTGGTCACGGATCGTATCTACCAGTTCAGGGTAGGAGGCGAAAGTAATGGCGCGCAGTGTTGGCAGCGCGAGCGTGTGCAGGTCGTGGCTGGGTTCGAAGAGGAGGTCGAGGATGGCTGTCAGCTCTGCATCGGCCAGCGTCGGGAGACTGGTGACATCTGGGAGTGTTGGGGCCATGATGTTTCTACCGTGCTCTGTTACTCTGTTGGGGGCCCTTCTAAGTTGTTCGAAACTCAATGGGTCTACAGTAAATGCTCACTGCAGCGATCACTACTAAGTATCTACACTACAGAGCACCTCGGCATCCAATGTCGTCATGGGCGGTACCTCGATACCTACTTTACGACCTGCTCACGGACCCACCTCAAACGGATTGGATTCAGCGAGTCAGGATGAACTGGACGCTGAGGTACGTACCTTACCGGCCCGCGACATCTGGCGGCAACTGGCTGAAGCACTAGTCCCTAGCTTGCTCGGGTACATTGGACGAGGTACCTTTCTCCAGGTGGACTAGTCTACCGTCCCTGGTCTATCTCAGGCCGACCTCCAAACGCGGCTGCACTGCAAAACCGTGCCCAGCCTTGTTGAGTCCAGCCTCGAGCCTAAGAAAAAGAACACCCACCGCCGCACTGCACAGCTGGCCCTGCCATTGATCAACCAGCGCATCAAAGGACAACACAAGATGCTTTGTGCCAGTACGTACTGTTCAGCCCTGCAGCCTCCGCCCAGCGCGCCTGTCCCTCGTTCACCCTGCCGATTGTTCTGGTCTGTCATTGCTAACACGAGGTAACTTGACAACAGTCTCGGGTGAGGCTCCCGAGGAGCCTGTCGTTTCCAAGAAGACGGGCACTGTTTTCGAGAAGCGTTTGATCGAGAAGTACATCGAGGAGAACGGCAAGGACCCAATCACCGGCGACGAGCTCGACCCTGAGGACCTGCTGCCCATCCAGTCCGCCCGCGTCGTGCGGCCGCGAGCCCCCAACCTGACCTCGATCCCCGCGCTCCTGTCCACCTTCCAGAACGAGTGGGACGCCCTCGCCCTCGAGACCTTCAAGCTGAAGCAGCAGCTCTCACAAACCCGGGACGAGCTTGCGAACGCCCTCTACCAGCACGATGCAGCAGTCAGGGTCATCGCCCGCGTGACCAGGGAGCGCGATGAGGCCAGGGCCGCCCTTTCCAGGGTGACCGTGTCTGCTGGCTCCGGTTCCGCCTCCGGCGCAAACGGCGACGCGATGGCCGTAGACAACGAGACACTCCCCGAGGAGTTGGCCGCGCATGTGGACGAGACCCAAGCCAAGTATGTCGCCTCGTGTTTGTTTATTGCCTTATTGACTTATCGATACGCGTCTACCCTGATTCTGACCTGGTGGGAAATCACAGGTTGTCCAAGAGCCGCAAGAAGAGACCGACGCCCAGCGGCTGGGCCAGCTCCGACGAGATTGCGACCTTTGCGCCACGCCTCTCCGAGTCACTGCCGGCCCCACAGGCATCATCCATCGGGATCGACGCAGGTTACGCGGCCGTGGGCGGCCTGAAGGGAGATGTGGCCATCTTCTCGACCACGGCGGGCACACTGGAGCGATCGCTCAAGGTGGACGAGCCCGTGACGGACACGCTGTGGAGCGGGTCCAAGGTCATGCTCGCCACTGCAAAGGGGTCGGTCAAGGTGTACGACAAGGGCAGCGAGGTGGCGTCATTCTCGGAACACGCCGGCGCGGCGACGGCGCTGTCGCTGCACCCGGGCGGCAACATCCTGGCGTCGGTGGGCACGGACAAGAGCTTCGTGCTGTACGACCTGTCGGCGCTGAGGCGGGTCAGCCGGGTGTACACGGACGCGGCGCTTACGAGGTGCGCGTTCCACCCGGACGGGCACCTGTTCGCGGCGGGGACGAGCAACGGGGAGATCAAGATGCTGCTGACCAAGACGGGCGAGGAGGCGGCGACGTTCTCGCTGGGGGCGCCGGTGGAGGGCCTCGCGTTCTCGGAGAACGGGTACTGGATCGCGGCGACGGCCAAGGGCCAGACGACGGTGACGGTGTTTGACCTGCGCAAGGAGGGGGCGGCGGCGACGGCCAAGGTGCTGCAGGTGGGCAGCTCGGTGCACAGGCTGGCGTGGGACTACACGGGGCAGTACCTTGCCACGGCGGGGCCGTCCGGGGTGACGGTGCAGCAGTACGCCAAGGGCAGCAAGAAGTGGAGCGAGCTCCTGCAGAGCGCGACGCCGGCGGTGGGGCTGGGCTGGGGCGAGCAGGCGAAGACGTTGGTCACGGTGAACGGGGACGGTGTCATCTCGGTCTTGGGGGCTCCTGATGAGGCTTAGAGGGGGTCATCCTCAGCCCACGAGCGAGGGGGCGAGCCTGCACATGTCAAGGAGGAGTGTATCTGAAGGGATTCTGGTGTGAGGGCTACAAGCAGGACCAGAATGTACTGTATATCAAAAGAGAGGGGGGGGAGGCCCACGGTTGATATGATACTTGGACTGGATGAGTGGGTTTCTAGGTACGGTGCCAAAAAGAAGAGCTCGTCACACAACTTGGCCGAGCTTCTATGGGTGTGCATTTTTGCATTGTGGACATGTTCCCAATAATGAGCATATATGTATGTACCACCGTGATGTGTGACTGCGAGATGGTAATGAGGCTCATGGGGATACGCTTACCAGGGCTGTCCTGCTGTGTGGGAGGGAAAGGAGGTACAGTGGTACATTAGCTTGTGAAGGATGGATTAGCATCTAGATGGTCTAGGTACTTGGTAATAATAAGCAGGACGCAGTATGCAGCACAGTACGCAGAAGAGGCTCTGGGAAGCAGCCCGGCCCCACTTGACGGGTCCCCATCCGCCCCTCTCTTACCTTCCTGAACAGGTAGACTTGAGTAGGTAGAAAGTGATCCGTGCTGGTTCCTTCCATTGAGGTGAAGGAGAGGCAAGGAATTTGAATATACAAGGAGAAAAGAGGCCCAGACGGAGAGACAAAAGGCAGCAAATTTTGAGCATGAACTGCTCAGTTACGCACGCACGGTACGGAAAGAGTGACCAGGTTAATAAATGTCACACAGACACGGCACATTCAAACGGAGGTCGGTACCGTTCCGTATCTGCTGTTGCAGAGTTATTGAACAAGGTCGGCATATTCTCAGCCAATTCTCTGTGGTTCCATGCTCTTTTGTGTGGTCTGGTGTGTTGGGGACTGGCTGGCTGATTGACATGTTTGCTCTGCTTACCTCTACCTGCCTTGGTCCATCCGGTATTTGCTTTCCGGGCCGTCGTCACCTTCCCTCGGCCACCAACCAAGCCTCCCAGCTGCAAAGCTCCAGCTCTATTCTTTGCCCTTCCAGCCCCAAGTCCGGCTGCAGCTCTGCCCAGGTGGTTCAAACGCTCGGCTGTTGTTGATTTCCATCAGTGACTTGCCAACATTGACTTGTCAACAGCCTCTCCTATCCCCACCTTGCAACTGCTTTTCCTTCCTCGTTAATTAAACGAGAGGGAGGGAAAACGGACACGCGGACAAAGGAAACGGAGAAGAGCCCGAACAGGGACCACCAAGCAAAAAAAGAATGCGATGCTTTGACCTGGGCTTCCCACTATGAATAGATCTCTGTCGGTCTTTGACCTCGTGGACTCGCTGCGGTATTCCCCCGTTCTGGAGGACGACTACCTTTTACAGGACGGTGGCTACGGCGAGGACGAAGACGGCTTCGACAACCACTTCGAGCACGAGTCGGCCGACGACCTCCAGCTGCCCCATCTCGCCCTGGACTCGTCGCAATCGCCCTCTGCCGCCTCCGCTGGCTCTGCCTCTTCCTTTGACGACGCTGACCTCCCAGTCTCGGGTGGAGGAGACGTGCATCTCGACCACGACTTTGGCCACGACTCCGACTTGGATAGCGACAGCGAAAGCCAGCCGCCCTCGAGAGCCTCACCACCGTCGTCTCCCCGCTCTTTCCCCTTCTCCCTCGTGCCCTCGGCTTTGCCCTCGCCTTTCCCTTCGCGAGGCTCCCTCTTCAACTCTGACTCGGCGTCGGAGCTGCAGTTGGACGCTGACCCGAGGCTAGACTCTGGACCTGATGCCAATCCTGGCTCTGGTTTTGATTCCGATCTTGACCTCGACTCGGGCCAAGACCCAGACCGGGACCCAGACCAGGATCCAGACCAAGCGGGCCCAGGCTCGAGTCCCTCTTCACCTAACCCAGACCCACTTCTCGATCGGTCCCGTCACCACTTGCAGTCTAACGACATTAACGACAACTTTGGGCTCTATCCGTACTGGCACGGCCTGCCACCCCGTGCTGCCCGGCCCGCCCCTGCGAGCCTGACTCCAGACATCCAACCGAACCGCCGACTGCCTGCGCCCCCAATCCGCCACCACCGTCCTCACCATCACCATCCCTACCGTCACCGTCACCGTCACCACGACGACCACGACCACCGAACCCTAGCCTTGGACAACAGCTCTTTTCGCCCTAGCCGC
The DNA here is from genome assembly GCA_038088545.1 of Diaporthe humulicola. Lineage (NCBI taxonomy): Eukaryota > Fungi > Ascomycota > Sordariomycetes > Diaporthales > Diaporthaceae > Diaporthe > Diaporthe humulicola. Next base: position 156,546 of record JBBWSL010000083.1, read on the forward strand.
CACCCCACCCAGCCCGATAACCGCCCATCTCCCCCTCCACTCGCCAACCATCGCCAACCTCACCTTCGCTTCGACCCTCAACCTGCGTCCCAATCTCGCCCGCCGTCGAGGAATACCCACGCCGCCCGACCACGCGCTGACCCCACCGGCCGCGACCGACAGTCCCTGCGCCCTCACCGACAGAACTACGCACAGCAGCAGGCAGCATCGGTGGAAGACCAAGACCTCCAGGGTCAGCACGAGGAGGACCACGGGTACCAGGACGATCTTCCGTTGCAACAGCATCTACGCCTTCGGAGGGCTCGCAGGGCTGCACGGGTGGCCAGGGAGGCTGGACGTCTGCGCCCAGGGGGAGGCAACTGGGGGCCACACAGGCCAGCAAGGAGAACAGCAGCAGAAGACCCCCTCAGGCCAGGTCGGGAGGACGGAGACCAAAGCGACAGTATGGACCACGATGACGAGCTCATAGAGGTGGTGTATGAGGGACAAGCCCCTGCCCCGCCAACTCCCCCACGCCGACAACAAAGACATATCAGGCCGCCGAGGCAGCAGCGTCGCAACAACAACCACAACCACAACCACAACGACGGCAACAACCAAGGCCAGGACCTGATGGCAGTAGACCTGGATCTTGAACTGGACCTGGACCTGGAGCAGCATGTCCCAGTGATCGACCTGACAGAAGAGCCCGACAGCCCTGTTCTTCAACGCCACCGACCTGTCAACATCCTCCGACACAATAACCACAATCACAGCCACAGCCACAACCATAACCACATTCACATCTTTGACGACGACGAGGAGGAAGAGGGCGACGACGGCTTCGTGCTGCAACATCTCCCGAGAAACCCGAGGAGGCACATGGCTCAGAATGGGCGCATGCCCTCTCTCAACCGCAGCGACGGCAGCATTCTGAACGGGAACCCTGCCGCCGTGATTGACCTCACCCTGGATTCACCAGACGACAACATCCCGGCAAACCGCCGGTTGCCTCCCCCACCTGCTGCTGCGCAACTCAACAACCAGCCTGCCAACCGCAACCACAACCACCGTCGACTGCCAGCCCCAGCTTCTCCTGCTGCTGCTGCTGCTGCTGCCCCTGCACATCGAGCCCAGTACCAGGACTTTGGCCGCCACCTGATAGGATCAATTCGTGGTCTGCTCCCAGGCCTCCTCGCCCAGGCTGTCAACAACCCCAGAGAAGCTGACATCCAGTTTGTCGGAGCCGCACCCGCCTTTCCAATGAATCCCAACCCCCTCGCAGGCAACCCGCCTGAGTTCAACTACCAGGCTAATGGCTTTGGTGGTTACGGCGGGCGCCAACCCACCCCCAAGCCTGACTTCCAGGCCCCACCGCCTGCTAGGCCCGGCTTCACTCGCGACACACGCCCTGACGGAGGCGATGCTGGCGCAGGCGAGGACCTGGTCGTCGTTTGTCCCAGCTGTGACAACGAGCTGAAGTATTCACCCGACGAGGAGGACGACAACCCGCGGCCTGCAAAGAAACTTCGGGGAAGGAAGAACCAGGAGGAGCACCACTTCTGGGCTGTGAAGAACTGTGGTCATGTGAGTTTCATGCCTTGCTGATGGTTTTTCGTCTGTTCCTTTCCGAACAACCCAAACCCCTCCCCCAAGTCACCACCACCATCACCTCTGCCACTACTGTTACTGCTAGGAACTTGCTGACTGGGAGGACCGTGACCAGGTCTACTGCAAGAACTGCTACGATAACCGCAAGAAGCACAGCAAGGGCAAGGACTCGGCGGCTGCCAAGACAGGCTTCCGCTTCCAGCCCAGCGAGACATCCAAGTCAATCAAGATCTTCTGCGCCGTGGACGACTGCGAGTCCGAGGTGTCTCCCAACGCTGCCTGGGTCGGCATCTTCATGTGAGCAGCTGGCTCTTAGGCAGCAGCCCGAGGGCAACCCTGGGGAGGGAGGGGGGACATGGCGGGGGCTTGGTGTCACGGCAGGACACTGCAGCAGCCACAACACCTCTGGCTTTTTATGTTTTGTTTGACTATCTGTATATTCACAGACCACCTTGACTCATCCACCTGCACGGCGTTGGGGAACAGAAGCTTTGCACTTGAAAACGGGGCTCCTACAGGCGGCAAGGAGGGAGGCATACATCCCACATTTCCGCAAGGGCCGGTGTCCATGATGGATGGATCACAGACGAAGGAATGATACCATGGCTCAGCCTGTGCCTCTACATATCTGCATGGGCCAAGGGTCAAGTGTGCAACTCACGGTTGCTTATGGCATCATTGGAGCACTTGAGGCTTTAATAGGGTTCTCCGTAGCCACAGGCCATCAAGATAAATTCTCATGCGGTGCTTCTTCAGAGGCTGGTCTCCAACTCATGCGAGGTGAATCTGCTTGCAAGCTGGGCCCCTACAAAGCCCATCTCTTAAGTAATGTTGGGCCGGGTGGCAAAAAGTTGGGACTTGGGCTGCAGTCGTACACACGATTCTGGCTGCCAATCCCATACCTCGATGTGTTGTAGGCAGTATGCTGGGTGATCCCATGGCCTACTTTGCCAGATTCTTGAGAAGTGATTTCTGGTGAAATATGCACATCCTGGTGCTAACCTGGCTTGACTTAACTCTGAGGGGACTGTGTGGCACTCAAAGCCATTTCCATGAAAATTCAGACCTGGTCTGCTTTACATGAGTCTCCTCTCACCATGCCTTTCTCTTCAAAGGTCTTCCTTTCCTTTTCTGTCCATTGCACCCACAATTCTTAGTGCTCGAGCTTCGAAATTGCACACATGTAGAAGTGACTGTGTTGTGAGAAGCTAGTAGTACTACCCGGAAGGGTTCACTCCTGAAGGTGGCAGTGGTGGACATCATAAAACCGCACCTTGTTGGGGCTGAGTACAGTCACCATGTGTCTGCCATGCTGAGTACAGTCACCATGTGTCTGCCATAACAAGGACGAGTTGGTTGCTCCAATGTTCTTGCTCTGATGTGTTGAAGAATGTATGGAATTTCATGTACTTTGTTTTCACAGGGATGGAATATGACAGCCTTTCCATGGTTTTGTGACCGATGAGGAGTGGCTTGACACAGCTGGCTCTGGTGTCTGCCACGCGATCGAGGAGCCCACCACTCAGACAATGCATCCTCGGAAAATTGCGTGCCCATGTGGACGCTGCCATCGGACTCAGACTGAGCCGTGCAGGACTTCCGGGCTTCAAGGTCCAATTTGTGGTCCACACACCCTGTTTCTGGACAGTGTGGACTACGGACGAGAAAATGTGCTCTACAATCCTCCAATTCCTAGCTTGCTATTGAGTGCCCGCCGCGAGTAGTGGTTATCTCTGGCAGTATCTCAACCGTTTGGGAGATATTCAATGACGAAAACGCTCGTTCAGCTTGTAAGATCACCCCAAAGGAACTCCAAACACCTCTTGGGTATATCGAAATTGGACCAATATCAGAGTTGGGCTCGCTGGAACGACATTTGGACAAAGGCCCGTCGAATGTGGCTGCAACATGAGCTCAGCGTTGAGAGGATGTTATAATCATCAGCAACTTGAGGAGCTGCTCGAGAAAGATGGACGTCTTGTGCCATGCCCAAACCCAATTTACCAACAGTGGAAATCTTTAAGAAACCACTGGAGATGCGCTATCAAACTGTCTCCACCAAGTGGTCATGGCTGACAAGGTAACTCAGCTATGTGACTTTAGCTACTTGGGATTCGCACAGGCCGGGAGGGGTGGCCGGACATGTAGGAACGGATGTACGCTTTTTAGAGTGGACTGACGAAAGACTGCACTTTCATACTTTATGCATAGGGTATGAGAAGTTCTCCAGGAGTATTTGTATATCAAAATTTGATTTCACATGAGACAGCCGGTGTGTGCCTAAAAGGGATGACAATTGACTTGCCAAGCTTTGGGTTCATGCGCAAATTGGGAACAGATGTATTCCTGGTCTCTGCAAAGTTTACATTCAAACCCAAAATGGAGTTGTCCGTTCCTTGTCAGAACTGTAGCGATCTTGTGTCTAAAGGTAAGAGACAGAGCCACACGATTGAAAACGGTAGCTTTATTTTCGTAAAAAGGCAAGAATCAACTCCACGTCACAGTCGCATTGCGTCTACATTTCGACGGTGGTGGCACTCTACAAGCGTGGGCATCACATCTTGACTCAACCGTGCGAGCTATATTTGTGTAATTCATATAACTACCTCGGACATTGAGACCGGTAACTATATATATAGCACGCTCAAGCCCTGTCCGCATCGGCCTCACGAGCAGCCACCATTGAGCTCGGTGTACTCAAAGGGCCAGAAGGTCCTCCTGGTGTTCCTCCCGCAATGCTCACTGGAATCTGCGGAGCATGCAACATATCTATCAACGTCTCAACAGGTATTGATATGTCGCCATGGACTTCCACCTGCATGTCCCTTCGCGGGTTGAGGACTGCCGGCCACGTCTCCGAGTCCAACAGAGTCATTCGTGGCTTCACGTCGGGGAATTCCTGGCCTGCCCTCTCGGAAACCTTCCTGATCTTGTTGTGCAAGCGTCGCATCGTGGCCTCTGCCTTGTGGTCACCCGCCTCCCTGGCGATGTTAGCCATCTCCGTGGACCTGGCCATCATACGCTCAAGAACCCTCTGGGCTGTCTTGCAAGGTAGCAAGGTGATGTAGAGGTTCACCTTGAGTGCGATTCGGCTGGCCTTAAGAGAGATTTTCTTCATGCAGAAGCCCCGAGGGAGTGCCAGCCCGCCCTGGCAGGGACTGCGAGCGTCGACAGCCTTTTCGTATTTTGTGGCGGTCATGGCGGGGACTGAGGCGGCGTCGCCACCAGGGACTCGCTTGGGATCCAGGCCAATTGCCTCACACAGACGGGTCCGGGAGTCTCTGAGCTGGCTGATCACAGTTTTCGAAAGGCTCGAGAACTCTCTCGCAGCTTCGGTGAGTTCCCATCGGTATCGTGCCATGACTGCACTGGAAAGGCCAGCGCCCTTGATCGCCACTGCTAAGGCCTCACGATGGTTCCGGAACACACCCAAGCGGTGCTGGAGGCTCTTGAGCCACCCGTCCACGTCGCCACAGATCCTGGCCAGGCGCAGATGTTGTTGCCTCGTGAGCGGATACTTGTTGCCCGCGACCCTGGAGCCATTGTCTCGAGATGCGTCATGGATAGATGTGCCCTTCTCGAGGGACCCGTCCTCTTCTCCCCTGAGGTCACAGCCCTCATGAAACCTGGTTTGCTCCGGCGACCTCCAGGCCATGTAAGTTGGTCGCAAATGTGGCAGAAGATTACGATCCCCCACTCCTTCAAGAAATGAGTACACACTCAGGACATAGTTGAAGTCGCTGAGCGGTTGCCAAAAGTTCTTGATGGCTTCTTCGATAAGATTGTCATGATAGAACTTGATCTGCCGTCGTGCAAAGCACCATCGCTTCCACACCAGACCAAATTCTGCTACCGCTTGTTGCCAGGCTGCGACCTTTGTCTCGTGAAACTCCTCGCACCATCGCCCGACGGTGGCAACGTTGACTGTGGGCGCCCATGCTCCAGTCTCGCCTGCCGGGTGCTGCGAGACCCTCCCGTCTGAGATACACATCGACGATCGCCGCGACTGTGGTCGGTGCCCAGGTGCTGTTGGGTAACGTGGAGAACGTGCACCAGACCAAGATCGGCATCTTCTCAAATTCGGTTGGCTAAAACTGCGACTGTCCCAATAAATTGTGTGATGGGCTGAGCTCTGCTCACGTCGGGATAGTGAGCTGGCGTGTAAGCGTGACAGAAGATATGCCCTCATCTCCAAGCTTGATGGTCGCTCGGTCGATGGTCCCGGGTCACAAAGGCTAGTCGAGGCAGCCTCTACTTCAGGTCTTGTTGATGCTGGCTGTGCCATCGTGGTCATTTGCACCAGTGTGTTGTTTGCACTTGGGTGTTGCTATTTCAAAATTCAACCGGGGAGCAGGGGCGTTGCATGCACTCGAAACCAGATAGAAGTGCGATTTGTGTGAATTGTCGCCAATTTGTGGCGGAACTAAGTAAGAGCTGGTGCTTTTGGTTCACTTGACGGTCTTGCAAGGCCACGAGTCACTGGGTCTTGTGATTTGAAAAAAAACCGTTGAAGTTCAGTCAGAGGCCGTTTGGTTTGCCGCCAGTTGCCCGGGGCCGTTGCGCGCGAGGGGCCTGATGATATACCGGGCGCAGCCAAGACAAGTGGGCAAGCCGTCGTGAATGCTAAGAAGAGCATCAACACGGGTCATGACCTGCATATTCATACAGACAGCTGGAGCCAAGGTGAGCTCGAGCAGAGGCCTGTAAGCTCTCATATCATGTCTTTGTTGATGCCCGCGGCGCATCCTTACAGTTGGCCTAGGTCTTCTCTCCTGCCCTTGGACTCTAGGTCTAGATATGGAGCCTCTCCCAGAGAACATACTCTGTCGCCTGCACGGGCCTCGACATAATCGTATGTAGCGCAGTGCCACATGCTCCTATTATCCCAGATAGCCAGGTCGTTCTTGCGCCACTTGAAGCGGACTTGGGCGTCGTGGTTTTGTGTGACCAAGTTGAAGAGATAGCCAAGGATCACGTCCGACTCATCCTTGGTAATGCCATTGATGCGTTTTGTAAAGCCTCGGTTGACGTATACGGATTTCCAGCCCGTCACAGCTAAGAATGGGACGCATCAATCATGTCAGCCACGGCCAAGATATTTCATCTCACAGCTCTGGGTAACCAGCCGTGTTTACCGGGTGACTTACGATTTGTGCGGATGACAGGGTGCACCGCTGTCAGGCCATCACCGTGGTTCAGAGGGTTGCCCCTGATGCCCTTTCTCAGCGGGTTGCCCAATCGTTCGGCCTCCTGTAGGAAGAACCTGGCATCATGCGTGGCGGTCAAGCCCTCGAGCATCTTTTGCATCGGCGGGGACAGCCTGTCGTAGGCCTCGTAGCCCGATGCCCAGAGAGTGTCGCCTCCTGTGGGTGGCAGCGTGTGGATCTTTAGCATGGCGTAGTCAGAGGGCACTGGCTCGAAGGTGATGTCGCTGTGCCAGCCCGCAGAAGCAAACCTGCTGGCGTCGGAGAGCTGATGGGTCAGGCCGCCGCCCTTCTTCTGCTTCTCACTGCTGATGACAGAGATCTGGTCGCCGAGTTCGCTGCCCTCTTCCGTCAGGGGGTGCACATGCAGGCCGGATGATTCAGGCTGGTCTCGGCGTGTTAGTGCGTGCGACATGGTACGTGACGAAGGAGGCAGGAAGGGCAGCCCTTACACAGCCGGCCAGCTCTGTTATCCTCAACATCAGATCCCTCATCTCGGTTGGCGTGACGTCTTGGTCGCGGAGAAAAACCACGCCCCGTTCGGAGACTGAAAGAGGAGAAGAAGCGCCTGGTCAGCCAAGCTTGCGAGACTATGGGGCAACCATACGGCTTTTGGTGAGGCTCACTCGTGACAGCAAGGTCCCTTATCATGTCATCACCCCATTTGAGCAAGTCTCTCACTTGAAGGTCTTCGTACTCCCGGCCAATGACGGGAGTAACATCTTGGTTCGTGAACTTGTCCAATGTGCCGGCATATCTCAGTGGTTTGGGCAGGCGAGGACGGGCCTGCACGTTGCCACCAAAGACCTGGCTGTCCAGCTGTTGTTGCCCACTCGCGGGCAGATCCACAGAAGGCATGATGGTTTCTTGTCAAGGGCTTGGTTTGGTGGTTGAACAAGCAGGAAATGGTATTAATGCTGGAAAATATTCGCCAAGGCTCTCTCTTGTTGGACTACAACCGAGATGCGCCAGCAGTTGCTCGAGGTTCAAATAGGTGTTGGCTGGGTACTTATTCTACGCTGATGACCACCGGGTGGCCTGAGGTGTGCCGAGCCAGGTTTGGCTGTCGGGATAGTCGGCTGGGCTGATATGAGAGTCCTGTTCCGGTGCCGCTGTATAATGGTCTAAATGATGTAGGTAGTCTGCCCATACAGCATACACGGAAAGATGGAGGCGGGGATGGCACCCTGGTATGCCGGCATCAGGCGGCCAATCTCTGCCGCAGATGACTCGACAATGTCGACACTTTTGGAGCCATGGGTGTCGCAGCCGTGGCAAGGGGCGGAGAAAATATCGGAGTTGCAAAGGGTGAAGGCGATCGCGCAATCTGGCTCCGGGGTGAGTAAATTCGGCGGTCCCCCCACAAAACAAGCCAAGTGCCCCGACGTTGCACTCGTTCAAAGTTCCGGGACACCCATGTCGGTCCGCCGAGTCGGGCATGGCCTCGACCAAAAGAGCCTAGAGGCGACGGGCTCCTCGTCAAGCATCGTTTCTCGCCATCAATCAGCCGCAGTCCGCCCGTTCTGCGTCCTCCCTGCCTCACTGGGACGAAGTCCAGATGCCTCGGCTCTCTCCGTGCCTGGGCCAAGCAAGCTACCAAGGGTACATGTTCACGCTTGCCATGCTGCCCTGGTGGGTCGAATTGGACACACTGACAGGCGACGTGGTATGCCTCGCCCATGTCGATTGCTCTGGCATCTCCGGGAGCCTGCCCGTGGCTGATTGGTGATCCGACGGGATCCTATGATCACATCCAGCCTACCTACCACTACATAAGTATCGCCTCGGGCCTTGGGTAAAGTTGTGGGCCTGGGTCTCGATATATCCTCGCTCCAGGAACACTCAACCAGCTCCAGGAAGACGCCGCCCTTGGGTCCAAAGAGTACATCACTCTCAGCAAGACCTGCCACAGGGACAACCCTCGTCGAGCGCGTCTGTCTTGTCTGTCTTTTCACCATGGACACCAAGGATGTCGAGTCCTTCCCGACCAGGACAGTCAGCGCCGCCGGCTCCGTCTCGACGGCCAACGTCGGCCGCGATGCCCTGGCCGACGTGACGCCGCCGCATGAGAGCTACGAGGGCAAGCACCGCTTCGATCCAACTGCAAAGTGGACCGACGCCGAGGAGCGCCGTGTTGTCCGCAAGACAGACATGTACCTGCTCTCGGCGCTGTGTGTCATGTTCTTCGGCCTCCAGCTCGACCGTGGCAACCTGTCCAACGCTCTGGCAGACAACCTGCTAAACGACCTCAACCTGTCGACGGACGACTACAACAACGGCACCACCATCCAGCTCTTGTGCTTCCTGGCCGCCGAGTTTCCTGCCCAGATCCTCATCAAGCGGTTCGGCTTCAAGTACATCCTGCCCACCATGATGTTCCTCTGGGGCACAGTGTCGTGGGCTCAGGCGTGGATGACAGGCCGCGCCTCCTTCTACATCACCCGCGCCTTCATCGGCATGTGCGAAGGCGGTTTCATACGTAAGTGAAGCATTGGGCTCGTTTCTCAGCCCGGCAATCGCTGACTCCCTCGTGATCGACCAGCGGGCACAATCCTCTTTGCCACGTACTTCTACAAATCCAAGGAGCTGTCTCTGCGGCTGGCTGCCTTCTGGTCCACCCTGAACATTGCACGGGTCATATCTGCCTTGCTAGCAGCAGGTATTCTCGAAATGCGAGGCATCGGGGGCAAGCCGGGGTGGTTCTGGCTCTTCTTGCTCGAGGGACTGCTGACCTGCCTCATCGCCGTCGTGGCGTTTCTATACCTCCCCACGTCGCCCGTGTCAACCAAAGGACCCCTCTGGCGGAAGCCCTGGTACACTGAGCGTGAGGAGGTCATCATGGTTAACGTAAGTTGCATCGTCCCAACGTGCTGGCGCCCCTGCCCGGCGACTTAGGCTAACACACGAGGCGGAAACAGCGCATCTTGCGTGACGACCCAGCAAAGGGCCTCACGGCGATCAAGGAGCCCATTGCCTGGAAAGACATTCGCGCGGCCTGGGCGGATCCCTCCATGTGGGGACTATATTTCGTTGGCCTGGTCGCCTACATCCCCGCCACTCCCGTGCAGTCGTACCTGACCTTGACGCTCAAGAGGCTTGGGTTCTCTACTTTCAACTCGAACATGTTGACGATCCCTTCGGCGGTCCTCCAGATCATCACCATGCTGACGCTGGCATTCAGCAGCGACTACTTCAACGAGCGGGCGTTCCATGCCTTCTTCGGCGAGTTCTGGATCATGCCCTTGCTGATTGCCATGCTGACGCTGCCGGACGGGGGCCGGGACTGGGGCCGTTTCTCGCTGGTCACTTTGATCTCGGGATACCCATATTTCCATCCCATCATCTCAAGTTGGCTCTCCGAGAACACGTTCGACGTGAAGAAGCGCGCCATCACCGCGGCAACCTACAACGTCATCGTGCAGATTGGGAGTCTTGTCGGCTCGCAGATCTATAGGTCATGGGATTCACCGTACTACAAGCACGGCAATGCAGTCCTGCTGGCAATCTGTGTGCTATCACTGGCTGCCATCGTGGTGCAGCGGCAGGTCTTGATATACTTGAATAGGAAGAAGGAGAGGCAGTGGCAGGTCATGAGTCCCGCAGAAAAGGCTGCGTACCAGAACGACGCGGAGGCGAGGGAGAACGAAGGAAACAAGAGGCTGGACTTCCGATTCGTGTACTGAGAGCACGTCCGGGAGAAGTCGTGCTCTCGTAATTTTTTCATGCGGGCAGTTCTTGTGGCTGAGATAAATCGCGATCTGGATGTGTATCAATGTCCAAAAGCCACAGAGAGGCCAATAACCAGGTAAATAGATACCTCGTTTACGCTGTCTCACTCATTGAAGACTGCGTTCCATTGGCGTGGATACCCTCGCCAAAGTCGCAAAGCGGGTTTTAGTACGACCCACAACAGAATGGCACTAATGCATGACTCCATTATGGAGCGAAATGGCGCAAACACAGGACCCGCATTGGAATCTGGGGTAACCGGGTCCAGCGGGTCAGTCTCGAACGGCCTCGGGGCCGCCCCGTCCAGCCATCCAGATGCTACTTTCTTGTCCCTGTTCAACCTCTCAGCGAGCCGACCATTGCCAGGCATCTCATCGCTGCAACGGATCACGACATCTCCAACGAAACCCGACTGATTGGTACGGGCAGGTCGGACGAAACATAGGGCCGGCCCGCTGAGAATGACGCTGTAGATCCTCGGGTTCCTGCATGGCACAGTGCTCGCGTGCTGCTTTTGATTGATTGATTGCAGGCTCGCCATCTTCGAGAGCCCAGCAAGTGGGTCAACACGCTGGAAGCTCGAGCAAGACAGCATGTCTGCCATGCCACGACGCAAGATCGGCAGCCGGGCCTGCGATGGCTGCAAGATCCGCAAAGTGAGATGCACTGAAGAGCCACCCTGCGCGCGATGCTCTTCCATCGGGATCGCGTGTACCTTCAACAAACGCCAAGCGACCAGGGGGCCTCGGAGTCTGAGAGCGAAGACCCTCCAGCAAATACAGAACTCCCAGAACCTTGCCGAGGGGCAGAGTTCATGTGGGCACGGCAGCGACGCCGGTCGCCTGCTGGACGATGTGTCCACCAGGGGGACCTCGTCCGTGTGTCAGAGCTCACCTGACAGAGATCCGTCTCTCGTGAGTGACAAAGGCGGCGGATCCAGCGGCCTCCAAAGAACTCCAGTGTCGTCCTTGATCATCCGGCTGTGCATTTACCGCCTTCGTCTCTTCCCAGTATGGCCCATCCTTGATGCTGAAGCCGTCATAGCGACACTACTCAGGGATCCCACAGACCTCGGGACGTACACGCTGGCGAATGCCGTGTGCGCAGCAGTGATAGTGCAACTCAAGCTGCCTTTCGAAGGAAGGACGGACGATAATGATCCAGCGACAGCTGCCTCGATGACGGCCGAGTGCCAGAGAACAAAGTTGTTACTGCAGGACGCAAATGGGGATGACGGCCCTGATGCAGGCCTGAGCATGGTTCGAATAGCCTTCTTCCAACACATTTATCATGAGAATCAGAGCCCAGGGGGCACCAAGAGCCTGATGTTTCTACGTGAAGCCATCACCATTGCACAGATCATGGGGCTTCACAGGAAGGCATCCCATGTCTTGCTGGCCCCAGAGGAGCAGCAGATGAGACGGCGCATCTTGTGGTTGCTTTTCGTCACGGAGAGGGGCGTGGCCATGCTGCACAAACTCCCAGTTGTTTTGAAGTGGCAGGCCAGCTTCCCAGCGCTCGTGGACAGGGTCAACGTCGAGGTCGACGAGGCGCACATCCTGCCGGCTTTCAAAAAGCTTGTCGATCTTTTCTGGTTGTTCGATCAGAGTGGTGCCTTCGACCTGCTCACGCAGGCTGATGACGACACTGAGACATCCCAGGAGGGCCGACTGGACTATCTCCAGCACCGCCTGCAAGAGATATCCTCAGACGAATATGAGAGTAACGATGTGCAGAGGGCCGACATTTGCGTTACCAAGTGCTGGATGCAAGCGGTGGTCTGGCGAGCATCGTTGCGGCGGTCCAAGGCCGCCATGTTCCCCGAGCGGCAGAGTCAGCTGTCACAGCCGTACCGCATCGTGGCCGACTTTCTATCACACATATGCCACTGTTCCAAGACGGCACTTGAAGCACACGGTCCGACCATAGAGCTCAAGATCTTTGAAATTGCCAGCGCGCTCACGGAATACATCTACACGCTGACGACGGGCGCGGATATGGCACGGCATCTCAGCAACACGGGCGCACGACCTGTGGAGATGCTCGTCAAGCTACAGAGACTGCTTGCCTCGTCGCGCGGTGGCAACAAGACCCTCCTGACTTTGTTATGTGCAAGGATAGCGGAGGTGGAGAGCGTCGGTCCGTGCGATCTGGTCTGGGACCCGCAGACAGGGACATGCGAGGCTGACGAGGACAACGTCGGTGACGGGTCCTTCGAGACGGACTTGCAGGCTCTGAGCAGAGCGTCCAACTCGGCGTACTTGAGCGTTGACGCAGTGGCGAGGCTACATGAGCCCCCGCGCATGCAACTACCAATGTGGACCGACTTCCGGCAAGACCCGAGCCAGCGTCTGCTCGACGCAGTGGCTGGTGAGGAAGCCATGGCCACCATGCTGATGACCCAGGCCGCAAGTGAGTCGTGGGACGAATGGGCCGTAGGGTTCGCTGACACGAGTCATGTTGAACTGTAGTGGCAGTTACCATGCTTGAGGCGCCAGTTGAATGATGAGCAAACCTGCGTGGCGTATCATAAATCTAGGGCGAGCAGGTTGAGAAATATGTGCGGGTTGATCCTCGGGATGTGGATGTGGATGTGGATTCACGATGGCCTACGTTGAAAAAGCGCCGGTTCGGGCTACCGCATTGAGCGGCCGGTCCATCGGACCAGCAGTGCCGAGAATTTCTCCGCCCTTCAATAGATGATATGCCGGGCCGCTCAGCCAAGAGAAATGTTCGTAGATGCAACACAGCTTGGTCAGACTCGCCGCTGCATCACCTTGAGGACGTGCCCAACAGCTCGCCATTGATTTGCCTGAAAGATAGTCAAACACATCAAGAACCGCCGCAATTGGAGCTCTCAAAATGGCGTGGGAAGAGCCTCGAAAGACCGGGATGGCCTACAGGAGGCTAGGTATGCTGAATGGTGATTTGATAGCCAACGAGACACCGAGTTCTGACGCGGTGTAGGCAATTCGGGTTTGCATGTGTCCGTACTCGGGCTAGGCGGATGGCTCACGTACGTATCCCCAAGTCCTAGCCCAAAGGGAGGTTGCGCCGGGGACGTGCTGACGGTGTCATCAGCTTCGGCGGGCAGCTTGAGAACGGTGCGTGTGGTACCACCCTAGAGACCTCTGTGGCTGGTAGACACTCACATTCAGGCCAGAGGGCACCTTTGCGTGCATGAAACAGGCTTATGACCTGGGTATTAACTTCTTCGACACGGCTGAGAGGTGGGTCTAGAATGCCAGCCATCCAATATTGGCCTTTCTGACATGGCCGTAGCTACGCGGGGGGGCAGTCCGAGGTGGCGATGGGCCAGGCGATCAAGAAGTTTGGGTGGAAGCGCAATGACATTGTCGTGAGCACGAAACTCAACTGGGGAGGGGCCAACGGGGAGGTGCTCGTCAACAACCACGGCCTGTCGCGCAAGCACATCATCGAGGGCCTCGGGGCGTCGCTCAAACGTCTGGATCTCGAGTACGTCGACATTGTGTACGCCCACCGGCCGGACCGGCTGACGCCAATGGAGGAGACGGTCCGGGCGTTTAACCATGTCATCGAGCAGAAGGGATGGGCCATGTACTGGGGCACCAGCGAGTGGTCGGCGGATGAGATCGCAGAGGCGTGCGGGATCGCCAAGCAGCTGGGGCTGATCGCGCCGGTGGTGGAGCAGCCCTTCTACAACATGCTTTCGAGGAAGAAGGTGGAGGGCGAGTTCCAACGACTGTACAGGCGGTTCGGCATTGGCCTGACAACGTTCAGCCCGATCAAGTTCGGGCTGCTGAGCGGCAAGTACGACGACAGCCCAGACAAGCCACCGGCCGGGTCGAGGTTTGCCAAGGGCGACGACAAGTTTGTGAGCTCTGTCCGCGACTCGTTCGCGAACGCCGAGTGGCAGGACACGATTGCGAAGGCGAAGCAGCTGAAGGTGAGTGACAACCCACGTTTCTGTCCCCTATTTTTTGTTTCTTGACTGGTTTGGCAACGAGATGGCTGACAGGCGGCTCCCGGGCATCACCAGCCGATCGCGGACAAGCTGGAGATTACGCGGGCACAGCTGGCACTCGCGTGGTGCCTGAAGAACGAGAACGTGTCGGCGGTCATCACGGGCGCCTCGAGGCCAGAGCAGGTGGTCGAGAACTGTGCAGCCCTGAAGGCGCTGGACAAGCTGACGCCAGAGGTCATGGCCGAGATTGACGAAATTGTCGGCAAGGTTGATCTGGACCCGGCGAGGCAGGACTAAATTCGTGTGCTCGTCGACATGCGGGCTGGGGTTATAGAACAAAACAAGAGGAAGCATCGTCGGGTTTCGACATCTTGGGCATCATGGAGCTGCTGGGTGCCATTCGGCCGAGTAAAGCACGGCCTCTCATCCTGGAAGGCCTTGGCAACAATTGCGCCTGCTGCCTGCAATGTATGGTAGACCTGTTGATTGAACGAGTAGGCTTGTATCCAGCAACACTGCTGAAGCTGCGTGATGAAAGGTCGAGATGAGAACGGCAGGCGTATTACGTTTATGTGGTGTGGTGCAGTACGGGTACGAGGGTACTTAGGTACCTAGGTAGGTAGGTACGTACTCTGTAGTTCACCGTAATGAGAGGCTGCACGTGCTGGCGTGACAGCAGGGGTTGGAGCTCCACCCACCCAAGACGCGTTGAGGGGGATGCGGCCATGATCACGCTGCCTGCATACGCTGCCCGGCCATCTCACTTCTCCTCTTCCAATACCTTATATATTCACAACCATACACCGGGATCCACCGACCTCTGGAGGCTCTGCCTGACGAGGACCATGCCGCCATGGCACCCAAACAGAAGACCTTCGAGCTGATCCCAGACCTGCCCGGCCTCGGTCAGGCACAACAGCAACAGCAACAACAACAATCCGCCGCCGCTGCTGTTCAGAGCAGACCACCCATGACGACCAAGCAGGCAAAGAAGCTCTACCGGCAGAAGAGCAAGGGCCCAAAACTCTCAAAGGCCGAACAACGGCGCATCGACCTCATGGAACAAGACCGTATTCGCAAGGAATTCGAGAAGGACAAGGCCCAGGCGAGGGCACGGACTGCAAGGGACAAGAAGAAGGCAAAGGAGGACAAGGAGAGAGACGACAAGAGGAGGCAGGGTCTGCCCCTGGTCGATGTCCACCCCAGTCAGGACACAATCTCGCGCTTCATCAGCAGGCTGGGCTTCGGGGGGAAGAACAACACCCGCCTCGAATCAGTCCAGGAGGCCGACTCCGAGTCCGCCACCGAGGTTGAATCCGATGCTGACGTCAAAAACGAGGCGTGTGAGGAGCGGGAATCATATTACGACCACGACCACGACCACGACCACCACAATAAAGTGCCGGGAAAGGAGAATGAAGACCCAACCGACGCCCTGGGAGACTCGGCAGACAGACCAGCAAAGCGACGGAAGCTCGGCCAGCCAGGCGGGAACTTGCTTGACAGGATGATAAACATTCCTTCGCAGCGACCAGTCGGAGCCGTCGCAAGGGTTGCTCAGGAGATGGAAAGGGAGTCCTGGTCGCGGCCAAGCAGCGTCGACACTGATGACCCGGCCACTGAGTCCATGCTGGAGGATCAGCTCATAGCAGATGTTGAGCTTGCCTCCTCCAGGAGTGCGACCAGATCAAGCCCGAATAGACAGAGCCCGCCCAGAGATCACCTGCCGTCCCGCGTCCAACCTCCACCCCAAGCTCCCCCCGCTCCCAGAGCTCCGCCGCCGCCTCCGCCCGTTCCTCAAGCGCGACCTCAGCCTCCCAGCCCACAGAAGTTGCAAGCCCGTCAGCCACCAGCCGGGACCAGAATCCCCCTTGGACATGTTCCCCAAGCAGGCTCTCACCGCGCTAAACCAACCGAAGATGTCTTCAAGAGGCCGGCCGCACCATTTGCCCCTTTAGGCAAGCAAGGCCATGCCATGAGACGCGCGGAGGCTGCGAAGTCACCGGCTCCTCCTAGATTCAAACCACCCGCCGTGCCTGTCGTCCCGTATTCCGGTGGGCCAAGATTCCTCCCGAAGCCAACAAAGGGCGCACCCACGCCACCACCAGTGCAGGCTTCTCCTACTTACGCAGGCTCGAGGCGGCCCGCCTTCATGGCAGCCGACGCTGTCCCCACAAGCACCCAGCTTCTGGTGATGAACCATGTGGACGAGCTCTTCCCAAGCCCCTCCCAGGAAGCACGGGAGCTTTACGAGGATCAGCAGCCAGCCAAGACGGCCAGCATACCACCAAGCGGCCCGTCATCGCTGCTTCACAAACCCACATTGTACATTGACGAGCAAGTCAATCACCGAGATGGGAGAACATCAGCTGCAGCCCCTCAGGGTCAGCCGGGCGGAAATGCGCCGCCCGAATTCCTCTTCCTTGCGACACAAGATCTGATTCTCTCTTCTCAAGACATGGAAGAATTAGACACGCCCAGCAAAGTTCGACCAGAGCCTGCATCCCGGACCCTGCATGTTGCCAGTCATGGGAACCCGTTACCTTTGCTTCCGGAAAGTTTGGCACTTGCCTCTGACGAAAAGAAACAGGCCATCTCCGGGGCCCAGCCGTCATACCCAGTAACGAACCCATCTGCAGGAGCGAGACGTGTTGATTCGCATTGTTCCCGTTCTCTGCTGGCTTCAAAACCCGGCCCTGGCCCCCGTGGCACACCTCTGGGCCAGGTGGTTGAGGAGGTTACACGGCGCCCGACTCAGGCACCCATGCGTCCACGGACCCAACGTCTTCAGGCCCCCAGAAGCGGGCCTTCGCCCTCTCGGCCGACCTCGCAGCTCAGTATATTGTCCCCGCAACGGAAAAGTGGCATTCACGATGCTGTTGGTCAGTGTCGGGCGAATGAGGGTTTTGACTGTCGCCCGCCAGGCAAGCATGCACAAGCAATCTCGCCCTCGGATGGTAGCACTGCCGCGCGTTGTTCACCAGAGGGCTGCGCCGTGCCACCGGCGTCGCCCCCCAAGAAACGAATGTTTGGCTCCAGTGGACCGGGCGCCGAGGTCCTCGTTGCCATGGAGCGCAGCTACAAAGAGAGTTTGGCTGAGGAGCGGCGGCGCAAGGAAGAGCTTCGTACGCAGGCGAGGAATACGCCGGCTGAGGAACTTGCTCGACAGGATCTTGCCGAGACATCTGAGGACGACCTTGTTGACGACGAAATCGATTTTGGGGCCATCCAGGCAGTGGACTCCTGTAAGCTCCCCGACGATGTCCTCGGCGGCGACAGGTCCCCGGCCACTTCGAGGCTACGCAGTCCTATCGGGATGGGCACAAATTCAAGGGCCAATACCACAGGCAAGGCTCCAGAGACCAGGATAGAGCCGATGGCTTCACAGGAGACAGATTACGGAGACTTTGACTTTGAGGCCGAAGGAGAACTCGATATTCTGGCCGATATTACGTGGGCGGATGATGACTTGAGCGACATATGACAGCACATCAGCAGCTGCTGTGGGCCATGACACACTTCGACCCCTTTACCACCGGCCGGCGAGGTGACGGTGAGTGCGAGCGGGCGTGTGGTCTTCTTCTTTTTTTTCTTTTTTGAGTGAGCATAGCAAAGGCGTTTAACGGCTGGAAGGGAGTAGGTACGTGGGCTTGAATCGGGATCAAGCCATGCAAAGATCGTCGTCATGTGTTCAACTCGGGGGCGGCGGTGCGGGCTGTGGGTGTGTTCATTCCAGTCTATCGGCCATGATCATCATCAAATACTCGTTCTATGTTGTGCCACGCCAGACTCTGCTGTGTGTGTTGTACGCCGGTGAAGAGTAGATGGGCCGGGCACCTGATGTCCCGATTGCCGCACTCGGTAGCGCCAAGAGATCGTCCCAGAAGTCATTTTCGTCGGTAAGGCGGAGGGATCGTTGCATCGTCTGCACCCGGCTCGGAACGGCTGAGCGGGTGCTTCCCAACTGCATGGTTCCTTCAAGCTGCACGGTGCTTACTAGGCAAGTGGTGTTGTGCCTCTTGTGCTGACACGCTGACATGCAGTACAGGTCCTGGTGAGACGGAGTGGGCGGTGTGTGGGGGCTGACTCGAGATTACTTACAGTCTCCCATTGGCCGGATCTTGGTTTCAGTCTGTGCCGCGGCTTTGATAGTCACTATGAGTCATTTTGGCTATTCCCAATCCAGGTTCCAAGGGAGGGGCTGAGCAGGGGCGGGTGCATGTTGCAGCCCGCGGGATACTGCTTTACACACAACTTGGGCCGGGCAAGGCATAGTGCCCGTATTACTCGCTCGATAGTAGTATTTGTGGTCTGCTATAAATGACGACCACGGCCTCACCTCGTTCCTCCTTTATACGATTTCTCCCCCCCTCAAGCCAAAGTACCCGGTTGATGGTATAGCCTCAACCACATTCGCAAACCCCCCCCTTCTCCTCAGGAGACTTAACGCCGGCCTCACCACCAGAGGCCGCAATACACTATCGAACAATGGTGGCTGCAGGATCCTCATCTGCAGCGGCGGCGCGCCAGGCCGCAAGCGTCTTCTACCGACCTTCCCAGCAGTAGTTTCATCGACTACAGTCTCCATCAAGACCCCTCGGCGGCGACAGGGCTCGGTCTCGAGCCATCGAGCGCAGATTTCCTGTCGCCACTGCTGTGGCCTGGCAACACCACTGGAGCTACTTATGCTTCCCAAGACCCTCTGTCGTTTGGGCAAGCCTGGGAAACGTCGGCAGACACCTTGACTCCTGCCGTTGCCCCCCTCGACCTGGACTTTACTTTTGGTGAGTTGGCCCGTGTATATGCATGTGAGAGCGGCAGCACGCTGACAAGTGATCGCAGACCCTGCCCTGATAGACGCCCTCCCGGAACCTACAGACATCCCGGATTTCTTCGTTGACCATTCACGCCACGTCAACGCCAGTGTTCATCCTCACATGCGAACATCAACCCAGACTTTTGAACCCATCACCACCGCCGCCGCCCCAACGGCCATCTCTGCAGCTTCCTCTGCCGCTACCACCACTATCACCACTACCTCTTCTGGAAGCAAATCACCATCGTCCTCTTTGTCCGACTACAGCCCGCGGCCGGTTGGCGCCAGCGGAGCCGGTCGACAGCCAGCCAAGCCGCAGGAGGACCCGGACGTCGTCCTCAAGCGCCAGCGCAACACCATCGCTGCGCGCAAGTACAGGCAGAAACGCCTCGACCGGATCACGGAGTTGGAGGTCGCTTTGGAGGGTGTGACGCGGGAGAGGGATGACTTGAAGCTTCGGCTGGCAAGGCAGGAGGCCGAGACGGCGGCTCTCAAGGAAATGATGCGGATGAACTCTGGGCAAGACCGTGATAGTAGAAATTGAATGTCTGTCGACCCTGACTTGAAATGGCTCTTTACTTTTTCCCATGATCTTCTTGAAGAAAGTGATGACACTACCGGGACTATTCCTTGTCTCAAGAACAGATTGTATCGACAAACTTACAATTATGCAAAGTGGCCATCTCCTAGACTCATTACAATGTTTGGGAATGGCTGAGGTGAGGGTGTTACATGGACCTGTGCAGCTTCCTAGGCATATCGTGAGTCCGTCAGCGAGTTGTTATATAAGACCCGGAGACAGTGAGTGCTTGGGGGATGGTGCTCAGACGATGTCGGCTCTTGACCAGTACTGTCTCTCAGTCTTGCTAGACTCATCTTCCTAAATGAGAAGCACGATCGGTATAGGGAACGAGAATGTCATCTTGGCGGAGGTGCTTGGACGGGTGAGGGAATACATAGGGCATCTTACCGTGCAATCCAACTATGTATGATATTCGGCACAATCTTCAAATCCTCGAAATCTGGCAACATGGAAAGGTATGTTTGCGGTGGTAGTTCTAAAGCCTACCTGTTGTGCTTGGGACATGGTTTTATACACGCTTCTCATAATAGATGTTTTTCGTCACGCCATGGCACATACAGGATGAGCGAGCATGATTCATATTGTATAACACCCGGGTGGAGAGATCATGTGCTACTTCGGGATCAATCTTCCAGGGCTTGTCCGCCTTTTGGTTGGGCCATGTATCAAGTCTTAGCTTCACTGGCCCGCTTCAAGCACAGTCTATGCAGGTGCAAAGGCTGCATTTGCAAGCGTCTGCAGGATGTTGCACCATGCTTCACTACCTTGGAGGAGGCAAGGGGATGAGTGGGTAAAATGCAGAGTGGGAAGTGGTGTGTCTCTTGTGGGTGGACACACTCGCCATTTCCTCTTATCTGGTTATTTGACATGCGTGCGGATTGCAGCACAACATTTTATTGGCAAGCAGCAAGCTGACCGGAGAAGCACGTCCAAGGTCACTGGAATTGATTGATTATATGAAGAGACGAAGTAATTCCCCGGGGTTTGACTTGCCCTCTCCGATATCGACAATGGTGAGACTATACATGTGTACCTGCCCGATTTACTGGAGGTAGAAGTGAGCATGTGGTCCAATCTCGTGTAGGGTAGTAACCTAATAGCCTTTCAGCAACATTGAAATTATAGGCATCTGGTATGAGAATGTGGAGCTGGGATGATGATTCCCAGTCGAAACTCAATGAGTAACAATCTGCGCTTTATTCCAATGCTCTGACCCCTTTCCCCTTGATTGTGGATGCCTCCACGATCAGTATGGCGAGTGAGTATTGTATTGGCAAGTAGCATCCAATGTTAGCACATGCCTTAGTTTATCACCATCTGGTAATTCCTATACTTACCCCAAGGGGGACATGTCTTCCCCATATGTATTTGGGTGATAACATTTGGTTGCCAGTCTCTAGGTTATGCACTTTTAACTGCTCCTCATTGCACATAGCTTATGTTGATACGATAGATAGCTCACCTGAGTGGTTTCGAGTTGACATCCCAGTGATGCAGCTACAGGTTGAATGGGAGAGGCCAGGTCGCAGGCAATTTCGTCCGATCAGAGCTGTCTGATGAAAGCTTCGCTGCCAGTCTGGATGACATGCACTCCCATTATCGCTTATCTGGGCTCTTTCTTGAGCGGCTAGCGTGTCTTTGCTGGTAGCCTTGAGTCTTGTTATTTCCAAGCTCCCAACGTCTTGTGGGCTCTGCCTTGTTTGCATCGGCCTCAACCACAGCCACCCAAGGATTGTCGTCGACATCTTTTCATCCACACTTACCTTGTGACCAGCCTCTCTCACCCCGATACAAGTGAGATCCAGATACAAATCTTGTTGCACCATGTCTTACACCGGTGTGGCTATTATTGGTCTCATGCGGTAAGTTGAAGCAAACGATTTCCCGTCCTGGCCAACACCACAGACGCGTTCCAAACACTGCCTCTCGGACTCGAACCATAACTGAAGTCAATCCCAACAGGGCCTGGGCCGCCGCCGAGAACAAGGTGGCGTCTGGCTACCGCTCCAAGTACGAGCCATACCCCGTCCCCGAGGACCCTCTCTTCACCACCAAGGATGTCTCTGTCGTCTCTCTGCTCCTGAGCCCTCCCAAGATCTTCGAGAGGTGCCTCAAGTCCTGGCTCAAGAACCAGCCCCGCGAGATCATTCTCGTCACCAGATTCGACTACTGTAAGCCCACACCCCAGGCATCTTTTGCAGTGTCCGCTCGTGCCCTGCCTGCTGCAAGAGGTTGACATTGCCCGTCTAGTCCAGGCTGTCCTCTCGGCCCTCGAGTCCTATGATCTGACCACTGCGGACCGCGCTATCATCAAGGTCGTCCATCTTGAAGAGGGCGTCAGTGGCCACCGATTCCAGCAGGCCATGGGCTTCAAAGAGGCCAGTGGCAAGATCATGGCTGTCACCGATGACCAGATCCTCTGGGGCGACGGCCTCCTGAAGAACAGTAAGCATTTAGCCCTCCCCCCCTGCCTTGCAATGCCATTAAACCAGCTGTCCATAATCATTGGCACTTGTGGCCGTCCTTGCCCTCAAGAAACAGCTGGCTGACACCTCCAAAACCCACAGTGCTTTCGTGCTTCGAGGACCCCAAGGTTGGTGCCGCTGGCGGCCCAATCGGTGTCCACATCCCCGAGGAGCGCCGTGACAAGAACATCATCACCGCCTGGGAGGTTGCTGGTGCGTCCAACTACCACCCACTTGCCTTCACTGCCCCTCCCTGGTGTCTGTTATCTCCACAGGTGGCTGAAGCTGACAAACCCCCCTCCGCAGGTGCCAAGTACCTCTTTGGTGGTCGTGGTGGTGGCAGCGCAACCTATGTCGCGTACAAGTGGACGTGGTGCCTGGCAGGTTGCACCTGGCTGGCCCGCACAGCCATCTTCCAGGACCCCGACTTCATCCATGCCCTCACCACCGAGACTTGGTCCGGTCGCACCGTGAATGCGGGATCCGACAACATCATCACCCGCTACCTGCTCCAGAATGGCCATGTGATTGCTGTCCAGAACACCGAGGATGCCACAGTCTGGCGTACTGTGAAGACCTCCTCGACCATGCTCGACCAGCGCATCCGCTAGGAGCGCAACACGCTGCAGAGCTTTGTGAGGTTCCTCACCGATGTGCCCCAGACCTACCACCACCCGTACATCCTGTACGGCACTATCATGCGCCTCCTCAGGGTTCCCATCGCCATGATCCACCTGGTCGGATGGGTTCTTGCCCTCAGGCACCACCCAGTCATTGCCCTGGGCTTCCTCGCCTTCTACATCCACTGCATGGCCCCTACCTACCGCGCCTTCTGGGCTACATACCCCTACATGTTCAGCCCTCGCAACTTGCTGGCTGCTATTGCCGTGGACTTTTCCCCCATCCCAGTTGGCCTATGGGGCATTCTCACCATCAACTCTGACAGCTGGGTCCACGGAGATGGTACCGCCGCCAGGAAGCAGCCTGGAATCGCCACAAAGGCCACCGACAAGCTCGAGGTCCTTGCTCAGGCCACCGGCGATGCTGCGGGTCAGCTCTTGGCCGGTGCATGGGCATCCACTGCCGCACACGCCCGTACTGCGAGTCGAATGCATGCCACTGTCCTGGCTGGCGAGCTTTGCCCTTCCAGCGGCAACCCCCTGGAGCCAGGCCATGTCGGCGATCAGGGCCAAGAGGATCTCATGACCTTCGTGGAGGAGGCCGAGCAGGCCGAGCCCAAGAAGGAGCAGTGAACAGAGAGTGGCCACGACGGCGACGCGCTCGTGTTGCCCAGGCAAGTGGTCCAGCTCACCTCAAAGTTTGTCTATGACTGTCTGACTATAGCTAATACAAGAGCCACAAAGCTAGTTACGACTTGAGCCTACTTGACAGACCACAAGCGTTACCGGTCGCAGCCTGGCCTGTCTCAACTCCCAGCAGCACTCTTTACCCTCCTTTCTACCAAAGGCCCTGTGTTCTCTTCTTTCCTTTTTCCCTTCTTCTACGTTTCTCTTTTCAGTACCCCGGGAGCCTCCCACCCCTGTTCTTGTATTATCTTTGGTTTTCGATTTCCTCATTCCGCTGGAGAGGCTTGTCCCCAAGCGATGATCCAGTCTGCCTGTGTTGGTATCTGGGAGGATGAGGGTAGTCTGCCATTGGAGAGCTATGTGCGCAGGCAGGAACGGGGATGCACACATGAACGGAGGGATTCTGAAGGTTATCCAGGTTAAAAAGCCCAGGATGTGTTTGCCATTCCTGCACGGTTTTTGCAGATATGGACGCACTTCTCCCGCTGCATGGAAAAGGGTTGGATCGTCTTTCAAGACTGAGAAATGAAGAAGGGACTCGTGAACTGGTCTTCTGCCTCGATGGCTGGATTTTCAATTCGATGGTAGATTTTCAAACCCGGATTTTTCCTTTCTTTCCAAATTTTACTGATTCTGCGACCTGGTCATATGTCTGGGTGCTTCCACCTCTCTAAGCTTCCGCTTGGATGCGATGATATCGGTTGCACAGAAAAGGGTCAGGGATACTGCCACTTCATCATGTGGTCACTCTTCCAAACAATGCAGCCTCCACTACTGTAGCACATATATACATTCAATGACCACACAACAGCAGTGCTCATTTATTCCCTAGTTGTCCAGTGGGGTGGTGTTGGGGTCCCAGCAGACAGGCTTGTACTCTGTGGTCTCGAGCTCCTTGACCTCCTCGGGGGTCAGGGCAAAGTCGTAGACGTCGGTGTTCTGCTTGATCCTCTCGGGGGTGACGCTCTTTGGCAGGGGGATGTAGCCCTTCTCCAGGGACCAGCGGACCAGGACCTGGGCCTCTGTCTTGGCGTACTTGTCGGCCAGCTTCTTGAGCACGGGCTCGCCCCAGCGCTCGCCGCGCACGAGGGGGCTGTAGGCCTCGACGGCGACGCCGCGCTTGTTGCACCACTCGGCAATGTCGTTGCGGGCGCACCAGGGGTGGATCTCCCACTGGCCGACGCTCAGCACGCCGCCCTTGCCCGGGCCGCCCCTCTCGGCCTCGAGCTCCTTGATGTGCTTCTCGAGCTCGTCGAGGTGGTGCACGCCGTAGTTGGAGACGCCGATGTTGCGGACCTTGCCCTCCTCGACGCACTCGACCAGCCCGCGCCAGGCCTCCTTGCGGGCCTTGGAGCCGCCGTAGGGGGCGTGCAGGAGCATGAGGTCGACGTAGCCGAGCCCGGTGACCTCGAGGGTCTTGTCGACCTGGGCCTTTGCGTTCTCATAGGACAGGGTGCGGCCGGGCACCTTGGAGGTGAAGAAGATCTGGTCGCGGGGGACGGTGGCGGAGATCTTGCGAATAGCCGCACCACAGCCAGCCTCGTTCTTGTAGACGGCGGCCGAGTCGATCTTTGAGGGGCCGATAAAACCGTGTTAGCGAGCCCTGCTGCGCTGAGCAGGCTGGTGAGGGGGGTCGGGGGGGGGGGACGTACGTGTCTGTAGCCTGCGTTGACGGCTTCTATGCAGACGCCCTCGGCAACGTCTTCGGGGCTAGCAGCGTGTCAGCAGATCTGGGTGAGGCTCCTAGAGAGTGAGTGAGTCCTCACGTCTGCCAGAGCTGCATGTAGGGCATCTCATGTCAGCAATCCGGCTCCAATGCGCATGCGGAGTACACAGCAGGACAGCACTCACGCCGTATCCCAGCTGAGGGATCTGGTGGCCGCTGGGCAGCTTGACCTTGGTCTGGAGGGTCAATTGGGAAGCCATGGTGTCTATTCTGACGAGGCAAGGTGAGTGTGCGTCCTGAATGCTTGAGAGTGGTGAGACGAGTTTCGTTGATGGCGGATCAGGGCGACGTGAGATGTACGGGATTAGATTAGGCCCAGGCGACGGGGAAATGCGCCGTGTTTTATAAAAAGAGGCATATTGTCGTCATGTCACGTCGGTATCTACCTAGCCAGGAAAATACCCTGGACCCAGGGCAGGACAGGCAGCCTAGTCTCGAGACGCCCTAGAAACTGTAACAGTAACTTGAAGCGTCGGTGGTCCCTGACCCAGCCTGGGCTTCCGAACATCGGCACGGTCATTGTGGGTGGGGGTGGACGCTTGGGCTCCGGCCCGCTCCCGATCTGATAAGATGATGGCCGGTCCGGGGGGAACACTGGCTGATTCATGACAGTATTCTGACCTGCTCTCGCCGATGGCATCAGCAGCCCGATTGTCTGTGGTGTGAGTCCCGCTGTCACGATGTCGGCGAATCAAGGCACCCAACCTTTTGGAAGAGGGGCCTGGCTGGCACAGCGAGGCGGCTCGAATATTGAAAAATGATTTCCTATTCATCTCTCTCTCTCTCTCTCCCCCTTTCCTCTCGATTTTGGCTCAGAACTGGCCGTTCTCCCAGTCCACCACCACGACGCTCTCGACCAGCGAGGAGATGCTCTTCTTGAGCTTCTGATGGGCGGGGTCTTGGCTGACATAGTAGTCGCGGTCCTGGGTGCTGGCAAACTCAACCACCTTTGCCCAGCCCGGAAGAGTCAGTCCAGGTCACAAGGAGAAGCAGCATCAGACCCAGAACCCAAAGCCTGGTTCGACAGGAGCACTTACAAACCCATGAGTTGCACCATGCTGTGACACGCCGCCGGTCAGCATCTCGTCTCCCTTTTGGCCCAGACATTGGTGGTCTTCAGACTGACCTGGAGTTTCTCGGGAGAGTTGTCCTTGCCACCCGTGAGTGACTTGATATAGGGCTGAAGCGTCGAAGGGTTGACACAGGCGGTCCTCAGATCCATCATGCCGTTACATGCCTAGTCCCCTCGCACCATGTTAGCGTTGCAGGGCAACCTGACATCAGAGATCGTACGTTTCGAATGGCCTGTGGATCGGCATCCTTCTTGAACTGGAAGAGCACCGTGTGGGTTACCGAGAAGTGAAAGGCTGGGACGGTCCAGTCCTTGTGGAGGGGATCAAAGATGAGCCAGAAGGTCAACAGAGCAGTGATGCTGATGGCCACGAGGCTGGAGACGGCATTCCTCATCTTGTGCCACGGGTGTCGTACATGTGAGTGAAGGAGAACTAGCAGGCTGTTTGATGAATGATTTGCATTTATTGTTTAGTCCTGTACCTGCGTAGATGTAGATGTCGTGTAGGATTGATTCTGTGGGGCCTCAAGCTGGTCTCACAAACCACCATTCACTCATACAACCAACCAGCCAACCAATCAACCACACCTCCTCGCCTGGCTGTGGCTCCTCGTCAAGATGCAATGGGAGATTGGGCACGCAGGCAGCAAAAGCAGCCAGTCACGTCAGTGCCAGGAAGCCGGGTGCTAGAGGCACCGTCACTCGATAGCCAACGCCACCTCCAAGCAGGGGAGCGATGAAAAGGGAAGGGATTGGATGTTGCCCCGGCACACGCGAGGAACCGCCCAGACAGTAGACCGAGTGACTGGCCAGGATACAAGATGATATGTCAAGTTTGTACTGTGTATGCAAGCAGGCAACGCAGTGAGTGTGTCTTCATTTCACCCTCAGGGGGCCTGCAGCCCGCTGGGCTTTTGTTGATAAGGGCTGCGCGGGCTGGTTGTGCTTGGCCACAATCTGCTGCACAAGGGTACTTCGAATGGGAAACGCGGTACCTGGACACCCGCCTAGCTTGGGAGGAGACCTGTGGGAGTTACAAAGCTCGGACCATGACTGCCCCACGTCTACATTGTGTACCCAGGTACCAAGTATCTGATTTCTCCAGACCATTTAATTCTAGTATCTAAACTTAACCCTTAGTCTAAAAACTCTAGTACAATTTAGTGTCTATTCTAAATGGGTTTGAATTGTTTCTATTTCAATTTAGTTAAAATCCATAATTTTATAGTTTTCATACATATAAAAGAGGGTTGGGTGGGTCCTGAAATTTGCCCTTGCTGGTCTCAACCCCTCCATCCACCCATTTGTTACCAGTGACCACAACCCCGCCTCTGCAAGCCCCACCAGACCTCACCGTCATCACATCGTCAGAGGACCGTTCAACACTGAGCATCTAGTATTTGCTAGGCCTCCTAACAAATACCTACATGCGAATTCTCATCCACACACGCACAACACTGAAAATAGAGACAAAGAAGAGTGGGAAAATCAAGACAGGGAAAACAGCAGAGGGGAGAAAAGAGAAAAGACCCACCATGCAGCTCGTCAACGCGAAAAAGATACACAAGATCGAGGACCTCGGCGAGGACTCGGTCCAGCTCATGCCCGTCGACCCCGAGGACATGTGGCACGCCAACAACCTCATCGCCCCCGACGACATCGTCCGCGCCCACGCCATCCGCAAGGTCGCAAAGGCATCTTCCACCGGCTCCTCGGCCACCGAGCGCGTGCACACCGACCTCACCATCGCCGTCACCTCCACCTTCTTCGACCCCGGGTCCTCGTCCCTGCACGTCAGCGGCCGCGTGGCCACCGACAACGCCTTTGTCAGCCGCGGCCAGCACCACACCCTCGACCTCGAGCTCAACAGGCCCTTCACCCTGTGGAAGAAGCACGGCTGGGACTCGGTCGCCCTCCAGACCCTGCGCGACGCCCTCAACCAGGACAGGGACGGCGCCATAGCCGCCCTCGTCATGCACGCTGGCAAGGCCAGCATCTGCCTCATCACCGACTTCCAGACCCTGATCAAGGCCCGCGTCGATGAGACCCTGCCCCGCAAGGCCTCGGCCGACCTCAAGGAACGCAAGGGGTTGCGCAGGTTCTACGCAAAGACCCTCGCCACCCTGGTGCGCAACATCGACTTCTCCCAGCCCCGCCCGCTGCTCATCGCGAGCCCCGGCTACATGGGCGACAGCTTCAGGCAGTACGTGCTGGAGGAGGGCGGCCGCCTTGGCGACAAGAAGCTCCTGGCGCTGGCGAGGAACGTCGTCCTCATAGCCTCCAGCAGCGGCAACGTCTACTCGCTCAACGAGATCCTCCAGAGCAAGGAGGTGCAGAAGCTGATGAACGAGCGCAAGTCGGCCTCGGAGACCAAGTACCTGGACGAGCTCTGCGAGAGGCTGCACAAGAGCGACGGCAGGGCGTGGTACGGGGTCCAGCCGGTCGAGAAGGCCGTCATGGAAGGGGCCGCCGGCCGCGGCGGCGGGGTCCTGCTCGTCAACAACGATCTCTTCCGGAGCCAGGACATTGCTACGAGGAGGCGGTACGTCGCCATGGTCGACAAGGTCAAGGAGGACGGGGGCGAGGCCAGGGTGATGAGCAGCGACCACGAGAGCGGCCAGAGGCTGGCGGGCATGGGCGGCATCGCCGCCATCCTGACGTATCCGATGTACCACCTGGACGAGGCGGATGAGGAGGACGGCAGCGGTGGGGCAGGCGGCGGCGGCGCCGACGCCGACGACGACATGATCGTATGATACCAGGCATGGCCGGAAACGGCAACCAAGAAAAGAAAGAAAAGTATCATGGCCAATGACGAAAGCGGGTGGGAGAAGCGACCTTCCTTCCACCCATCGGCCTGTGCTCGGGCGGAGGAGGTTGACCAGCTCACCGGTGTATTCCAAGCAGCTGTGTCGGAACGACCAGGGCACCCGGGCCGTTATGTGGCGGCCAACCCAGTGGTGGAACACGCGTAGACATCATCATGTAGCACGCACAGCCGCCGCCCACCCAACGCGGCGCACACGTGAGCCGACATTGAACCAGCGCCAACTGTTCGGTTTCCAGCAGCCAGAACCACGTGCCAGATGCACGAGGTGAGGGAGCCCAATGGACAACCCTGCACGCAAGTCTCTGCGCGGGAGCGTTACTTGATTGACACAGACCACCAGAGCACGAGAGCACGAGACGGAGGCACGGAGCGACGGAAGGACCACGGGCGCGGCAGCCGGAAGCTGCGGGAGCCTGGAATGCTGGGGTTTTTCTATTTCTGCGCTGCCGATGTGCGTGTATTCCGCAGTCATGTGTGATACTATCCATACAGAAACATCCGTACATGCCCTGCCTATGCAGACAATGCCGGTACGCAGAGACGGAACGCGTGGGATGCAAGGCGGTAGTTCTACAGGTCTTTATGTACAGGGTTTTCCCTTAACTAGTTATTGTCTTGCAGGGACTTTTGCCCTCATTCAATGTAATCAATGCTATTCCCACCAACCAATGATTTTTCTTTGCACGTTTTACACGGTAACCTCACTCGATTGCTGTAAAGACGAGTGTTGCAGGTCTTTATGTACGTGTACGGTCAACCCACAGCTTGCAAGCTGATAATAAGCTACACACACATTGATGTGGGCCAGAGGCCAAGAAGACAAGGGAGCAAAGCTTATCGGGGTGGCGGGGTCAACAGCCCTACGGGCGATTGAGTTTGTGTCGGCGCTGTCATGTCTCTCTACACAGTAGGTCCCTGTCTTGGATTTGGGACTGGGTTTGGTCTTGGTCTCATCCCATGTTCCGAGGCTGTGCGGACTTGGGGGGACTTGGGGGGGACTTGGGGTTTTGCGTGTGCCCACAGCCCGGCACATGAGCCGAGAACCAAACAAAACGAGAGACAAATCAAGGCTGTTTCACGAACAGTCCCAGGTCTGACACGGTGATGCAGATGTTCGAGAGAGGATTGTTCCGGTAGGACGGGCTGCTCGGCTGTAAGTCTGCGCCCGGCCTGCACGGAAACCTTAGGTAGACTAACTGTACGGATAGATTGTCATGCCGAGCGCATCATGACGGAGGGCAGGCTCTGACGGTGCTTACGGAGTACGGCAGTTCGGTCGCATTCGTTCCCAGGCGGACAAACAAGAGCAGAGTTGCCTCTCTTGGAAAGATGATGCAGCCTCTCAGTGTCTGATGCCAGTGTCTGGTGCAGTGCATGCGTCAAAATACGATTGGTACGGATAAAAAGGGCCAATACGATTGATACGATTTGTACGATTAATACGATTAATCACGATTAATACGATAAGCGAGTACGCACCGTAACAGTATACCAACGCCGTACTCGGTACAGCAGCCTGTCAGCAGGCAATGATTGTCCTCATTGTTCCTTCCCACCCTGTCGCCCCACCGCCCTTGCCCCGCCAACCCACCCGCCCTCCAGCCCATTCGAATCGTTGGCCGGGGTTCCCTGCTTTCCATCTGCCATCTGCCATCTCGCATCTCGCTCGTCCCTGGAGAAGACGGTGGGTCTTGTCCTTTTTTGTGATTGAGCTGGTCGCTGCCATCCTGGACACCCAAGCACGCACAAGCTCACACAGTACTGGCTGGGGGTGGTCATCGCAGTCCTCCTCCTCCTCCTCCTTCTCCTGCTGCTGCCACTGCTGCCACTGCTGCTCCTCCTCCTCCTTCCCCCACCCCCTGGACCTCCACCCCCCTCCCATTGCACACCAGACCACCGCACACGACGGATAGACCAGCCGGCTGAACGAGAAACGCCCACGAACCCCACGAGCCAGAGCCCCAGCCCGAGGCTACGGCACTCTTGGTCCACGCTGGGCACACTCGACTGTGCGTGCCATACATGATGGAAACATGGCAGCTCACCCTCCCCCCATAAAGACCTCTCAGGGTCCTCGACACGGCCCCTCCGCCTCGCGCACTGCCCAACATGCCCTCGTCCCGCCTCTCAACACCAAACAGTCCGCCTCTTCCTCGCCCTCGCCCTCGCCCTCGCCCTCGCTCTCTCCCTCTCACTCGCAGACCCTCACGCCCACGCCCCAGCACAACCCGCGAGGTAAGTCGTTCGCCCTCCTGCTTCTTGTCTGTCTGTCTGTCTGTCTGCCTGTCTGCTTCGGTCCACAATGGCGGGAGACAACCGCCGCATGCGTGTTGTTGCATACCACATACCATACACGCCCCCGTGTCTCTCCGTTCCCGTCCCCGTCCTGTATCCGTTCCCGGACTCACCGCCACACTCTACGGCTTCCAATTCCCTCCGCGCCCCCTTTCAACCCACAATCAAGATCCCTTTGGTTGCCGCGCCTTTCGCGTGCTCTCCCGTAGGATTCGACCAAGCTTACAGCGCCACAAGCAGCAGCAGGCAACCACAATACTTCCACACCGACTCCGTCGTCCACCCCGACTCCGACCACCGCCACAACCCTAGTTCCACCCACGCCTACTTCTGCCGTCACCGCGAGGAAGGCCCCCGATCACATCACCAGGCAGGACACGGCGTCGGCACTTGTGTCCAGGGACAAGGATGCCCACGACGCCGCTGCAAAGCCCTCTGCCGCGAACATAGCCCAGCCTGCCCACTCCCCTTCCACCAACCCCGGCGTCGATCCGCTGTCACAAGTACGTCTTTTACCATCTGCTCCCTCGCCCAGCGCTGGTGGAGCAACGCCGTCCTGCGGGTCCTGTCGGGCTGACAACAATTCCGTTTCTAGCACATCTTCCTGCGCACCAATACCGAGTCCACCCTCCCCAAGCAATCTCGAACCTGGGGCGTGGCTCCTACAAAGCCAGATGACAGCTCGGAGCCTCTCGAACCACTCCCGCGCCAGAGTTCAGACCTGAACGGCAGACAAACAACGCCCTTTGGCGATGTTGCCAAGGACAAGAAGTAGGTGGATCCGTCCTGCCCCTCCTTACCTGCGGCGGTTATTCTACTGGGAGCCGTGGGAGGTCGTGGCCGGCGGGACCTGGGGGCGACATGAGGTTGCACAGCTCTCGGTTGTAGCTTTGTTCAGGCGCTGATTGTTTTCGCATTTGTATAGGAAAGGTCCCTCATTTCTCAGTCGGCTCGGAATGCGTACTACAAGAAAGGCCAGGGGCGATGTCGACTCCATACACGACAGCGAGTCCGAGTTCAACGGCGAGGCCCGGATGGACGGCGCAGATGCCCGCGTATTCTCCGATATTGCCGATGCAGGAGGATTCATCCCTCGGCACAAGGAGCCCCCGAGATACATTCGCATCCGGGCACACAACAAAAAACACCACGAGCGGGAGTTTGACCGCATGTTCCTCGCCCAGGAGCTCGTCGGGACCCATCCGAAGCTGACTGGGGAGGATGGCGCGCAATCAGGCTCCAAAGTCCCCATCGTCACCGTCTCTGTGGCTGGTGCCGGTGGCAGGAGGAGGGAGCGGACGGGCGGCGCGATCTGGGCTACCGAGTTCTCAAAAGATGGAAAATACCTGGCCGCCGCCGGAAAGGACACGGTCGTCAGGATGTGGGCGGTGATATCGACCCAGGAGCAGCGGCGGGCACAGGAGGAGGAGGAGGCTTCTGCTTGTCCCGTGGGCGAGAGGCTGTCGACGCCTGTCTTTGTCGAGCGCCCGTTTCGTGAGCTCTCGGGCCATGTGAACGAGATCCTCGACCTAAGCTGGAGCAAGAACAACTTCCTCCTCTCGACCAGCATGGACAAGTCGGTGAGGCTTTGGCACACCAGCCGCGACGAGTGCCTCTGCACGTTCAAGCACAAGGACGTGGTTACCAAGGTGGCCTTCCACCCCAAAGACGACCGTTTCTTCCTCGCTGGAAGTCTGGACATGACGCTGCGGCTGTGGAGCATACCTGACAAGGCCGTCGCCTACAGCGTTCGCCTGCCGGACCTCATTACCGCCGTGGCATTCACGCCGGACGGCAAGCTGGCCATCGCGGGCCTCCTGAACGGGCTATGTATGGTCTATGACACCGAGGGTCTCAAGTTCCACAGCCAGATACATGCCAAGAGCTCCCGGGGCAAGAACTCCAAGGGGAGCAAGATCACCGGGATACAGACCATGGCGATGCCCCTCACCTCGGGCGGGTCGGGCGGTACGGAGCCCGGTGAAGTCAAGATCATGATATCGACCAACGACTCGAGAATCCGCATCTACAATCTGAAGGACGGCAGCCTGGATGTCAAGTTCAAGGGCCACGAGAACGCCTGCACGCAGATCAGCGCCAGCTTCAGCGACGACGCACAGCACGTCATTAGCGGGAGCGAGAACAGGAAGACGTTCATCTGGAAGGTGGGCGCGTCAGCCGTCGGTGATTCCAGCAAGCAGCCGAGCGAGAGCTTCGATGCTCACGGCGATATCGTTACGACGGCGCTCTTTGCCCCGGTCAAGACTAGGCAACTCCTGAGTGAGTCTGGGGACCCGATCTACGACCTATGCAACCCGCCACCGGTAACCCTTATGCCTTCGGATGAGACCGCTGCAACATCGTCTCAGGCTGCCCCATCCGAGGCTGACAGCCAGGAGAAGGCGCAGGACCCCGACAATCCGCTGCCGACGCCAGGTATGGTCAAAAAGATCGAGTACTCACCTGCTTACCTCGCACGCAAGTCTCACAACGGTGGCAACATCATCGTGACATCCGACGACCAAGGGATCATCAAGGTCTTTCGACAGGACTGCGCCTTCGCGAAACGACGCCACGAGAGTTGGGAGACGGGGAGCACATTCTCCAGAAAGGCTGGCGGTGGCCTGGGGCCGGGAGTGGTCCGCTCATCCAGCATCAGGACCAGGACGAGCGCTGGTAGCGCTGCGCACTCACGGCGCGGTAGTCTGAGCACCGGAACCGGACAGCCTGGGGCGCTTCCGCCGGGCATTGCGTGGGGCGCGCCCGGCACGCCAAAGCTGTCGTCGGACATGATCCTGAGCTGGCGCCAGGACATCGAGGGCAGCGGCAGGCCCCAGTCGATTGCTGGAAGCATAGGAACGCCCGTGCGGAGCGAGCGAAGCATGTCCCCTGGAAAGGAGGCGCGGCCAGCGGCCAGCGGCAGCAGGGCGAACCTGGCGGCAGATGCCAGGAAGCAGCAGTACGCCATGGCTTCCCCGCGGATTCCCGCGGGCGCAAATGACCCACCTGGCAGTCCCACGAACAGCGTGGCAAGCGGTCGGCTGCGGCCAAAGACGGCCAATGCTGTCGACACAAAGATGACCTCCGGCCCGTCGCCCTTACATCCCACCACCGAAGAAGGTTCGGAGGCGGACAACAATCAACTTGGAGAGGATCCCCCGCAGAGCAAGCCCCGACCGTCAACAGCTAAAGATCGCAAAGGCTCCAAAAAGGCCGAGGACGCCCCCACGCCTCCGCCGGTACCCTCGTTCAGCTTTAGGCCCGTGGATGACAGCCCGGAAGCCCTGCGGCTTGACCCAGCCGGGGCAAGCTACGGTTTTTGGAATCTAAACCGCTGGAAGGGGCTGGCTGGCCTCAAAGGGTCGAGCGGGGATGGCAAGTCCAACGCGGGGGGTAAGGGCCACCAGAGGACTGCCAGCGATGCTGTAACGCCCGCGGCCGAAAATGGCGAGGCCGCCTCTGAGGGCCCTCGTCGGAAGAGCCTGGCAGCGTCGAGGTCCTCGACGATGCCCCTCTCATCGGGCGGCGACACGAGACCTCCGGTCCCTGGGTTTGAGCGGCGGCCAGCTGATGTGCAGCGTGGGGCTTCACACCTGAGCACCATGACGGCACACGAGGAAAACCGGCTGGCCCCGGCTGACTCGGTCATCAGCAAGCTCAGTTCGGAGCTGACGAGTGACAGCGAGGCTGGCCGCAGGAGCAGTGGGGATGGGGACGATGTGCCATGTCGAAAGTGTGGGGCGAGGAAGTTTAGGTCCAAGAGAATCCAGGGCCGTCAGCGACTCGTCTGTGGGCGTTGCGGGAGCGTGGCGTATGACGAGAATAAGTGACACAATGCGATGGATCGACTTGTCTCGGACACCTACCTTCCTGGAGCCCGGGCTGGCGGTTGCGGCCATCACTTGGTCTGTTTTGGATTCGATTGGTTTGGTTTAATTTGGGGTTGCCTGGTTTGGATTTTGTCCCATGGGTTTTGCTCTTCATGAGCAGGGCCGTCGTTTGATAACAAGCATCGGAGTTGGATTCATCTGCATTGGGACGTTGACTGCATTCAGATGTTGACGGGGGGGCGCCTATATTTCGAGATACCAAAGAATCAATTGTTGGCGTTGTGGATGATATTCCCAGGACTAAGCAACGGGAGCTGTCGCAAGCTTTGCAAGGCCATCCCAGACGGCCAAGTTGCGGACGATGCCGCAGTGGTCTACTGCAATCGACATGTGCCCGGCCTGCCCGGCCCGGTCGACGAGCCGGTGTGACGTCTGACGGGCGGTCCGGAGCGTGACGGTGGTGAATAGGAAATGGCTGGGAGGCTCCCCCCGCCAACTTCCCTGCTGAGGCCGGTGTGAACATAGTCACAGACAGACTAATAAAAGGTAATTTGTTTCATGGCTGTTCCTTGGAAGATGGCAACTGTAGTTTATGAAAGTCAAGCAGTCGAAACTACATGTGAACCATTGTTCCCATTCTCGGTTTTCCCACCGAACCGTCTAACTTGAATGGGCTAACACGACATATGATTCTAAAATGTAGAATTATTTTTTCAAAATTCGCCCGTCCGAGCATGCTGTTTTGCTTATTTGATGTTTGTGAAGTGAAACCAGACTGTCTGACGTACATAGCGGACCCCTTGGCCTGAGCCGTCATAAAGGTCGCTCAAAGTCGTGAACTTGCACTCAAGCCACGATGATTGATGACTATTTTAGAGCAACTCGGCATCCCCGGTACTAATTAGCAGTAGACCCAATTCAATTCACGGATGTCAGTGAGCAGTGCTTTCTGAATATGGCATGCCACACGGCCGAATACAATGCCCATTTCCTCCAAGGTCTTGCTTTCGTCGGAACAATAATCGAGCAGGGGGTCGGGATGAGCTGGTCGGGTAGGGACGTGTCATGTCGGGGGCTAACCGAATTCGGCCAGATACCGGAGCCTGACTCGCCCAGCTCGAGGACGACGACGAGGACGAGGACGAGGACGGCATCGGCCTGCACGCCGCTCTCACTTCAAGATGACGTCGGTCTCGTCGTTCATCCGACGACCAACGAACGTCTGATGCATGCGGCCCCGCTCCGTTTACTCATCCGCATCTGGAACGGCGGGGTTTTCCTGCCCATTGCAGATCAGGTTGCCCAAGCCCGCTCCTGACATTCTCAACTGCAAACAGCTCAGGGTTGCCTCGTTCTCACCATGTCCGTGCCTCAGAAACTCGGGGTAGGCATAATTGGCGCCGGGGTAAGTGTGCCCGCCGAGTCTCTTGGTGCTTCCATGACTGAACAGTGCCCACGGGCACGCGCAGGAAGTCTTCCAGGTCTGCCATGGCCCTTGCCTCTTCCTCCTCTCTCATCTCTTCAGGATCGAGTCCATCTGTGACGTCTCGCCCGCGCACGTCGACCACTGCGCCAACAAGTTTTCTATCCCGCATAAGACGTCGAGGCCCGAGGAGACTATCGACCACCCCAAGGTGGATGTCGTCTTCATTCTGGCCTCCGACGAGGCTCATGCGCCCCTGGCAATCCGCAGTCTCAAGGCCGGAAAGCACGTGTTTGTCGAGAAGCCCGTGAGCCTGTCGATCCCTTCGGTCCAGCGCATCATCGATGCCGAGAAGGAGGCCAAGGGTCGAGCCCGGGTCTTTGTCGGGTACATGCGTCGCTACGCACCAAGCTACGTTCAGGCCTTCAAGCGTGAGGTGGCATCCATGCCCAAGATCTTGTACGCCCGGGTGCGTGATTTCAGCGGACCAAACGCCCAGTTTGTGGACCAGAGCGGGACTTTCCAGGTCAAAGGCACCGACTTCCCCGCCAGTGCGGCCCAGGAGCGCAACGAGAAGCTCCAGGAACTGTTCCAAGAAACATTCCCCGAGCAGGAGATCACGGACGAGAAGCGGAAGGCATGCAGGTTCCTCGGGAGCTTGGGCTCACACGACATTTCTCTGATGCGTGAGACCCTTGGGTTTCCCGAGAAAGTCACAGCATTCACGGCAAACGACCCTTTCTACAACGCCATCTTGCAGTTCCGGAACTCGGACGGGTCGTCGTATTCTGTCACATACGAGAGCGGCATCGACGAGGTTCCCGTCTTCGACGCTCGCCTGAGTGTTTATGGGGCTCGGAAGAGGGTCACAATCAAGGTCAGTCACTGCAGGTGCCTCAATGCTGTCCGAGGAGGGCTTTAAGCTAACCACGGCAACCCCAAACAGTACGACAGCCCCTACGTCAAGGCTCTGCCAATCGTGGTAGAGGTCGAGGAGGTCAACGACCACGGTGAGATCCAGAAAAGGACAGTACTCTCGTCCTACGAGGACACGTACACGGCAGAACTGCAGCAGCTGCACGAGTGTCTTGTCAACGGCGCAGAGATCAAGACGACGGTGGAGGATGCGATCAAAGACGTGCAGATCTACGACATGATGTACAAGGCTTGGAGAGCCTGAGTTGATTAGACGGACATCTGGACTTGGATTTCCCGCCGAGGCGTCCAGGCGTCTATACAATACGTAGCCATGCACATCTATGTACTTGTGGAGAGGCGGTCGACAACCTCCAGGTGCAAGATGATGCAGAGTGGCTTCGGTTTTCTCAAATTCTCATGACGGATCCACTGAGAAATCACACAAGCTTCTGTAGACTGAACTGTGGTCGACTAATTGCACCCCAGAGGTGACGCCAAGTCTGTCGAAATCTTGCAGGGGTAGTTTAAGGTGGATTATGTACATGGCAGCCCCCTGCCCTCTACAATAATGCACAGCGGCAGTCCTTGACTCTCCCCATGACACACACACGCTCACACAATCCACCACGGTCCCGCAATCCTGCACCCACTTTGCACGCAATCTGCCTCCCAAAGAAGACATGCAGGGTATTCTGTCATTTGACAATGATGAGAGTGCTAACAAAAGACGAAAGGCATTGCGTGCGTGCCAGAGGTGCAAGGAGTCCAAGGTATGTACACACTCCGTGACGAATTGAGCCCCAATAACACTATCGCGCAGAAACGATGCACGGTGATGGATGGCCCCTCTCGCTGCAGAAGATGTGCCGAGGATGGATGGCCGTGCTCCTTTACCGCTGCTGAGATGCCGAGTCCCATGGACGCCCAGCAGAACGGCCTCACGGGGGCCCATCATGCGAACACTGTCGACAGCAACCCGGCCGATGGGTCGCCAGTCTCAGGGCACCCACCGACTGCCACGCACAGATCGTCCATGCCTTCGCTTGCTTCAAGCCTCCCACCCATCCGACCAACTTCTACCGACGGCGAGAGCGCCCAAGGACTGGAGATATCACCGCCCACAGGACCTACGACAATTGCCGCATCTCAGGCGACCTCATCCTTGTCATCACCACAGTTCGGCCAGAACGCGGGCAGGAGGGGCCATGAGCCGAGAAGTGAGCTGCGATATGCAACCATGCTGAGCCTCCTCGACGGGAGAGGAGCTGGCCAGCCGCCCCAGGGCCAGCCGACCAAGCTCATTGCCGGCACAAACCCGCTGTCTGCTCTTCTTGGGAAGGATCTCAAGCACAAGATCGTCACCAACAGCTGCTCTTTCCGGACCCCCGACCCAGCCAGCACGGCGAGGCGGCCGGCCCTGATGCGCGGGTTGGGAATTCACAGCTGCGATTGGGAGCAGTCGTACCGAAGCATGGGACTGCCCGAACCCCGGCTCCAGTACCTCAGGGCAGCCGGTTGCTTCAACCTTCCCAGCCCGTCGCGGTGCGCTGAGCTGCTCGGCATTTTCTTCTCCTATGTGCATCCCATGGTTCCCGTCATTGACCGCAAGGACTTTCTCGCACGCTACTACGGAGGAGACGAGCCTCCGTCGCTGATCATCCTCCATGCCCTTTTCCTCTCTGCATCCCGCTATGCGCAAGATAGCGGACACTCCACCGACGGGGTCTCGGAGCTGCGAAGCACCTGCGACGAGCTTCACAACAAGCTCAGGGCCCTGGTCGAGGCCGAAATAACGTCTGACAGGATCGCCGTGATCCAAGCCAGCATCTTGGCAAGCCTACACTGGGAAGGCCGAGAAGGACTGAACTCAGCCATTGACAATCTGAGCATTGCCGTCCGGGCTTGTCAGGAGATGGGACTCCACCGGAAGCAACAGGCCGGTTCTCCTCCCTTGGACGGGCAGCAAACACTCCAGCGCCGCCTGTGGTGGTGTCTCTACGCCATGGACCGTTTGAATGCTGCTCAAGAGGGCACTCCTTTCCTGATAAACGAGCTGGATTGCGATGTGGAAATGTTGACCACCAGTGATGTCGCTGACGAGGACCAGCTGACACAGTCAGTTCTTGGCCTGAATGTCTCCCTGTCGCGCCTGGTGGAAGACGCTGTCAGAAGCCTGTACATGCCTGGCGAGGATCACACAACATTATTCTCTCCCAGGGGCGCCTTGCTGCGACAAAGGCTTGATCTTCAGCTCGAACAACTCGCGCAACAGATCACCCACAAGCTGTTGTCGGGCGGCAGCCTTTCCGGGGGGGCGTCAAGTAACGAGCCTGACAGATATTCACTTTTCGGTTCAATACTCTTGACACAGTAGGTCCTTCTCACTGCGGATGATATCAACACCTTGAGCGCTAACGCGAGACGGTGAACAAACAGTCTGGATGCGGTGCGAATCCTTGTACACCGTCCCTTCCTGCTGTATCCCGAGCCACAGAGCCTGGGTGTTTATGCCTCAAGAGACGCCTGCCGCGTGCATGCGCTGTCGATTTCGTCTCGCCTGCAGACTCTGCGTCTTCATGGCCAGCTTCGGTACTCATGGCCCTTCACCGTCTACGCGGTGGTGAACAGCCTTCTCATATTTTGGTATGATATCTCGGCGCCCCCCACCCAAGATCCAGCAGCGCTCTCCGCATCAAGACAGCACTATGCATCCGTCGTCCAGCTCCTGCGTGAGATGGGCACTACGTGGTGGGCGGCATCGGCAAAGTATCGACTTGCGCAAGCCCTCGCGCGGGCTGCTGACGAAGTTCAGCTCAAGGCTACTACACGACGTCACGCAACCATGTCGGCTGCGGCGCAGAGTGACAGCAGCAACAGCCTACGCATGGCACAAGACCACGCGCTGACGCAGGCGTCGGCGACCCAGGGCCATTCATACTACGGTGCCGGAGAATGGCCAGATGTTGACATCTTTGCAGACTGCGACATGAATGATTATTGGGCATCCATTGGCCTGGACTTTGACCTAGACGTCGCATGCAACGTCTTTAGTATATCAGACTTTGCAGGGCCATAGCACAATGTTTCTTATCCCGCCATGGGGCTTTGGCGCTCTAGTAATGTAGCGAGCCATGGATGTGGCCGGGTCTGCCATTGTCTACATCAATCAGTACTACCCAGCCCAAGCACATTATTCGTTGGCGACCAACCACCCTTTTCAGACGTTCAAGAAATGGTCCGAATTAATGACCACGGTCGTTCCTTTTTCCGAGCTTTCTCGGGCGACCTCTACTAGTCGGATGACATTGCGCGCCTCCCGGGGATCGACCGGCACCGCATTCTTGCCCTCCAAAGCCCCGAGGAGGATGCGATAGAAGGCGCCGTACGTCGGCGGCGGGTCATTTTCCAGTGGGGACACCTCGAATTTGCCATTCTTCTCAATAATGAGTGACCCTAGTAACAAGTCAGCGCCACAGGCTCTCTCCGGGAGGAATTGGTTGGTTGCATGTGGTCGGTGGGCCTACCAGCTTTGGTCGCCTCCTCGAGGCCGAAGGACGGATCTCCTGGCTTGATTCCGGCCACCAGCTGAGGCTCTTGCGAGTCGAAATGATACTTGGCAAAGATCAGTATGGTGTTTCTTTCCCTTCAAGCCGCGTCTTGTGGCTCGGAGTGTTGTGGCTTACCTTCTTGTAGCTTCCCTTGGCTCCCCTGACCCAAAATCGTAACTGGTCGTCATCAGCGCTGATAGGACTGGCCTTGACCGTTGCGAGAAGGCCTGAAGTGTAATGCAGCAGCACCGAGCATGCATCATAAGGTCCACCATTGTCACTTCTTTCTCGCTGCCGGCCGAGGAAGCCCGTTACTCGTGCGGGCGGGCCGTAGATGTTCAATATTTGGTCGAAGAGGTGAGTACCGAGGTCGTAGGTGACACCAGAGCCGGGCGTGTCTACCAGGTCGCGAGGCGGGACGACTGGGTCGTAGCGGTCATAGTGTGACTCGAATTCGACAACACGACCAAGCTTGTTCTCAGCCAGTATTCTCTTGAGGGTTACAAAGTCGGCGTCCCAACGACGGTTTTGGAAGACGGTCAGTATCTTGCCCTTTTCCTTGGCGAGGGCGATCAACTCGTCGCATTCTTTGCTGGAAGGACAGAACGGCTTTTCGACGACCACTGGAGAGGGAGATTGGTCCATCAGCACGTGTCTTGGCTTGAGCATGGACAGAAAACTTGCCGTGCTTGCCGGCGTTGAGGGCCGCTGCCACCAGCTCAAAGTGTGTGGCCGGAGGTGTAGAGACGACAACCACGTCGATTCTCTCGTCTGCCAGAAGCTCTCCTGGCGAGTTGTATATGGCAGCCTCGGGGTGCTGCTCGAGTGCCTCGTTTCCAGACCGTTGCACGATGGCTCGAAGCTCAAAGCCCGGGGTTGACTGGATGTATGGGATTTGGAAGACTTTGGCAGAAAGGCCAAAGCCAATAACACCGACCTGGTACTTCTTCGACATGGTAATAGATGAGGGGACCGTTTTTTTCTTTCTTCTTCTTCTTCTTCTTTCTTCTTGATCGAGGACAGCAGGAGAACTAGGTGTCAAGAGCAAGCAGCCTCTGACTTTAAAAGAAATTGAAGGAATGAGATTTAATGGTGCAGTGTCCGATGTAGGCGAAGAATGGAATGGGTGATATTTGCTCTTCCGCCCCGGTGTGTTCGGAACGGGCCTCAAAAGAGCTAGCGTCCGATGCCTACAAGTTTGTCTCCCCACGTTCCCCATGTTTTTCAACAGCCTCCACCGAGACACCCCAGAGTATCCCCACAATGTGATAGTCTTTAGCCGAGATCCCAGATGTTGCTTCAGTTATTGGCTCAGAGGAACACATTGGAACAGTAATTGCAGATTTAGATAAACTATGAACAGATAATCACGTGTCCGAGACGTTACGAACCTTGGAAATCACACGAGACTTCAGCCAACCGCTCTTCACCTTGGGGGGAGGGGGGGTAACTATGCACGTCTTCCGACAGTTGTTTGTCGTTCAATCAATACATTTTCCGTCCAGAGGGGCAGATCACGGTGATTATCTCGTTGAAGTGACCCTGTCTGTAACAGTTTAATGAACCGATTGCCAGTTACAAAACCCGAGTACACATACTTATTCTGCCACTTGGCTTGCACAAACATGTCGGCTACTGACTGCAAATGATTGAAATTCCATGCAAACAGCACTCTCCCGGGCAAGTTTAATACCTCACTGTACTTATTACGAAGACAAGTTCGGATAATTACTGCCAGAAAATTCCACCGCTCGGGCAAAAAAGACTATAACTTCTGTCACCACAAGAACTTTTAGAAGGAGCTGTTTATCGCCCTAAGTCCATCTATCTTTCAAAGCCGTTACATTCTAGCAAGCTGCTTAATCTTAATGAGTGATGAATATTCTGGTCTTGGGTCTGCTTGTTTGATCAGTTTATGTAGGCTACTTCGCGGCGGTCTGAGATTGTGGATCTATGTCTCGAATGTCCTTGGAAACTATCCGCAACTTACTCTAATCCCACTCCCAATGCAAGTGGACTGGGCGGATGGGACGTGCCACTGCAGAAGCTGGACGGGTTGTTGCTGAGTTGGCTCTTGGATCAAGTCTGCATTTGCACTGGCAGTATATTCCCGCAACGGGCAAATTGTGCCGCTGCAGTCAACGATGGTGCAGTGTCAGACTGTTTTCTCATAGACGCGGTGTCTCGAATTTTGACTCTGTGTTTCTGGCTAGGATAGGACCACAGTGATCCCTTGTCCAAATTGGAGGGCGATCCTCGCAGAACTGTCACAAACGCTCAGCAGCAGCGACATGTTGTGGTAGCCCGCGACTTTTCTGCCGCAGGAACGGTGGTTTTAAAGAACACTGTAGTATGAAAAGTCATACTTCTAGCAAAGCTCACCACAATTTCTCTTTTTTGTCCGACAGAAGCACAGGAATCCCCAATGACCCAATGAATACAGATACGGTTCAGGCGCCCGCGGGCTTCAACCTCCCCTCAGGGTACGCATCAACACACCTGACCACAGGCATCACTCGAGGCACTCGAGCTGGAGATGGCGGTTCCGGCAACCCTTTTTTTTGCCAGTATTCCATACAATTCTCAGAGACCTGGTCTAATATATCACAGATCCTAGGCTGAAGAATCGCATCAACGGCATACAATAGCGCGCCAGCAAAGATCTCGCATTGGTAGACTGGCCCACGGCAGCGGATCTGAGGGACTGAGAATGTTCAAATTTGTGATGGTGAGACACAGACCGCCGGAGTGTCTTTAAGCCGTATTGATGATGATCAGCTACTGACATGTGGTGAGACAGGTTTGGGCTGGCTGTGGTCGGTGACTAGTTTCATTGTTCTCGCAGGGGCTTCATCAAACGACATCAATTGATTCGCCCAACAGGTGATTTCGCGACTTAACAGTATAGGTCTTATACTGCGGAGCAGCCCAAAAAAACTACCTAGGTAGTGTTAAAGGAATCCCATGGGAAGTCTTGCCCGGAGGCTGATGGGGGGCGGGGCAGAGCTATAAGGCCACACACCATATCTATTAACATAATTGTAGTGACTAAGACTATCTTCAACTATCTGGCTGTGCTTTTTTGATTCTCAGTGATAGTCAAGCCTCGCCATAGGCTGCCTCCAAACAGTCTCCAGCCCTTCAAATTGTTGTAAAACCTACCGTTGGGCATACGCGGCCGTCCACCTAGCCTTTCTCCTTGTCCTACCGCTCCACCCCCACCTCCCACTCTGTGTATGTCTCTTACATGAATCCCTTTCCTACTCCCTCTAGTTGTGAGTCGTTCCGGAAAAGCCTTCTTACCTTGTTAAAACCCCCTTCAAATGGCCCGTGTTCCCCGCAGCGCTTACAATAGCTGAACCTAGGCCCATGCCAGGAACGCTACGGCGCCCACGTCTGTATCATTGCTTAGGCGCCCCCAACAGAGACCACGAATGAGACTTCAGCTCGAGCAACCAGCCTGCCCAATACTTCCTGGCCATGATGCTTTCGGTGCCGCACTCAGGTCGACAATGGACGCGGCCTGGAGACCTTGTAGCCAGGGTCAACTGGTCCCGGCCACGAATCCCGGGAACTTGGGGGCCGGGGACATATTCAAATGGACATTACGGTGTAGACGAGATGTCCGAGGCAGCTGGGTCAGGGCCATT
This sequence comes from Diaporthe humulicola, assembly GCA_038088545.1. Lineage (NCBI taxonomy): Eukaryota > Fungi > Ascomycota > Sordariomycetes > Diaporthales > Diaporthaceae > Diaporthe > Diaporthe humulicola. Next base: position 201,478 of record JBBWSL010000083.1, read on the forward strand.
GCGAATACAAGCCTCGTTATGTGACGCAACTCCTGGGGGCGGAATCCCATTGTCAACCAACCTCCCCGCTACCGATATCAGCCATGGTCTGAGCCAAGCAGACGCTATCCACCAGGCTGTCAGATACGTCGTCAATGAGACCAGAGAGACTGGCTCTCGAATGCTCTCTTCGCCCCAGTCGTCTGATATTTTCTTGCGAGCTAGCTCTCTCCAGGGGTTGGGAGGGGCGCTTGAAGGCGCTGGGGTGTTGAAGTGACGACTGACCCAGCGTCTCGCCCTAGTCCACTTTTTTAACCTCATAACATCGGCATCTTATCGTTCAGTACACCTTCGGAGAGGCAGAAGACCATGTGCAGGGTGCGGTGCCCGACAGCAGGATTCCATGCCGGGCGTCTCGCCGACTCCCCCTGGCTGACAAGGTCCACGGCAGTTGGAAGAGGGGCCAACGCGGCGGAGGCAGGCTCACTGTTGGCTCGATCAGAGAACTCTCGAGACCAGCTAGACCCATCACTCCAGCGAGACGCTGGTGACGATCCTTGGTCGACGAGGCTCATTTCACTACACAGGGCTTCTTCCATGGAGGATGGCCCTCTCAGAAGGCCGGCTTGAGCCGGTCTTTTGGTCATCGAGCCAAGTTGAGCCCGGCTCAGCTCCCAGACATGGCCGAGTGATTGGTGTTCACCATGGCTTCCGTGGTACCCGCGGACGGGGGGCGAGTGGAGTTTGGGCGCCTTGCACCAAAGGCTCACCCAGGGGAGTCTCTCGTGTTCGAGTACAAATACTTCATGGGCAGAGGTGTCTCTTGGGGTTGACTTGGCCAGTCTTCCAGCTCCCAAGTGATACCATATCATTTACCTTGGTCTTCTTCAGTATTACTTTCAAGACCGACTCGAGTGTCGGTGATGAATATGTCGGTCATGTCCCAAGCCTCCCTCCAGTTCGGCATAGAGATCGAGCTGCTCCTGGGCGGACGCAAGAAAGCACACTCTTCATGGAAGAGCCTGGCAAACGACTTGAGTAAACGCCTTAAAGCCGCCGGGATCTCCAACCATATAAACGACGGGGGTGACAAGGCAATTGAGCACTATCGCGAGTACTCTATCGTGCGCGAGGTCACCATACCAAATCAACTCGCAAGAGGCCTATGTATGATATCTTCCCTGCCCGTCTCCCTTGCCCCCCCCCTCCCATCCTGATATATAGAAGCACTTGAGGTTACTGGTCATAAGCACTTACACGCACGATCAGGGGGCATTGAGCTCGTGTCGCCGGTCTATCCAGCCACATGGCACTGGGCAGCCGACATGGAGCTGATCTTCTCGACCATCAGACACTACTTCGTCATGGCGCCCAGCCCGCACTGCAGCACGCACATCCACGTCTCAGGGACGCCCATGCCCTTGTCCCCAACCGAGCTTTCTGCGCTGGCCAGGGCTGCCCTGTACTTTGAACCGGCCCTCGACCAGCTCGTCCCGGCCGATAGGCGCGCTTCCAACGCGTACTGGTGTCAGAGCAACCGGGCCAGCGTCCCTCTGCGGTCGCTGAGCCTACAAGATTGCCTGGTCATGGTGGACGCCGCGCTGGACCTGCCGGCCACTTCCTCGAGCAGCGAGCCGGCCGACCACGGGCGGACCCGGGCTCTGGTCGGAAGCATGAATCTCTCCCCCGCGAGCTCAACATACGGGAGAGCACATGGAAAGAAGCATGACTTTGTCCGGGGCAAGGTCTACAAGTGGGATTTTTCAAGGATGCTACCACGGCCCTCCCCTTCCAAGGGCACTGCCACGAGCCCGTCCCCGGGCACGGTGGAGTTCCGCCAGCCCCCAGGGAGCTGGTCTGCCGAGGATGCCAAAGGCTGGATCACCCTGGTGCTAGCTTTGGTCACAGGTGCTACCAAAACAACGTCGTGGGCACCTCTGGGCCCTGCAGGGATGCAGGGGGCCACGATCGGGGAGTTGTGGTCGCTGATTGTGACAGGCGCTTCGATCCTGGGCTGGGATGGTGTGGGCGATGCAGCTGTCATCTTTTCCAGAAGGACCGTGTAGGGTAGGTTGCTCGTCACAGCCATGCCAACGGAAATTCAGGGCTTGTTCTTTACAAGAAGGTGGACGGACTATTCACTCTTCGTGGCTGGATCTAAACGGGGCAACTTCAATGTTATCACTCGTGATGGCATGGGCGCAGTTGGAATTTTCTGGCCTGGGTGCCACTGGTCTGATTGACGTTAACCTTGCGTACATACTACCACATCTGCTTCGGCTTGCGTGTGGCCGTACTGTATAAGTAGTTAACCTTGTGCAACTATGCCGTTACTTCAGTACATGAAAAGCCGTGGGTTTGCGATTTGGATTTGTGCCACGTTCCGTGTGATGCTCAAGATTTTCGGAAAAGAGGTAGAAGATCGTTTGTATGTAATAATATTTCTCCACGTGGAAGTGGGCTTGCAAGTGCATATGTTAGAGTGTGGAGGAATCTCCATGTTGCATTTAGTTACTGTTGGGTGGTAAAGAAGTCGGCCATTGGGTATCGATGATTTGCAACCAGTGATTGGACACCAGTATCTACAACAATGCAAACCACGCAATCTTATCCGTATCACAACGCCTCGAGTATGTACGGAGAAAGCAGTTCCTGAGCGATATAACAAATGCCGAAATCGTGCAACCGAATGGTTTTTCACAGCCCACTCTTTCACGCATCATTCTCAGGGGTTGCGGTAAAGATGTCGCCGTAGGTGGGTAGCCTACATTCCCAGCACGGGCAGAGAGTTGGCGAGAGACTGGGCGAGAGATGGAAAGTAGTCGGATCGTGTACATGTATGTACCTGGATGATCACTCAGTCCGTGCCAGCCAGACCACACCCGTCGGACAACGGTGAGGCCCATGCTCGATGCTCCAGGTGTATACCGACGAAGTTGACCCACTGCAGTGCATATCTGCACAGTAGATCTGCCAGTACGGAAGAGAACGGACGGATACGGCAAAAGGCCACGACATCGAAAAGGCCGCTTGTACGGTCAGCACGCTTTCAGAACTTTGACTCGCAAGCCGGTGAGGCAGAAGATGGAACGCCCGTTTGCAGAGCAAGGCACATATCGGCAGCACATGAACCATGCCACATGTGCCACCCGCGGCAGAGACGGCCCGGTGACTTTCCTATCGTGGAGGATTCTCGGTTGTCGGTCGCAGAGTCTCTTTGCAGTACCAGGTCCGGCGTCTGTATGCAAGGGCCCTGGCTGCCAGCCGCGATACCGCAGTAAGAGGGAGACTGCTGGGCTGCAGGATGGCTACACGCATGGCAGGAGGATGAAAGGTTGGACAGACGGACTGTACAGTAATCCGAACAGCATCTGCGTTGCGGAACATTCCCGGGAGGCTCTCGTGCTCCTGTTGTGCTGCATGAGTGCTCCACATGGTCGCAATGCGTCCCTGCAACTCCGATGCATCTCTCAGCCAACAGGTACACACGGCTGCAGTGGTCAGTAATAATGACAGGTCCTACCAAGCATTTACTGTGGTACAGTGTTTATCTTGTGTACATGGACTAGTCTGCCTGTCTAGTCTACCAAGCACATGGACTACAACCCAACCTGTGCGTGGTCGATCCGAGGTGCCTGACAAGCCTGAGTGCTTGCCTGCTTGCCAGCTTCCCTGCCTCCCAAGAAATTGGCCGCCGGCATGCCACAGGCCACATCCGGCACCTGGTGCCGTATGTAGATAGATCTGCAGTAGTTTATCTGCTCTGCCGGCTGCTGTATCAGAATTATCTATCAAGCTGCCCGTCAGACACACACATGTGCATGCATTGTGGGTTCGTGGTCTTTTATTCCTTGCCTTGCCATGTGTCTTATCGTTGCAAGGTGATAATGGAAGGATATTGACTGCGCTGCCGACCACCAAGCACAAATTGCCCTGACAACCTGACTGCTTACTTGCTTTGCTGGTGGCTATCCGCACACCAACTAGTGTACATGGTGGCCTGGGCCCACTCGATACGATAGATACTGTACTGTGCTGTATGTAGCCCTGGCCGTGCCTGGCCTGCCTCGCCTGCCTGGCAGATGTGGGCGTGGGCCCCTTAGACGTCATCCCGTTTCTGCAGGTGGGCCTGCCGATCCATAATGGCCGCCTCGCAGCGCAGGAAGTTGTATTCTTTACGAAACGTTGATGCGCGTTTGGCGATGAGGCGGAGCCCCGAGGTAGTCCCGTCCCGCCTGCTCGCTGACTGGCTGGCCGGCCGCTGGCTGCTGGCTGCTGCTCTGTTTCAAATTTCAACATTGCTGACCCTCGTGCCGGGTCAATCAATCAGATGGATCCTGTTTGCTGCCCACGCATCCACGCATTCACGGTAGAGAGACCACATGTTGTTGCCACCCTCCATCATTTTTGCATCCGACGGCCAACAAGCCTGCCCTCTCTGTGGCCCGACTTGTTGCAAGTGTACCGTAATTACAGCAGTTGGGATCAAAAGAAGAAGACAATGTTTCTCATCCCACGCAGAAACAGACCACAACCTACCAACCATTAGGCGATACGTGCAGCAGCCAAGGCATGCGACTGCACTGCGACTGCATGCAAGTCAATAGTAATACATATGCATGATGGACCAAGGGTACGGATACTATCGGGTGTGTCTGTGTCTGTGTGTGTGTGTCTGTGGTCAGTTGGTCAGCACTGCCAGGCCTGCCAGCCAAGGAGCCGGACCGAAGCTGGGGTTCGATGGCGCCGGCTCTGGCTTCCCCAAACTGATCCTCGGTCGTCTGGCTGGCCGGTCTCTCCCACTGTTGCTCCCTTTTTTCCATTGCTTTTTTGTGCCTGCGAGGCTCCGAGACAAAGCCTACCCCGTGGCCTACCGCTTAGCACCGCACCGTCGGTTACGCCGGAGTCTCGGCGAGGCATCCCAACTGCTTGGCCGAGCCTTTGCCCGTTCCTCCATGGGCCCTCCTTGCCCCCACCGGCGGGGGCTCCAGCTCTTGGCAAAAAACCAATGTGGGCCCTCGCATGGGTGTTCTGATGTCACTGACCCTGCGCCTGAGGTGGCATTGGATGCGCAAAAGTGGTCCAGATGAGGAACCCCCAGAGATCCTCCCCATGCGTGCCCAGCATCTGACTCGCCAGTCCTCGCCTGTGGGAAAGCCAACCCAGCCAGCCAAGTACTGTACCGACCCCTCGGATCGATGCGCAGCGGGAGTAGACGAGTACTGTACATGGCATCTTCTTTGTATGCGCACGAGGTGTCGCAATCATGGGCAGATAGGAAGGCAGGAAGAGGCATATGAGAGCAATAGATGCAGGGCAGGCCAGGGCAGGGTAGTACGATATACATACTGCGCATGTGCACGCGACCATCCCGGGAGCCGATGATTTTTTTTTTCTTTGGCATTTTCCAATCCCTCTACCTAAATCCTCGCTCCCCTTCCCTGGCCTGGTCTCCAGTGTGGGTTTTCGAGACGCTCGTTCCCGATCTATCGCGTACAGTACTTTGGATCTACCGTGCCCAAAGTATACAAGTTCGTACGTACTACAGTACTCACTTGATCGAGAGTGGCAAGCAAGCCCGTCCGTCCCTGCATGCCCATGCCCATGCCATGCTAATTTCATATCCGGCTTCTGGATTCGCAGTATTTTCAGTCCTTCTTTAGTCCTCGGTCTCCCCAGAAATAGGTGCTTGGCGAACTCGTCCTCCTCACCTCTTTACTCGCTCACCCCTTCCATTCCCTCCATCCCTCCTTCCCGATTAAACATCACCACTTCCTCTTCTCCTCGTGGCCGCCTCACCCTCCCCTCTCTCTTGGCCCCCATATCACTCACTCCCTGGCTGCAATACACAGCCCAGTGTCGCTCTCTCTCTGCAACTGACAACAAGACATCAACCACCATGGCTGGTGTCGTGCCCCAGGACCATGGCGCCCGCCACAGCGGCGACCCTGAGGCCAAGGCGGGCATCATGACCAAGAGCAGCCTCGAGGGCGCCAGAGGCAGCGGCGATGTGACGTCGGCCGACCAGCTCCTCGAGTCCCTCGGATACGCACCCGAGATGACGCGCAACCGCTCGACCATGCAGGTCGCCTTCATGTCGTTCGTGATGGCGGCCATCCCCTACGGCCTCTCGACGACCATGTACTACCCGCTGGCCGGAGGTGGCCCGGCCAACGTTGTCTGGGGCTGGCTCGCCGTGTCGTGCATCATCCTCTGCGTGGCTGCGTCGCTGGGCGAGATCACCAGCGTCTACCCGACCGCCGGCGGCGTCTACTACCAGACCTTTATGCTCTCGCCGCCGCGGTGGAGGCGCGTGGCCGGCTGGGTCTGCGGCTGGCTGTACGTCGTGGGCAACGTCACCATCACCCTCGCCGTCAACTTCGGCACTGCCCTGTTCCTGGTCGCCAGCATCGGTGTCTTCGACACGGCCGAGGGCGAGAGCATCTTCGCCGCCGAGACATACCAGGTCTTCCTCATCTTCCTGGCCATCACGCTGCTGTGCAATGCCGTCTCGGCCCTGGGCGACAAGTGGCTGCCATGGCTGGACACGGCCGCCATCTACTGGACATTTGCCGGCCTGATATCCATCATCGTCTGTATCCTTGCCATCGCAAAGAACGGCCGCCACTCGGCCGAATACGTCTTCACCACCTTCGAGCCGCGCTCCGGCTGGGTGCCGGGCTGGTCCTTCTGTGTCGGTCTCCTGCAGGCCGCATACGCCACCTCTTCGACGGGCATGATCATCTCGTATGTTGCTGCTGTCTTTCCTTGTGTGTGTGTGTATGGTTGAAGCTAACAAGAGGGCCACACAGCATGTGCGAGGAGGTGCGAGCACCCGCCACCCAGGTCCCCAAGGCCATGGTCTACACCATCGTGCTCAACACCTTTGCCGGCCTGTTGACCCTCATCCCGATGATGTTTGTGCTCCCAAACATCGACGAACTCGTCGCCCTCGCCTCGGGCCAGCCGGTCCCAGCCATAATCAAGTCCGCCGTCGGCTCGTCAGGTGGCTCCTTTGCCCTGCTCATCCCCTTGCTCGTGCTCGCTCTCATCTGCGGCATCGGGTGCACAACAGCCGCCTCCCGTTGCATCTGGGCCTTCGCCAGGGACGGTGCCATCCCCGGGTCCCAGCTGTGGAAGACGGTCGACAAGAAGCTGGGCGTGCCCCTCAACGCCATGATGCTGTCCATGATCGTCCAGATCGTCCTCGGCCTCATCTACTTCGGCTCCACTGCCGCCTTCAACGCCTTCTCCGGCGTTGGCGTCATCTGCCTCACCACCAGCTACGCCATGCCCATCGCCGTCAGCCTCTTGAACAAGAGGGAGGCCGTCAAGCATGCGACCTTCAGCCTTGGTGCCCTAGGTCCTGTCTGCAACTACATCGCGCTCGGTATGTCTCTGTCCTGCATGCATGCATGCATGCCCGCCCCCCTGCCGCCCTGACGGCTCTCGTCTTGTCTGCTCCCGTGTCCCGTAGCGGCCCCCGTGTGTGCGCATGTGTGTGCTTGTGCCTGTGTTTGTTGTTGTTGTGCTGACCTGGTCATGACCACGTGAAGCCTGGTCCCTTCTAGCCGTTCCGCTCTTCTGCATGCCGACCACCGTGCCCGTCATGGCTGCCACCATGAACTATGCGTCCGTCGTCTTCGTCGCCTTCACCATGATCTCGACAATATGGTACTTCGTCTGGGGCCACTCCAACTATGCCGGACCACCAACGTAGGCGGGACTCGTCTTCATTCTCTTTCTTCGCCTGGTCGCCCTAGCCGTGCCCTCCTCCGATCGACATCGTTGACCCTGACGTCCACCGACGTGACTTGCTGAGTCTGCTGTGATGAAGTGTTGGCTTTGCGTGTGATTGTGAGAAAGCCGTGACCAAAATCACTTGCCCGGATCCCCCCAGAATCGAGTACCCCGAGGCCGGACCATGACCACTCCCCGCCCGGACTGAGACGAATCTGAACCGCCCGGAACCTGCTCTCGCCGCATTGCAACACCCACCTACCATTGCCGGACACCGACCCGACTCTTGCCGGACCAATTGCCCCTTCGAGGACCCAATGCCTACTTCGCACGTCTTTCTATATGCATCGACATTTGCACTCGTCTACAATACAAGCTGCAAAGTCAATCTGCAATGTCGGCGGCCGTCCCTATTGATGCAACAACAACATCTTACCCGGACAAGGACGGAAACTTCTGCTGCGCAAGGGACAAGACGTGATTATGCTGGGACGAGGGAATGATTGTGCTTACTAGTTCGGATGAAATGACAAGGGGGAAGCGATACCCAAAATATATACATATACCCATAGATAGAAAACCAATCAATGCTAGGCAACCCGCTGTATCAATATGCGGCTCTCTACCCCCCTTCGGACAAACAGAGATGTGGATGCTGTTTTCCCTGGCAGGGCATCACCAGCCCAGGCTTGTTGAAACAGCTGCCGAGGTCTGCTGGTTGAAATGACAATCTTGGTCTGTTAACGGCCTGGGTTCCACCGTGAATGACCATGTGACTGTCCCAGGCTACGGACAGGGGATGAGCCGCGTCAAGGAGGAACTGGGAGATACCGGACAGGACGACGAGCTGACTCCTCCCGTTTTAGTGCTTATCGTCCAACGTCGAGCCGCTACCAGCTGCCAGGATTGTCACCACTCGCGAACCCCTCTGCAAAAGCAACGCTGCTTTCGTTGGCGATAGGATACCAGATCTGTAAGGTCTGTACGCACTTTGAACCAGTCGCCAGCTTGTTTTGTAGTAGATGCGTGTACTCCACACCATCTTCATGACATCTGGACCTCAAGAAGCGGGGCGGAACGACTTAAAGGCCAGATCCTTCTTGAGATAGCATCTCAGCAGTTGCACAGGTCGTCGTGGCCTCACTCGTATTGCTCAGACCGCCTGCGCCGTTCCAAGTATAGTTGTCGGTCATACCTCTACCCTCTCTTTCATCCCACCTGTTTTCTTCTCGATCATATGTGTGCTTGCCCCTCGCACGCCTGCTTCTGGACCTCGTCAAGCAGCCCGAGCCGCAGCTGGCCGAGCGCCAGGAATTGGGCACATTCACGCACACATTGACCAGAATCTACCAGAGTGCATTGTTCATAGTTGACAGACCCAATTCCTCTAATTTTTCTTTCTCGAATCAGTGGTCTTTTAAGGGGGGTCTTGAGGACAGACATTCTCCATCTATTCGCGCATGACCGTACATCAACCCCCAGGCCGTCTCGTTGTGGGAGAACACATGGAGACATGTCAGGTAGTCAAGAGATCCATTGGTTGGGGATGCTCCATTTCTTTCATCAACATGGTAGGTACTACGGCAGCTTCACTCAGTGGTCTGAAATAGTACCCATCGTGAACACGTCAAAGGCCGTGTCCGTCGTGCCGCTAAGAGCGATTTGGTGCCGACAATGAATTCAACTCAACCCCATACTAGAATATCCTCGCCACTGGTGGCGTCGGCTGGTTTCTGAAGTTCGGTGATCTAAATATCTCGCAGCATGATTGGGCGAGAACGGTAAGGGTTTAGTAGCGATGAGCCAGTCAGCGTTTATCTACAACCGCACTGTGTATTGTATATTATTTTTTATTTTTTTAAAAATGTTTATTTTTCTCTCAGGTTAATAAGGAAAGGTTGAGAGTATAAAAATATTCCCGCTATAGTTTACAAAGGAATATAGTTATTTATTTAAAGTTAAAACTCCTTAAGCTGCGTTATTTATCATATTAATAGTATTCAAGTAAGCGCTAATTCTTAGATATAAAATCTGACAGCTCGTACTCTTTCCCCTCATTTTATCATTCCTTGTTCCATCCTCGTCGTAAGAGCGTCCCGATGAGATGGCAGGCCCAGCATATTCATCCCCTGAATGGTACCGCAATCTCAAGGACACGGACATTAGCACCGACATTGGTCGACTGACCATATACCATCTGGGATTCAAGCAAGCGGCGAATGGTACTCTGGTATTCCCGCCATTAGATTTCTCTACCACTCCACGAGCCGTGCTTGATGTTGGAACCGCAGACGGGCTATGGATGTGCGATGTCCAATCCTCGCTGGCCTTGCCGCCTCACGGCAGTCATACCTTCACCGGAACTGATCTGAACTCTTCATTCTTCCCCAGTACCACCCCCCCGAATATGACATTTGTCAACCAAGACATCAATGCAGCGACTCCATCGTCCTGGCAGTCATCCTTTGATCTCGTGCACATGCGTATGATCCTCATCGCCGCTGGATCCGGTGCGAAACAGCGTGCCGTCGTCAACGAGCACATCAAGCTCGTCAAGCCCGGTGGCTGGATTCAGATCGGGGATTGCGATCGGATCTGTCCGACGCCTGAGGAGGAGAACCCACGCTACCACGACATGTTTGCGTGCATCCGGGCGGTGTGCCAGGCGTCTGGGGCGGGGCCCCTAGAAGCACCGAACATGGGGATGTGGCTGGAGGAGGCCGGGCTTGAGGACGTGCAGGAGCGGAGAGTGATGCGGGCAGTAGGCAAGAGGAATGTTACGGATGAGGATCTGGGCAGGAAAGGCATTGAGGCAGACTTGATCATTGCGCGGGCTTTTGCGGGAGCTGCAAAGGGTGAGTAATATTACAACCGATTTCACTGTTACCTCCGTAAACGTGACGGCATGCTGATTGTGGTAGCTCTGGATCAATCTCTAAAGCCTCTGCCAGACACGAGGCTGGACACGTTGGTAGTGGACTTGGAGAAGGAGTTGAATGAGGTAGGGGCATTCTTTCCAATGCGCTTTGTCTGGGGCAGAAAACCACATTAATCGGCAGGTACTGTATAGAATTGCAGTCGTGACGAGTTTCATGTTGTTCGATGGGACCGGCAAGACTGTTATAAGTTTAACTTATATTCTTTCTTCTTGTTGGTAGTATACAACACAACAGTGGCTCGCCTCCGTTCACGCTCGAAACGCCCGCCTTTCAGTCCCCGTCCCTAGCTTCCCTTCTGAATCAAATGTAGATATATAATTTAGTGTTGTTGCTATGCGGCATTGGTGCTCTTCCCTCGTGCGAATGTCGGCATGTCATCGTTGCCCGGGTCTCGTACGTGGCTCGCAGAGACGAACACAGACAGTGTCGCAGACATGTCCCTCAACTCTCTCCCCTCACCAGTCGCCTCCATGGATCAAGATCATCGCCAGTGACGTCCTCATCGAGGCCGGCATTGAAGTTATCTCACATACGATGCCATCAAACCATCCCTCATATTGTCGAAGCCGTCGATCGACACGGTAGTTATGAATTGGGAGAGCTGCTGGTTGCGCTTTGAGATCATATAAAAATTTAACTCTTGAATAACATTTATAGGTCAAGTCCTAAAACAACTCCACGGCTAATTTCGCGATGACGCGAAGTTTTCCGCGCTTTGAGGGACCGTTGAAGGCTTAGTGGGGTTTACCTAGGGGTGCGCATCTGGGCACAGTCCTGCGTAAATCACACCAGGCAGTTTGTTGTATATCTGGAGCTCATTTCTGACAAAGAACCAATTGGATTCTGGGTCAGAGTCGCCGAGGAGGAGAACACGAGCCAGGGCACTTCTGACACGAGTCGATCCAACGCATCTTGTTCCAAGAGCAAACCGATGAGGAAAGGACATCTAAAAGTTGAAGTCCAGGAGAGGTGTAAATGGAGAGCAAGTAGAACGTGAAGTCTTGACTTACTTATTTGTGCCGCGTAAAGCGCGCGGGATAATTTATCAGACTTTCATGCAATCAAGGAGCGCGATGCTATAAGCATCCCTGCTTTGACCTCTCCAAATGGCGCACCTTGGTGGATATGACTATCGAGTTTGAGTATTGACCGCTCACGCCCCGACAGGCTATCCAAATCACACACAGTAGGAAATGGGGTTATTCGGGTTGATTGCTTGTGTAGCATTTGGAGGTATAATATAGACCGGGCAAAAGAGCCGCCCAGTATAGTAAAAAGCTCTAGGGTATATATTCCTGCCCCTAACTAACCTATATAAAGTAAAAAGGCTACTCTATATTAATAAAACCTATTATTATTTAATAAGTTAAATTATTAACTTAAATTAAAAAAATAACCCTTTTTAAAAATAAGGATTATAAGAAACTTATTCCTTTTTTAAAAATTATTATATTAATTTTAAATTATTTTAAAAAGGTTTCTTATAAATATTTTCTATAAACTTTTTATTCCTTTTTATAATTACCTTAAATTCTTTTTAAGAA
>JBBWSL010000084.1:0-213525 GCA_038088545.1 Diaporthe humulicola
CGACTTACAGGCTGACAGGGAGAGGGGAAGAGAGGTGGACGGGAGGAGACTGCCTGCTCCTTAATGCAGGCGGTGCATGGCTAGCGTTGGCGCCAATGCCCACGAGCAGCCCAAGTGGTTGAGACGCTGTCTTGGTGCTCGTATTGCCCGCGTACAGAACGTATAGCTGCGGACTGCTGTCGTGCCTCGACTCGGGTGATTTGTGCTACTGGCCGCGGTCCTTTCCGTGCTGTCATGCTCGCCTCGTGGTGGGTGCCATTGCTGCTCAACACGAGGAGGATTTGCCTGTCTACTGTATGCAATGGATGCAATGGATGCATCCTCAGGCCTGGCCGTTGACGGTGGTTGCAAACTTGATCGACGAACAGTCTCGGCATAGGTACTTGCTTACATTGCCACTGCCTGAGATGCCTGCTGTACCGCAAAGAATAGCAGATGCCTAGGTTCCCCTGACAGCCAAGTACGGATCAGTCGGGAAGATGCCATGCAGATTTGCACGCCCGGGGCCTGTTGGAAGACCGCAGAGGATTCCAGAGCTGCCGGGAGTGTGTCCACAGTCAGCCGACTCATGCTCACCAACCTTCGGATGGACAGCCCCCCACCCTGGTCAACCACCGTTTTTCAGGCTCTTCCCAGTCAATTCCGCCTGTCAAAACCCCACGATCCACCGTGTATCGTAGTAGTCCAACCCCAACATTTTCTTTCTGGTTCGGCTGTTCCAGACCGGGGAACACGTCTACAACACTAGAGGTGCCCCTACGAAACGAACTTAGCACTGACTTTATGAAGCTCTTCACCCTGTGGGCTGTGGACGCTGTGGGAAACTCGGATGCCTCGAGCTCGGGAGCGCTGGCATTGTTGGCCCACCAGCAGATATTCCATCATAGTTAAACGCCGAGTTTCAGATGGCTCCGGACCAGCGAAACCACAGCACTTCAGGGCCTCAGGCTTTGCAGGGCTGTTTCGAACACAAACAGCACACTCCACAACAAGCGCTCCCGAGATGCATCACATAGCTTCTACAGTAGGCACGGACAGGGCAGTACATTGGTACCTGTCTGGCTGTCTGGGTGGTACGCGGATCGACAGGGCTTGACGTCAGCTTTGTGTCGGCAACTGCACGGCCAGCCGTGCCCCCGAGTCCCAGAAATTTCGATAGATTCCAGAGTGTCCAGAGTGTCAAGGGGCCTTCTACGTGAATACGTCTGTACGTGAATACGTGACTGCACAGGCGGTGCATATGAATGCCAGGCCTTGAAGAGGAGAACGTGGCGATGGGGCCATGTTCCCTGCCTGTCTCCTCCCTCTTAGAAAACGCGAACGAGGCAGGGTGGCCTGGGTGGCAGGGCGATTGGAAACGTCCGATAGCTATCCTGCACACTTGCGGTCCCGCCAGCTAGAATGCTCGTCGTATCGCGCGTTGGGCTTGGCTAGCGCAGAGTCAAAGCAGGCCCAAGCTACCAAGGCCCAGGAACAGCCGGAGGTGGGCTTGGTGCTGGTGGCCGCCCAGAGATCTGCGAGAACTGCCATCGCTGCACGATGGATGAAACGCTGTTCCATTGTCGACTTGGGCCCTTGGACGTGTTGGACTGAGGACCTCCAAAATGGCACAGATCTGGTGCTAGCCATCTCACTACCCGAGTGGTGACGAGGGTTGGAGGGGCAGCAGGCGGTGGGACGACGCTGTTGTCTGCTGCTTGCGGACAGCCACATCCATCGTAAGGTACTGACGGCGTGGGTAGACAACCTGACTGACAGTCTACCCATCTACATGGCCCCCAGGTACAGCGCACCAGCCTGGGAGGGCCGCGTCACGCCGCCCCAAGCTGCCCTCCCATCCAATGCATCCAATGGTGAACACGAATTGAGACGTGCCAATGAAGTCCATGACCAAGACGGGCCCCAAACCATCTTTGCCCGCGTCTTGTCCTCGCCAGTGTCCAGGGTCAACAGTCACATCATGTCACTGCTGAGTACAGAATAAAACGTGCGGCTGCCCCGGAACCAAACCCAAGCCTCCTCGTCCTCGTCGGTCTTGGTCCACGACCCGTGTCCGTCTGTTGCCCTTGCTAATCTATATCTATACCCATCATCTCATCGGGAGCCATCTGCACTGCTTTGACTCTGGCAGTGCCCCTCTTTTCCACCCTCACCTCTCTTTGTCGTCCGTTGTTCTCCCACTCTGCGATCGATCCCGCCAGCACCACCAAGACGCCGCGGTTCAGGCGAGCAGGTCCACGAGCAACAAAGTCGATACGGTAAATAGAAGCCGGACGGGTGGGCGACGGGCAGCAGGCCCATCTTAAATTTAGTTTGCAGGACCAAGGCATCTCTTGCATAGAATCTACCACGGTACAAGCGGAACAAGGTGAAGGCCTGTTGAGTGGCGACTGTGCGTTCCCTGTCTTTGGGGTTGGCGACCGCACCTGCTTCACCTGCTGCACCTCTCGGCACTGCACCCAGCCACTTGCGACAAGCCTGCGAGCCTGCATTGCTCTGTGCCGTTTCAACCTCTCCAGCCATCAGCCATCAGCACCCGGCACCGGGACGTGGACGCGACCAGAGGCCGCCACACACACACCACTTGCTGCTACGCTGCTACCTACAGTAGTCGCATTCCTGCCGCCCTTTTGGCAATAGCCTGCCTCCTCCCTTCTTGCGTCCGTCCGCCGTCTTCATTTCCGCAACGCATCGCATTGCATCGCGACTCTACAATTCCACTTTACCGCCCTTCCTCCTCTTATCTAGGCTCTCACCCACCCCAGTCCGTCTCCACTTCAGTGCACACGGCGCCACCACCGACAAAGCGCAGTTGTCGATCCACGCGCATCGGATTCTCGTTCTATCTGCGGGTCCTGTGTCAGTTGGATCCGCTCCAGAACCCTGCCAGACCCATCCAACGCCGCGACGAGCCCCGGTTTCCAAGGTTCCCATCACCGATTGACGTACAATTACAGAGGAACCCGTCCGCCCCTGCACCGTCACCATGGCGTCGCAGTATAACACCCACCCCTTGCCTGCGCCCCCGGGCCAGCAGTCCAACTACTCTAATCAGCAGCAACACCAACAACAAGTCCACTACCAACAGACGCCCTTGCAGCAAACTCACTCCAACACCCAAAAACCGCGCCCCAGATCCAGAGGTTTTAGTCTGCAGTCCGACAAGTCGCAGAAGAGTGACGGCAAGAAAGAGCACCTGGTCGAGAGCCACAACGAAAAAGAGCGCCAGCGACTGCACAGCAAGGCTGATCCCACCATGGCTATGAACGAGGCGGAGCCTTGTGCGTTGCTGCCACCTCTTCCAGAGCCTGTCGAACAGCCATGCTGACCATTATCAATTTTAGCTGCTATTGCTCAACATGCCACGAGCAACCTGCAAAGCCTGCGCGGGCTCCAACACAAGGACCACTCTGGAAACCTCATAAGTTTGTCACCCCACTTGTTCGCCGTTGCGCAGGAATAAGCTGATTGTAATTATTACAGCCGACCCTGACCTGTCCAACCCAACGCGTTGGCGAGAGGAGCGACCTCTCGACACAATCCGTGCATTCGAGGCGGCCATTGACGGCGGTTACAGAAGCTCCATGATCAACTCAGGAGGTAACTTTATCATCTGTCCCTACCCATTCCCTCCACCACGTACACCCGGCTCCTTCGGAACTCCATACCTCTTTGGTAGGAAGGCTTCATTGGAAAAAGAACCATCTTTCTGCTCTGCGCTCATCGGAATTGGTCAACGAGGTGCAGCGACCAAATTCCAGCCCAGAAGCTATGGAGCTCCCCCCTCTCATCTCCTCCAGCCCCTTCCAAACAAATGGCACAAGTACTCACAATTTTCCCTATTAAAGACAACGAGTCCGTGATGACTTTCAACCCAAGGAACAGCTACTACGGCGGTGGCAGTAAGGCTATCCTTTCGCTTGAATCTTGTTTCCGTTCCAATGTCTTGGAAGCACATCTCTGACATGTTCTGATAGATAATGGCCGTTATCAACACGACAGCTACTACGGCAACAGCCGACCCCAGTCAACCTTCAGACCTGAGAGCGGCGCACCCCGAGATGGCTATCAAGATCAATATCGATGGGGCCCTCTAGACCGGAGAAGACAGCCTCCACGCATGGGACCCGGCCCTGGCCCCGGCCCTGAACAACAACAGTATCGGAATCGACAAAATGGTGCGAACCTTTATGCGACGGGCAACAATCAACGATCTTACGAAACGGTAGCGTCGGGCTCCGGGGCTTCGGCAGAGCCAGCAGGTTACCAGACGGACCCAACGAGCTCAGACAACAGCTCCATTGAGCGCCAGCAGCCAAGGCGCCAGCCGGAACCCATGAACGATTATGGGATAGGCTTCAGTCAGACACCGGAGTATCAAACATCGTCTTTCACTGTTCAGGGCCCTGGATCTGCTCAACATGGGTACCAGAATGGCGGAGGACCCCCGTCAGTGCCGAGGAAGGACGGGGCTATTCTCAGGAAACCGACAACACAGGAGTCGCAACAACGCCCAGATACGGGCGAGAAGCGGAAGAGTTGGTTCAAGCGCCTAAGCAAGGGTTTCTAATGGAAAGCACTACGCGGCAGCCGCCTGACGAAGCAAGGGAACGAGCCAGGTCATGACGAGGACAGGCATCGGTAGGCAATGGACTGGAAAAGCGAACTATTGCCACTCGACTCGCCACGCTAAGAATTATTGTCACACTACAATCAGGCTCATCGACAGGCACAGCTGCAGATTTTTGGATATTAGATTACCTGCACGCCGATATCATGCCGAACGCTTGGAACCCCATCGCCTAAACGGTCTCCGCCAACTTCAAGACGCGACTTTTCAAATTGAAAAAGAAGACGCGTTCCACAACACAAGAGAACCTGAAACAGCAATTCCGGACAATTCACATTAATTATTTTCACCACACATTATTCCGATCACAAAATAGCAACTTTCGAGGCCCGAATAATAGCGACTCGGCGGAATTGTAGCATTGCAATACCGATGGGCCAGAACAGCTTTTTGCTGTGTTCGGTGTGCCACCCACAGCTGCAGGAAGATGGCGAATAGGCATGTGCCTGACGGCCGATGAGCACCGCTGGCTAAACAAGCTGTCTTGAACCAACGACGGTGGTGTCGCAGAGATGATACCCACTACAGGATGGGTACGGCAGGAGGACTTCATGGACAAATAAGTCGATTGATTTTCGCGTCAACGATGTCGGAACATAACGGTATACATGAGTACATATGACAAGCGACGGAAAGCCCTGTACAAGGATGCGAGGTGCATATTGACTTTTATCTTTACCCGCATGAGTAGGGCTTGTCCGGGTTCAGGAGGTAGACCTGGAGGGTAAAATCCTGGAAGCGGGGGCTGGCCAGCCTGGAAACGGTTAATACCCAAATCTGAACGCTCATTAGCAGTCGATATTTCCTTACAAACAATGGAGGCAGGTCATGCCATGTCAGGTGGGGGCAGAGCGGGCGTGTCCGGGTCACGGCACACAAGGTGGGAAGGGCGTGTCCATCGAGGCACTGGCGTTCATATTTGATTTCGGATAGAGGCAGCCTCTCACTCTGCCTGGATGGAGCGGCTTGCAATGATATTTGGAGGGCTCCATTTTAAAGCCCAAAGCGACCAACCTTGCGCCCTGTTAAATTTCGTGATATGCTTTGTTGTGTGCATGTAAGGCAGGGGCCGTTCCACTGCATACATGATATAAGGGACGAGTCCTATGCCAATCCTTTTCAAGACGCCTGTTGCAAACCCAACGTGACATTTTTTATGTCGACATATATCTACAGTCTGTCCGTGACCGACATCCTTTTCCACCTCCAGTATGCTAGTGTCCATGCAGCAAGAAAATTACATAATGAACGGCTTGACACACGTGTCGCGATGTCCGGATGGCCCTCGGGCACTGCAGACAGAGATTTGCAGGCGGGCAATCAAGAAGATTCCTTCAGCGGTCCTTCTTGCCCTCCTTGCTCTTCTTCCCGTCGTGCTGCTCCGACTGGTCCTCCCTCATGGCGACGATCACGTACGCGATCAGCACGACGTTGGCCATGATGGCCGCCGTGGCGCCCGCCCAGGTTGAGTTGCCTGTCGGTGGGGGAGAAGAGGCATCGGTCAGCTAGCTGTTTGGCCATTGGGGTTGTAGGGCGGGCTGATGGGTTCCTTTTTTTGTGGTATCCCTGTGTGGGTATCTTTAATAACGAAAATGCTTACCTTTGAATACCGTGTTGACCGTCGCGAAGTACGAGCCGATGGGCACGACTATCATGGCGAAGGTGAAGGCCAGCAGCTTGACGATCACGTCCCTGGGCGGCGCCACCGGGGCTTTGTGTCAGCAACAAGATGAATGAAAACATGCGTGCACTTCCTTTCTTCCTCCTCCCGTTCGACCTGGTGGGTCTATCGGGAAGGGGCAGCAGGGAGTTGGGTATAACGGGGGGGCTACACTTACATGGGCACCGCCGGGGCGATGTTGGACTGCGTGCCGGCGATGTCATCTTTCTCGAGGATGGTCTTCTCGCCCGAGATGATTCTTTGGGTGGCCATGGTTGTGCTGGCAGGGCCTTGCGGATGGATGTGTGAGTGAGTCGAGGCTGGGGAAATGGGCCCGAGCTTTTGTGTGAAGGGAAAGTGAGTGTGGATGTGGTGAGGCAAAATGCCTGAGTTGGGTGGGTTTGTGATGGTGTTCTGAATTGGTGATGAGGCCTGAGGTTGTCTCTCAGTGCCGGGTAAGTAGGTTTGCACTGATGAGGCGACGTACCTGAGTGGAGGCTTGGCCCCCGCCAAAACCCACTTCGGTACTAACATGGCTACACAGCGGTACCTGAATCCACTAAAAGTCCACTCCCCGTCAAGACGACTTCTCTCAGTCATAACGCAATATTTGATGACACTATAGACTCATATTGAATATACGAGACATTCCATATCTCAAATATATTCGTTTCCTCTACACCCGAGTGATAAGCCACAGGAGTTGAAAGTCGTGTAACATGGCCTCCGAAACTCAACAGGAAGCCACACACCTTCGCGATATTATAGCAGGGCGTAATTCTAATCCACACACAGGGGACAAAATAGACACGGCATCACGAGACGACGTAGCTCTGGTAAATTATACATATTATTCATCAGTGTAATGAGCCTACACGCGTCTACCTGCAGATGCAATGGGGGGTATCGTAATCAGAAACCCGACGCCTGTCTACAACGCCAACTGCATGATGCCTTGCGCGTACGTTTATGAATGCCCCTATCTTTGCCTTTTCTTTTTCTTGGTCTATCCCGTTCCAAATCCCTTACTCCTCAAGAAGAGTCTTGGTGACCTCGGCCTCTATATCCGCGCCCGTGATCTCCTCGTGGTGGCCGGTGATCTTGCCAGCGAGCTCCAGCTTGCGCTGGCACGCCTTGTAGATTAGCTCGTCGATGGTGCCCCTGGACAGGAGGCGGCTGACCTCGACCTCGCGCTGCTGACCCAGGCGGTGAGCTCGATTCTCCCTGTCTTTACGTCAGTGAAATTGTAATGTTGCGTGGCCTCGGGTGACAAAAAGAAACTTACGCCTGAATGTCGTCCTGTGGGTTGTCCGACTGGTCGAACAGGATGACCTTGTTGGCGGCTGTCAGGTTGATGCCCGTACCGCCGGCCTTGGTCGTCAAGAGGAATACTGTGATAGTCTTGTCGTCGTTGAACTGGTCGATGAGCTGCTGGCGCTCCGCGACCTTGGTCTCTCCCTGCAGGACGAGATGTCTGATGCCAGCCTGCGCGAGACACTCTTCAAGGATGGAAAGGACCATGGCGAAACGTGAGAAGACAAGGACCCGGTCGCCGCCCTTCTGGTATCCGCCGATGAGCTCCAAGAGCTTCTGGACCTTGCCGCTCGCCAACCACGTGTCCGGGGGGCAGTCGAAGCTGCGGATGCAGGGATAGTCACGGCACCAGAGGTGGAGCTGGAAGTCGGACTCATTCTTCAGCTCGTTAGTCAGGTGTGTTAGGTCGGGCTGCCTCAAGATGTCCTGGTCCACAGAGTCCATCAGGACTCTCGCCATTTTCTCGCACTTTTCGCCGGTAAAGAAGCGGCGGAAGAGCTGCGGGTGTATGGCGGCCTTGCGGAGTTGGATCCAGGGGTTGTTCATGTCGTTCTTGCGACCACCGCTGACGGCTTTTTGAGCCTTGGCGTCGCGGAACTTGTGTACGAAGTCTTCGTATAGCGCCTTCTGGTTGTCGTCCATGTCGCAGTAGACAGCCTTGCGGATCTTTGCAGGCATATTGGTCAAAACCTGCTCCTTGGTTCGCTGGAGTATAAAGGGCTCCAATATACTCCGTGCGCGCTTCACTCGGTCGCTCAGGAGTACGGCTCCCTCAGAGACCTGTTGAAGTGATGCCTTTTGGACGAACAGCTCCTGGAGATGTTCGCTGTAGCTACGGAAAACACTCGGAGACAGGAAGTTCAGGAGCGAAACCATCTCCATGATGTTGTTCTGGATAGGTGTACCAGTCATGATGAGCTTCCACGCCGCCTCGATTTTGATCAGCTCCCTGTAGATCTGGGCGTTGGGGTTTTTCAACTTGTGGCCCTCGTCAAAGACTGCCGCATTGATGCCGATTCTGATCATCGAACTCACATCCCGGAAACGGCTCATCTGCGAGTAAGATGTGAGAATGACGTGGTATTCCTCTGGCGCGTTCCGGATCTCAAGCGCAAGCTCGTCGCGCTCGCCAGGCTTGCCAGAGTACCTGATGACAGACAGGTCGGGGGCGAACTTTTCGAACTCGTTCTCCCAGTTCTCCAAGACAGAGGGTGGGACGACGACCAAATTGGGCCAAGGCCTCTCCTGGAAGTAACCGGCGTCGAACTGGTCCTTGAGCAGAGCCATGAAAGCCACGACCTGGCAGGTCTTCCCCAGGCCCATGTCGTCAGCGAGGATGCCTCCGAAGCGCTGACCGTACAGCTGCCACATCCAGTTCATGCCAAACAGCTGATATGGCTGCATGGTGCAGTGGTCCCGCATTGCCTTCGGCTCGCGAGGGAACGGGAGGATGTCGGTGTTGTTACTAGATGTGCCTTTCGTCTTGCCCATCTGATCCATCTCCCACGAGCCGATCTTGGTCCTAATATTGGAGCCCTTGGTGTCGCAGTACTCGACGACTCGGTCGATTGCATCGAGTCGTTTCATGTACTGGACCAGCTCGTCAAAGACCTCCTCCCCGAGATCGTGCCTGACCTTCTTGCCGCGGGACGTCTTAAATTTGACGACAGCTTTGATCTGTTCCACTGTTCGGAAGGGTCGTTTGTCGAGCATGTGCTTCGCTGCGTCCCGCTGGATCTTGGCATCGGCCATAAGACTGTCCAGGGAGCAGACTCCGAGGTATTGCAGTATCTTGTCCTTGCGCTTCGTTCCCACCAGCGCCATGGAGGCGGCAGCCTTGCCGGGCGAGAGGCCCTCTGCCTCGCTCTCATCCCCAGAAGACTCCTGCTGATCCAAGACATAGGTGTCTCCGCCGTCCTTATCGGCGGAGGTATCGTCGTCGTTGTCGTCGGCATCGTCGTCGT
Organism: Diaporthe humulicola; assembly: GCA_038088545.1. Taxonomy (NCBI): domain Eukaryota; kingdom Fungi; phylum Ascomycota; class Sordariomycetes; order Diaporthales; family Diaporthaceae; genus Diaporthe; species Diaporthe humulicola. Next base: position 9,569 of record JBBWSL010000084.1, read on the forward strand.
CGATCAGGGTGAGGAGCTGAGAAGCTGGTGGGATGACCTGTGAGGAGCCTGGGGAGTTCTTGGGGTTTCGACCGCGCACGAGTCGCCTGCGCTTGAGTGGTGGCGAGGGGGTTCGAGAGGGTTCAGAGCTCCTCGAGGAAGGCTGCGCCGAGGGCTGTGAGCCAATGGAGCTGGAGGGCGAGGTGGTTGAGGAGGACTTGAACCCGCGGAATACCTTTGCCAGCCGTTGTTTAGAAACCTGCTGTTTGTGGAGCGAAGCGCTGGTGGGCGACTCGGGCTTGGGCTGCTGGCGTTGGAAGGAGGACCGCTGAATATCGCCCCGCGCGGGCCGCTCGTCGCCTGAGCTATCGGCAGCGTATCGCGTAGGAGACGTGTCCAGCTCATCGTCCGAGACTTTAGCAAGCTCGCGCTTGGCGGGGGCTCGCTTCACTGGGGACTGAGGGGCGGGCTTTGTATTGATCCTCGGGGGAGGCCTGAAAGAGGTGCCAGCAGGGGCCATCCGGCCGCCGACCATTCGGGAGAAAGCAGACGGTAGAGCCGGTCTTTGGTAGGGTGAGGGCCTCTGGTAGGGTGAGGAGGCAGGGACCTCGACTCTGGTGCCGTCGGATTGAGGTGACGTGGAAGGCGACTTCTTGACGCCGGCGCTGAGGCCAAGCCTTGGGCGGTCGCTGATGATCTGGGTCGCTTGGGTGACACGGTTCGCTTGGGTCGCTTGAGTGGGCTGGGTGGGTTGGGTAATGGGCTTGATTGCTGGTCGACTGAGGATCTGAGTTGGTTGTGTGAAGTAGGGCGACGAGTGAGCGCCATTGACTAGCAGCTCGTCGTCGTCGTCGGAGCTGATAGCGATCGGGTCCTCCTCGAGACCAGCAGGCGGGCTGCTGGTCGCTGGGACAACCTCGCGGCCAGGCGAGGTGAAGGAGGAAGAACTCATGCTTCAAGTACAATGGTGACAGCAGCAGATTTGTTGGGTGAGTAAACAATTGGGCTTTTGACTTTCAACTGAGTTTTGAGGTGAGGGTTGGGCAGTTGAAGTCTGAAAGGATCTGAACGAAAGTGGGTGAAGCGGGTGGTCAATGGTGTCCGATTTAGATCTTGGGCGACAATGGATCGCGTTAGTGTGCAAATTGACGCGTCCCATCACGTAGGCACGTGGAGCTGATCGATCTTGCCAGACGGCTCATCAAGCCCCTGGACACTGAGTGCCTGATAATTATTTTTGATATCCTACGATTTGCAAACGGCGAAGTCTCGAGTTGTCTCACACTGCCTATTGTCTATCCATTGTCTTGCATTATTCTGATCTGTTTCCAGGGCCGGTGTAGAGCAGCTTTAAGAATCTTTTCGGGACGCGGTGCAGGTGCCGCATTCGCCCGTGGAAAAAGGCAAATCCTGTTCAAGAGAACATGTTCAAATACGGATCAAATCTCAGAAGAATAACTGAAGTATCTTTCTACGCCATCTCTCATGTCTGAAAGATAATAAGGTGTCTAGGACTTGAAGCGCGTCTTTGTCTTATGTCAATCGTCCTCGATACAGTCAACCAGTCTAGTGCTGCCTAGGTGTGCTGCCGTCCGACCCAGGGTATTCCCTGTAACTTTAGCATGGCAGCCCTATCTTATCACCTTTGTCTATCGTTACGTCATTGCGACCACGCAGTGATACGGATGTTCTGTGAATAAATGAGAGGGCAGGTCACCCAAAATGTTTTCCCAAGAGTGGGATATGTACAGGAAGCCTGCTTAATGATCATTCTGCCAGGAGAATTTCTATGATCTTGAAAGGAGTACGCTATGTGAGTGCCAAGTCCTGTGGAGGTCTGCCAGGCTGCTCAGTGGGTTGTGCCATGTGAAGAGCCAACAAGCGGAACTACCCCACGGGTTGGTATTCCAAATTTAGCTACGTAACAGTAATTTGTACCCCAATCTACACCTACCAGAGTAGCAGTTGTGTATCTCAGACAGGGACTCGGCATCGACCAAGGAATGGTGACATCCCACCCACGTCCCTGGGCCAGAGCTGCAGACATGACGCCCATGCAGATGCTATGATTCGATGGTGTCACCGACCTCGCAGCTGTCACTTCCTCAGGCTGCTTCTAGCCCGCACCTTCCTTCGTCGTACCTGGTCTTCCCACTCTTCAACCTCTTATTTATTCCAGCTGAGCCCAAATCCTCCTCCACCTATTCAGTCCCTTTCACCCCAGTCTCTGCGCTGTGGCACACCTCGAACCTTATCCGCATCCTCCACTCAAGACCCACTTCCTCACAACCAAACGAAACATCAATATGAGCGCCCCGGTGAGCCACGGGAGAGGTGGCCAAGGAAATGTGTACCCAGATGATACCAAGTACACGGATGGCGAAGTCGTCCGCGAGGGGGAGGCTGGCACCGGCGTGAGCACCGGTCGGGGAGGTACGTGACGTTCCTTATCTGTCAAGCGACATGGGTCAAGCCTATCTCTGGTACCAGCCAAGTTCCAACGCCAGGTCTGATGCTATCATCGGTCGAGAGCCCAAACCCGGCCTGATAATGTGGCGTGACCGGCTCGATCAGGAAGCTAGAAAGCCAGGGCACGTCCGGAAGAGGCATAGGAGCGGCGCCCGTGTTTTTTTTATATTTCGGCCTCCGGGCTCTCAAACATGACTAACAGTAATCATAGGAGCCGCCAACATTTCGGATGCCAACGCTGCCGCTCCCCGAACGGACAGAGAGGTCGTTCCGGAGGCGGCTACCAGGCCTTCTACCGACAACCAGGATCACCACACTGGGAGGGGAGGCGAGGGCAACGTCCAACGCGTCCACAAAGAAGGCGAGGAGCACGGCACGCACAAGGGCCTGGCGGACAAGTTGAAGGCCAAGGTCATGGGCGTCCTCAAGAAATAAGATGACCTGGCCGTGAAGAATCGGGCTATGTTTCTGGTGTGGTTTTCTGTTGCTCAAATGATATCCGGCCTAGAGGCTTCTGCTTTTCACGTCGACGAAGTAATGTCAGGGGGCGAGGGGTTTATGAAGAGAATGTTACAAGTATAATCACGTCTCAGCGTTCTACCTAAGTACTCGAATGCTCATGGTACTCTTCTGTCGAGGCTGTTAGGGCTCTTGATCGTCATCTTTTCAACTGGGGTCGAGAAGTCTCCCCCACTCTTGTCCGTGGATTTGGGTTCCTTGTTTGTCCCAAATAAGTAGATGGTGATCTCCGACGGATAGTAGAGAACTTTTCCTTTCAAAGGCTCATATAAGGATGCAACTGTCTGTGTGGTCTGTCCTTTTCAACCATGTTCGGAGGTTCATCGTAGTCTCAGGGTGGATCGGCGCCTGTAGTGTCGAACACATTGACGCAGGATCGCCTAACATCAAGCTGCCAAATACTCGGGCTCGCTGCCGAGTGATTTGGGTGAAATAGCACTCTTGGTGATCTTCCTATCAATCAGATGCGCCTGGTAAATGTCGAGCTTCCAGTCGATCAAGAATAGCTGAGCCCGCAGACTGTCCCTCTATTGGGGATAAACAGGGAACTCCCGAGGTTCGCGAGCCGTTGGTCGCCTGCCCGGGAAAGCGAACCCCGGGGCTTTGACGTGTTCCGGTATGCCAAACTCGTCTCTCAAGCCCTTATCCGCCCAAAATTGTTTGCATTTCGGGCCGAGCTCTGGGCTTTCTCCCGGGAAATCCTCCAACCAGACAGCCTCAAACTTGATCGGTCGTCGCGCTGGCTTGTTCGGATCCTTCTCCCTCATCTCCCTGGTCTTATCAACGTCCATGCCTACAAGCCGCATCCAAGCAGGCAGCTCGAGGAACGGTTCATTCCAGTCTTCGTCGAGGCCCAGCCACTTCCTCCCTCCTTGATCAATGAGCTTGCGCTGCGCATCACGGCTCAGCTCGTTCCGCTGCCTGTCCGAATCTCCGAGGGATTTACCGATACAACCAGCCATGTTGTACTTGCTCTTCGAGACTCGGGTGTTGGCATACCGCAAAAGGGTCAGAATCCGAGTCCATTTCTCACACACGTGCTCCTTCCTTCCGTTGAACTCAAGCGGTCCAAGTTCAGGGGCTCGCAGACGATCGAGCGGAATGTCTGGCAGACCAAAGTAGGGCATGTCGTCGAGGCTGCGAACGCGTTCCTCCGTCGGTCCCTTGCGCTGTGCATAGAATGCTTGTCCTTCCTCATCGGACCGATGTTGGTCAGTCAGCACCTCGATTTCTTCACTGACAGTGATGAGAATCCAGGCGAGAGCTTCCACACGCTTCTCATTGGGTATCTGCTTCGGCTTTGACTCGCCTGCCCCGTCTCGGTAGGGTGTGATGTAAGTGTTGGTGATTTCGTCTACATCGAAGAAAGCTGCCAGGCCAAGTACGGTGTCTCCGTCGCCAAACTCGTCGCTCTCCGAGAGCATGGTCAGGGCGGCGCCGGTTTCATTCGGGGTGAACTTGAACAAATTCTGTTCAACAGCCCATTGTAGGACCATCGGACTCAGTCCTAAGTTTCGCAAGAGATACTTGGTGTTGTAACCAAGGTAACCCGTCAGCCAACACTCGTCATTGAATTTGTCTCCATGCATCCTGATTGGGCGTGGATCATCCTCCCATGTCGGGTTGTCATTGTCATTCTTCACAGCTGTCAAACGAGCCTGAGATTGCACCCGTTTCGAGTTTCTCTTGCTACTCGAGGCCGGAGTAGGAGACGAAGATTGGGGTTTGTCGCTCTTGGGCTTCTTCGGAGTGCTTGGATTACTGGGAGCAGGTGAGCCACCGGGGTCTGTCGGGGTCGCTTTCGAGGAGCCATTTGTCCTGCTGTCTTTGGTAGGCGCTAAAGGACCGTTTCGAGATTTGCAGTGGAGGAATGCTTGGGATGGCGAGGAGTTTGTGTAGGATGGATTTTGGTCCGCCTGGATCAGAGTAGTATCTGCCAGAGGCTGCCTGTCTCAGATTCTTGTCCGAGATGAGAGAAAAGAGAGGGGCCGCAAGTGGGAAGTTTTCAGTCGATGTTGAAATCCTCAGCTATGGAAGTTCTCAACCGGAAATGGAAGCGGAGGAAGTGGCTACTAGCTGGAGAAGAGACTGGAAATCCAGATTATCAACTGGGGGTGAAAAAGAGAATGATTTGCAATTGGAGAATTGAATCAAGAGAAGGTTTCCCAATTGGGTGGAGTTTGAAAAACGATCTATGAGCTGAAAAAGATAACTAGAGTCCGACCAAACCGTTACGGTATTTTGGAAAGTTAGCAGAAAGTCTTTGGTTTTCCAGAGCTGAGTGAGTGTCGTCTGGAAAGAAAGTTGAAGATGAAGAAGAATCTTGACAGTTGGAAGGTTAGAAATCGAGTTGACGGTGGGTCCAGGAACAGAAAGCCTTAACACCTGATTGGCCAGCTAGATCTGGGAGTTCAGACTGACGAACAACCGCAAAAAGGCATGTACGCAAAGTCAAGCATAAGTGACAAACAGGAATCAGCAGAAGATTTGTTCTTGCAGGAGCAAGAGACGCAAAACGTATTTAGAAGCTCATATTTTGCAGGCTAAGAATCTATGAGGCTGGGCTTCTGGCAGGAGCTTTGACAAACTCGCTGTCCAGAAACAGTTCAAGCCTGGACATATTTATGGCCGTGCCTCATTGAATCCAACTATTTCAGCATATCAGCGATAGCATTATAAGCTGCCTTTGGGCCAAAGTTGTTGTCAAATAACAACGGGTTGGTCGAGGCTCTCCAGGAGTCTGCATCACGAACTCCCCAGACGGTGATGCCCACGCAGGTCGACACGTCAAGACAAGCTTGAGTGACCTGCTTGTAATCATTCGCAGGCGCACCCTGGATGTCGAGTTCCGTGACGGCGACCTCCTTGACACCGGTAGCAGCGAGTGCCTTCAGAGCACCACCAAATGCAGCACCGCCGCCACCTCCGAGATGTCCCTGAGAGCCTGTAGTTGTCGATGTCAGCAGATCTGTAACACGATGCTTTGCCCCAGCGGTGCACAACAACTTGACTGGGAATAGCCAACACAGCCTGCATACGAGGGGGCTTTATATGAGGTAACTAACCAATTCCGTCGATGGGGATTCCGGCAGCAAGCCACTTCTTGACGTTCTTAACCATGCCGTTTGTGACCTTGGCGTAGCTCGCAGAATCAAGGTTATAGTCGTTAATGTAGAGGACGGCGCTAGGGTCAGCTGCACGAGCGGCCTTGAAGGCGATCGAGACGAAGTCCTCGCCCAGGACCTGTGAGAAGACAGAAGAGCGAAGCGAGCCATCCTCGTTGAAGATCTCGTTGCAAACGTCCTGGACACCACCCATCAGTACATATCCTCTTCCCGGAAATACTGGCCTCCCGGTCATGAACATAAGCTTACCCAAGCCCTGATCTTCCCCTTGTATCTCGTCATGACCGTCGTGATGTGCCTCTGCAGGACCGTCGTCAGCTGGGCCTTGTCGCGAATGTTGCTGACCCAGCTCGGAAGCTGCGAGTGCCAGCACAGGGTGTGGCCACGGATAGTCTTGTTGTTCTGGGTAGCCCTATAGAATTGTCAGTAAGGCGCGGTATTTCCTCCTATTCCTGGGTATATCTCCAGAATCATATGCGCGTCACTACTGTCTCGCCACTTCATGCGCGCCCAACACGCGAAGACTCTAATGAGCAAGCGAGACTTGAACGCGTACAGGTGCTCTTGAAGCCATTGGTGCGTATTGCCCCCGGATACGAAAGGAAAGAGACCCACCAGTTGACAAGGTAGTCGGCGTTAGCGAAGTTGAAGTTCCCGTTGGAGGACTCAGTCGCATCCCACTTCATGCTGTTCTCAGGCGTAACCTGGCCAAAGTTCTGCTGGATCACGGCGGCCGATTTTCCAGTCGACAGGCGGTTCTGGTCCGTCGCTACGCCATAGTAGAGCTTCCCCTTGGCCTTGAAAAGCGCGTCGATGCTGGTGGCAGCCTGGCGATCCTCGAGCTCGGCCGCCGGGGCAGCAAGAGCCAGGAGAGGTGCCAGGAGGTAGAGCAGGGTTGACTTCATCTTGAGCAGCTTGTTGTCTGTTTGCTTCTTCTTGCTTGACAGACAGTCGCCTTGGCCGGTTGCGAGGCCATGACTTTATATGAACCCTTCAGCCACAATTAAACCTCCTGGACCCCTGAGCTCGGAGATGGTCGTCCGATATTTTTATGGCCGTGGCCAGACTGAGCGCGAGTACAAGAACTAGACATCAAAGCGCTGCCATAGCCGCTCACCTTCCACAGGTGGAGAGACCCCGTGGTCCATCGAAGGCAACATCGTTCTTCGTGGTGTTCGGGGCCTATTGGGGGACAAGCTCGGTAGTGACGATCCGTGATATTGAAGTAAAATCCGAGTATTGCTTAGACTGGGGTATGCCATGGACATGGGTACTTTAGAATTTGCCGTCACAAGAGCCAAGACGGGTCTATGGTCAGACTGCCAATAGGCCCTTTTATCCATATTACCCTTGGGTGATCCGGGTAAGCTGGCTGGGGCAATTGGTCATGCCTTGACAGTCAAGGGCTACCCATTCAGTGGGGTTCTGAATGCCGACAGTGGGTATTATCCTCATGTTGCTGGGTTCATGATGTAGGCTATGCTGGAATCGTCCAGTATTTGGGGAGCCTGGGACCAGGTAACGAATGTTGGGCTTCTCCGACTCGTCTTTGGTGCATTTTATTTATTACGACACCCAAGGAGAGTATATCTCAGATCATTTTTGATGAACCCGGATGAGGACTTATGCGGCTCGGTTGAAACATGGATCGAGAAACTGGGTTCTCTAAGCCGTGACGACTTCCTCCTGACAAATGTAGACTCCGAGGCTTCTCTTGCTCAAAATAGCACGAGGACAGGCTTAGCACCATTGCATTACCCGCCTCCACTTCTGCAGAGCAGCGCAGGGCAAGGACCATGGTCCAAAGCCACCAGACTTGGGGGTACGTTCGCCGATTCGGGTTGGATCCAAGGATTCAGTGGTTGACATATTGTTGATTGAGGCGAGCATTCACTTGTAAATCACTTACCTCAAAAACAGACAACAGACACAAATTTGTGCAGGTGGGTGGTTGATCTGATCGATGGTGCTCTGAAGTAGAGAAATCCGCGTATCGCGACTAGAGGCACGATCTTGAACGGCTTTCTCAAATAAGCTCTACGGGTAGAACTGGGCTCTGTATAATCCACTTCTGCTGCTAACGGACTATGTGTTCTTGTCGGACACAGGTAAATGTGGGGAGCAAAGTGAATCGCGAGAGGGCTGGTGAGATGATGGGGTGATGAGCAGAAGGGCGTGCATCATACAAAAATTGTAGCCTGACCGGGCAACGGATGCTCTGGTATGAGACCTGATGACTTCTTAAATTCGACCGTGAGAGTGCACTCAAGACATGCAGCAGATTGTGATGGACCAGCTCCCCGTTTTTTGAATCATGAGGTTGTTTGAGACGACAAGACCTCAGGCAGGCCGGGTGGGTCCAAGTCCAGTCCAGTCGGGGTTCCGTTAGGTCGTAGTCTACGGAGTAAGTAAGTGCAGTGGTCAGTCAGGCGGATCTACCCGCCCCCTCGTCACGGGTCTCCTCAGTTGGTGGTGGTCCGTCGGTCCCGTGGACATCTTCGACATCGCCATCGACGGCCTCGCTCCTCTCACTCTGCTCCATCAAAGCATAGGCTGCAGTGCTCGAGTTCTTGCCCAGAGCCAACCAGAAAAGCCTCAGCAATTGAGTTTAGGTGCTCCCAGGCTGTTCCTGCACGCGGTGGCCCGACCGCACCGCGCTCAAACGGGCGTTTCCACGTGCGTGCGTGGGGGCCTGACGTTCCACAGGCTGACTCTCACTCTGCCTCTCACAGCACACGCGCTCTCTCACACGCATACACACCGACGGCTTCGCCTAACCTTGTGCAAGGGCCCCATCAGGCCAGGCCAGGCCAGCACACGCCCACACACGCCCACACACGCCCACACTCCCACTCCCATTCCCTCTGGCGTGTGTTGCCGCCACCCAAAATAAGCTTGGTGGCACGGCACACCATACATCCCTTGCGCCCGCAGTATTATGGCCCCGAGGAATGAGGATTCACGCCCTCCACCTCTGCCGCGCCTATACTCGAGACAGTCCCACGTTTCCAAGCGATCGTTCCTCTCCCACTCCTCTTCTTTCGAGGCCGATGACGAGCGCTCCGCCAGCATCTCCCCCACCTCCGAGGACATGGACCGCAACTCCGACTCCGAGCCCAATCACAGCCCGGGCCCGCCAACGCCACCCGTCCGCTATGCCGGAGAGGACACCAGGCGTGAGTCCCACCTCGCCGCCGACTTGCACATGCAGACACTGACTGAGCCTTCAACCCTTAGAGACGAGCTCCAAGGAGCTGAGGGGATGGTACATGTATGCCTTCGCGGCTGAGACCTACGTCATTTGTGGTGAGTAAAGTCATCCGGTCCAAGACAATGCGCCAATACGAACAGACCTTCTGACTGAGTAATAGCAATCGGTATGTGATTTGACTGTAGACAGTAGACAGTGTCGTGAGGGCCGTGCTCTAACGCTCTCAGGCTCATTCATCCCCATCCTCCTCGAGAGTCTCGCACGGGAGAACGGCGTCCTGCTCAAGAACGGGAAGCCGTGCGGCCCCAGCAATGAGAAGAGCGGCGACGACACCCAGTGCGTCGTGCACGTCCTGGGCGTCGAGATCAACACGGCCAGCTTCGCCATGTACACCTTCAGCGCCAGCGTCCTCCTGCAGGCGCTGCTCGTCGTGAGCATCAGCTCCTTCGCGGACCACGGCCAGTACCGCAAGAAGCTCCTCCTGGCGTTTGCCTGGGTCGGCAGCGTCAGTGTCATGCTCTACATATTCGTCACCAAGGATACGTACATATTTGGCGCCTTCTTGGCCATAATCAGCAACGTCTCCTTTGGGGCCTCATTTGTCCTGTTAAACAGCTTCCTCCCCCTTCTTGTTCGCTATCACCCCAAGGTGCTGTACCCCGAGGGCACATCGACCCCTGATCTTGCCCTGCCGAACGGCGAGTCCCAGCGGATGGAGCCTTCACAGGATGACGAAGACACCGAGACCTTCCGCGACAGCAGCTCCAGCACCGCACTGCTGGTCGATGAGCGCCCGCACAGGCTGCGCAAGGTCCTCACCCACGAGGACCAGACGTCGGTGGAGCTCGCACTGTCGACCGAGATATCGGCCAAGGGGATAGGGATAGGCTACGCCGCCGGGCTGTTCCTGCAGTGCGTCGCCATCCTCGTCCTGATCAAGATGAGGAGCTCGATCTGGTCCCTGCGCGTCGTCCTCTTCATGATCGGGTCCTGGTGGGCCTTCTTCACCATCCCCGCCGCGGTGTGGCTGCGGCCCAGGCCGGGGCCCCCGCTCCCCGCGCAAAAGAGCCGCAGCGGCGTCAGGGCCTTCGTCGCGTACACGCTCTACGCGTGGAAGTCGCTCTTCAAGACCGTGTCGCTGGCGCGGCGGCTCGTGGACATCGTGCTGTTCCTCGCGGCGTGGTTCCTGCTCTCGGACGCCATCGCCACCACGTCGTCGACGGCCATCCTGTTCGCCAAGACGACGCTGCAGATGGAGCCGTGGGCGCTCGGCCTCATCGGCGTCATCTCCACCATGTTCGGCATCGCGGGCGCCCTCTCGTGGTCCTACATCTCGCGGCGGTTCAGCCTCAAGCCGCACCAGACGCTGCTGAGCTGCATCGCGCTGTTCGAGCTCATCCCGCTCTACGGCCTGCTGGGCTACCTGCCCTTCGTGCGCAGCTGGGGCGTCCTGGGGCTGCAGCAGCCGTGGGAGATGTTCCCGCTGGCCGGCGTCTACGGCTTCGTGCTGGGCGGGCTCAGCAGCTACTGCCGCGCCCTGTACGGGGAGCTCATCCCCCCGGGGTCCGAGGCCGCCTTCTACGCCCTCTACGCCATCACCGACAAGGGGTCGAGCGTATTCGGCCCCTTCATCGTCGCCTCCATCATTGACGCCACCGGTGAGATCCGCCCGGCCTTCTGGTTCCTCGCCTGCCTCGTCGGCCTCCCCGCCCCGCTCATCTACTTCGTCAACGCCGAGCGCGGAAAGCTCGAGGCCGAGAGGCTGGCCGCCGTCATCGAGGGCTACAAGGCCAAGCAGGGTGACGCGGGCGACGAGAGGGTGGAGCCCGGGACCGGTGAGGGCGAGGCAATGCTGGGCCATGATGCTGATGTTGAACACCGCGGGAGCTGAGAAGTCTCGCCGACAATCTTTGTCTTCGTAGCATTTTTTCTTCTTTGGCATAGCGAGGGCGTATGGGAGGTGATTTGTATGCAGATTTTGGCTTTAGTTCGTAGTGTCTTGGAGAGGTCAATCGTTTTTCTCTAGCAGTTCAAATTAAAAGCTCAGGGCATCCTGAGTATCCCTCGCCTCTCCTGCTCCACTCCCACGGCAAACCTGTGGGACGAAGTGAATCGCTCCTGCACTAATTAGTTTGATCGCTGCGAATAGGATTTAAGTGATTACAATCAGCACAGGTAGGAAATTGATCTACGATAGAAAAGACTCGACGAGTGCGAGCGAGCGTGCAGGAGACTGTGTATAGATTAAGGACAGGATATTCATTTTGTGGGTAAACGACGTCCCCTTCTCGAATGTACAAACGTAACTCTAATGAGAGCCTTTTGCCTGCTCCCCCTCCAAAGAACGCCATAAAGATAAAAAATAAAACAGAGCAACTGGCCATTGTCCGTACTCCTCCTCCTAGCAAGCAAGGTATACGTCATACTCGCCCTCGGCGCTTTGAAGCTGACTGAAGAAAGGGTTTCGATCATGAGAGGTAAATGCAGCCCCATAACAAGAAATACCCAATGAAACAAACCACACGAGACCCCTGGTGCTGTGCTACGGAGCACTTCTGAGTCTCTAGCAAATGCGTGTGCCGCAAACGAGGCACTTGACCTCCTCCATCCAGGTCTTGTCGCCGCCCTCGATGCCCTCCCTCAGGTCCGTAATCTCGAACATGTCTTGGTCCACCTTGAAGTTCGCCTCAAAGAGGCCCTCGTATAGTTTTGCTGAGCCGGCGTCCGCCTTCTTCCGTCCTCGGCCGACCTTGCGGGCTGGCGTCTCTGCGGTCGGGGTTTGTGTTGACACTCGGCCGTTCTGCGGTTGCACCGAACCTTCCTCGGTCGCGACAGTAGATTCCTCCTTGAACTCGACAGAGTCGTTGGCGGCCTTGACTGTCTCTCCCTCGCCGTCCGTCTTGACCTGGATCGGGAGCTCGGCGGCAACGGCGCCCGTGCTGGGCTCGACCGGGCTGAGAGGGCGCTTTGCTTCCTCCTCCTCCACCTTCTCCTCCTTGACGCCGGACGCCTTGTGTGGTTTGTCGGTCCCGAGGGCTTCGTACGTCTTTAGCAAGATGTCATGCCTGAGGCACTCCTCGTGCAGCCACTTCTTGCATGTCTCGTTGGGGCACCCAACCAGGACCTTGTCAGGATTTCCGGGTTGGTCGCACTTGCAGACTTTCTCGATGGCCTAGGATGAGTGTCAGCTATAGTCCTGCTCCCCAGCTTGTCAGGTGGGCGAGGTGCTTACCGAAAGCTCCTGGGTCCGGACGTCGAAAGCTTGTCTCCAGTAAAGCGCGCTCTGAATCTGGTCGTCGTTTTCGTCGGTCACCTGGTTGACAGTCGCTTGCTGGGTGACTGAGACAACGTTGATGATGTCCACTGCAGCAAAAAGTCAGCCCCAGCTTTGTGACTCCCTTCGCACGGCTTGTGTCACTTACTGTGGTTGGACGCGATTAGTTCATTCTGCCCATGGTAGGGCTGGCGTCCCTGCACAGCCTTCTTTCCATCGACGGTGCCCTGTGGCAGCTCGTCTGGCCAGTACATCCAGTACACGCGGGCGTAGACGTGATGCTCGTCGCTGGCGCGAATCTCCAGAATCCGAGCCACCCAGTCGTCATTACTCTTAGTCCGTACGCCGAGTTGCTCCTTGTTAGCGAAGGATTTCTGTCGCTCGATGGTGTCCTCGTTCGCGACGAAGATGTAGTTGTCACTGAAGTATTTCGAGCCGTTGACTGAGGCGGACCGATTAGTAAGACGCGATGGGTTCCTCCTCGGGACTGTTGCAGCGGAAGGCACCAGGAAGGGGGACACATACGGACGAAGCTATTATATCTTGTCATCTCAGACCACCTCTTGGAGGGCTCAACCATGTAGTGGATATCCATGGTCTCGTAGCTCTTGAACTTGCCCGAAGGAGCGAAGGGAGACATCTGAACGGGGATCTTGCTGTGGCTGTCGTCGGCATCATCGTCGTTCCTCCTGCGACGCTTCTTCTTGGGGTCCCTGTCCTTCGGGTCGATGAGGCGCACCGAGAAGGGGCACTCGGCCCTGCTGGCCTCGTCGATGTCACGAGTTCGCTTGCGCGGGGCAGCCATGTTGGGGTGTGAGGGTGTTCAGGGGATGCGACGGATTGCGCGACTGTTGATGTGGGCGCGGGCGCGCGGGCGCGGCAAAGGCAACGGGCAACTGATAGGGTGGTGGCTGGGAGGGGGGTTGAGGAGGGGGATGCCGGGCCAGACGGGCAGAGTCTCTTGTCGTCTGCGTCTGGGTCTGCTGCAGCAAGCTGGCGAGGGAGGGAGCGAGATGGGCGGGCGAATTGGTCGGCGACAGCTTTCCGACGATGACGGGCTGGTGTGCGCGATGCGCTGCGGTCAATTGGTGATGGAAGAGATGCGGTCGCAAGCTGAGCTGGATTGCCCTGCCGCCGTTGGGAATTGCCACGATCAAATTTCTCGGAAACGCGTCGCAAGGCGGAGCTTTTGGGGGGGTGGGAGAAAGCATTGGCAGTGGCTGGCAAAAAGTGGCACAGGGGCCGACGCCGATGACTTGGGGAACTTTGCGACCATCAAAAGTCCCGTCGGCGCCTAAATGCACGCGGGGGACAGCGTGTCAGTACGGGCAATGCCTTGCTCCTGCGCTGCTGCTGCGGGGAAAGCTCCTCTCCTGCTGCAATTCGGGTGGGTGGGTCGGCTCACCTTCCTCCCCATCCACAGCCGCTGCTTCCTTGGCCAAATCCAGGTACGACACACATGTATACACACTACCTATATGGACTGCACTCTCCCTTCCTTTGGCTGCCGGGCTGTCTGACCAGGCGCATACGGCCCAGGGTCTGCCCCCCATACTACTGTGGCTCTGTCCTTATGATTCCCCCCTCACAAGTCTGCTCGGTCGTCTCCTCTGAAGATATTGCCATGCGAAATTAGACTTGTGGGAACACCTGTTCTAGTGGCAGACTGTGCCTCCCAGAAGGAATGAGCGTCGGTTCTGCGCTGTCCATTGGTCTCCCATGGTGTGATTAAAAGCGAACGCAAACCGAATGAGTCTTCCTGAAATAGCTTTGCGTATGATTCGAGAACCTGTTGGTGTGGAGTCCATTATTACGTGCACAATATTAGTATCTGTAGCCGCCGGTGGGACGAGCTGGAGACGAGCTGGTCTCTTTAATACTCTCTTTAATACGGGCAGCATTGCCAGGGAATAAATCTTGTGTGTGCTATGCTGCATATTTACATGCCAGATACCGTGCAAAATGTCAGGCGCAGAAACAGTCACAGCATCACCTCGGTCGACGACACACACAAGAACCAATGGGGGGTGGGGAGGCACATGACCTCAACATCAATGCTTTGTACATGCTGTCATTCCCCCCAAAACTCGAGCCGTCTTGACTGTCAGGACCGGCGCGGACGTTTAATCCCACTCCCTAAATTCCACAAGTGCTTAATCTTTCTCTCTTGATTGAGCCTCCCAACGCCTTCCGGTCGGCCTTCAGGTATGGCCAAACATCTGCCTAGACCTGAATAACACCCCGTTGAAAATGAAATGGGTTTGTATAATACAGGGTACACATATCCCATGCCTGCCGTCTCCCGTGACCTCACTCGATCATGTCGGACTCGTCCGAATCGGCTTCCGAGTTTACCTCAAAGACGTATGGCTTTGGCTTCTAGCCCGTCACCGTCGTCTCGGTACCGCCCATGGCGTCATCTCCTGAGCCCGGTATCACCTGCTCCTCCGCTGCTTTTGCATCTGCAAACTGGCGCTCACTCACGTGTTCCTTGGTGCCCTCGGATGTCCAGACCTTGTCGGGGAACGACCCGCGCTGACCCTCCTCGTGCTTGAATTGGCAGTAGCGGTTCGTGCAGGGCCGGAACTTGCACATCATCGTGTTGTGATAGAATTCACACCCAGGGGTCTTGCAGTCGGCACCGTTGCGACAGGGGGGCTTGGACGGGTGCTTGAAGGGGCAGCGCGCGTTTTGGCAGTTGGGCCAGAATTTGCAGTCCTGCTCGCTCTGGTGGGCCATCCTGGTCGCAGGCGACGGATGCCGGCCGACACATTTGAAGTTCTTGCAAGCTGCACCAAAACTGCAAACATCCTGAACGTCGACGGTCGCTCCCGGGGGCGCGGCGGGCGACTGATGGGCAAACTTGCAGTCCTTGTTGTTGCAACTCAGGTTGAAGCGGCAGACCGTCTCCTCGGGGTTTGCTGCCTCACGCTTGGCACCGGACATTTCCTGGTCGCCCTCACCCTGCTCCGCTGATTCGGCCTTGATCGTCTCGGACTGGTGTGTGTTGTTGCGGCCATTCTGGTGGTGACCACCGCGGCCTCGGAAGTTGCCTCGTTGGTTGGGGTGCTGTGCCCGCTCAAACAATGACTTCCCACGCCCCTGGCCGTTCGCCGCGCCGCCGTGCTGCATCATCAACTGTTGCTGCATCTGGTTCAGCATCTGCTGCTGTACTTCCATCATTTGCAACAGGTCCGACTGTGGGGGTTGGCCGGGCATCATGCCCCAGCCATTCATGGGCCCCATGGCCCCGCCGTTCATGCCGGGTGGGCCGGCAGACATTGGGTTCATGTTTGCGAGGCCGTGAGCAATGTTGGCTGCGCGTTGATTCGGCCCTCGAGGCTGTCTTCCAGTACCCATGCGGGGCCCAGTCGGAGGTGTCCGGGTATGTGAGTTGATCCTCTCGTTCCCGGTGGCGCCGCGCACGCGGTGGAGGACGTTCTCGTGCGTCCTGTCCATCGCACGGTTCAGTTGTCCTACAAGCCGCTTTCCGCGCCCTCTGTCGGCGCCGTTACGCATAGCTTTTGGTCCTGTGGGTCTAGTGCAAGTCAGTATGGTGCCAGCTGTTTCCTCAAGATTTTTTGGTGTATACATACGCGTTGAACTCTGCGATACCGTCGTTTGTGCTCATATCCATGTCTTGGTCATCGTCAGGAGCGCTCGACGCCGCTGGGTCGGCTCCCGTCGCAGCCTGGGCCTGCGCATCGCCAGAGCCGAACTGGGCAGAAAGCGCGTCGATGGTCGCAAAGAGCCAGTTTGAGAATTCGAGAAGACCAGGGTCGTTGGGGTCGAGGCCAAGGAGGTCTGTCGACAACTCTCGGGTAACCTCTTCTTGTGTCTTTCCGTTGACGAGCATGAGGATGATGTACTCGGTGAGGGCGGCATCGTCGGCACCTCCGGTGGCCCAGCCGTACTGCTCCAGCTTGGGCTGGATGGCAGAGTTGAGGGCATCGGCCAGAGGTGTGTTGAGCTGGACTGAGACAGGCATTGTGGGTGGTTTCGAGGAGGTGGTTGAGGTGGAGGCGAGGCGAGGCGAGGCGAGCGACGGCGGAGGCGGGAAGTAGGGTGTGTGGCGATGGACGGGAAACGATTGGAAACCAGCCGCGACAAAGGCGGGCGCGACGGTGGAAGAAGGCGCTCGTAGGCGATGGTAAGGGGGCTCGCGGCACGACCTTGACAACAATGGACTGGCGAGTGGACAAGTGCGAGGGAGGACGTGCGGTCGCAGTTCGTGAGGCTGTTGGCCCGCTCTCTCGGAAAGTCAAAGCAGAGGCCAAATCCGAATCACCGAGTCCAATCCAAGCCCTGAACAGAAAGGTGGTTTGGTGAGTTGTGTGGGTTGCTGATTTGGTAGGGGGAGAGTTGAGGTGGAGGTTGTGAAGCACAGGTGTTTTGCACTCGACATCTGAAGTTTGCTGTCAGCCAGCCAGCGCGCTAAGTCTGACTGACGAAATGCCGGCCAGCCTTACTCCGTAGCCTACCTCGTTGGATGTGGCGCTGGCTCGCAGCTCCGGATCGGTGGTGGTCAGTGCGCAGGCCTTGGCAGATGATTACTAATGTGTACCCAGGTATGGGTGTAAGTGAATCTGGACCTCGAGTGCCTAAGGTTGGAAACAGCGGGACAGGTCTGTTTCTCAACTTTGTATTTCAAATTCTAAGTGACCTGTGACACGGTGCTGGCAATTCGACTGCTAGCACGAATTACACCGGTCCGCCAAAAGACACTAACAATCAAGTACACACTTGATTGCTTCTAGCAGTACATAAGACTCGTATCGTCACAACCTGTACAATGTAAATTTACTCCTACATTGGAAAATTGGCCAATATGCTGACAAGCCACAGGCTGGCATGCCTCATCCGAGAAGACGTTGCAGTGAAGTTGTTTCTATCCCGAGGACATGTTCAGGGGGCCTTGCTGTGCCATGTGTACTCTAGATGGCAGGCTGTTTCACAAGCCTAAACAACGGGCGTTTACCATATTTGTGTGAGAGGCTCTTATACCAGACCTGCTGCCATCTTCTTCCGCCTGGCACACCAATATACTGCCCTGTCTTGGATGCCATAGCATAAGCTCGAATTCGAACATGTTAGAGGATGAACGTTTTCTAAAGCCTTCTTATCGCAAGGCTCTCTTCAACACAAACCAAGACAACGTAAAGTTGTGAGAACTTGTAGGATGGGCTCAGCCTGAGGCTAAACTCAATTACCAAAATTCAGCAACTAACGTCTTGGATCACAAACAACTTCTGGATCAGGTCAGTCATGTTGAGGAATTTCCAACAAATTAATGTCACGTAATTTTATCTGGTCATGCAAGGCGTGAGCATTTACAACTTATGGGCGGAATGCAGGTACTGACTTACTTGTTTGTAGGTAGATGAAGTGTTGGGTCCCATCACGACATGGCCTTCCTCGCCCACATGCATTGTCATCCGTCAAACAGCTCGTACACATGCTCTGCGTCTGAGACTAAATGTAGCCCAAATACTCCAAACCCTTGTGGTAACTGTGCATCATTTTCGTGGCAGCATCTGAAAACTAAGGATGACCCACTTCATGCCTTCAACATCGGTCAGCATGAGTGTAATTGAACCTGTCATTGTCATGAAGCTGCAAACATGGAACGGTGACTCGGTAGCTGATGAGACATCACCCCGATCGAGAAACTCTGACAGATGGTCTTTCTGAGGCAAAAAAGCTTGTAGACGTGACATATCCCATCAGACCGCAAGTGGTGATGAAAGTGCCATCCCCGCATGAGAGTGCTCTACTTTGTGTGGATGTGGTGTTATAAAAGTTGCCCAAGTCGGGGTGTCCGGATTCCAACTGAAATTTGGCGGCTGGGGTGCATCTTGCACGCTTGGAGTAGTCCTCAGCTTTATTTGAGAGAGGAGTGAGTGACTGAAGTCCGCATGGGATAACGTCTGATACCTTCTTCTGCGCAATGCCTGAATCTCCTGTTCTCAGTGCTGATGGCCCCCTTTTTCTGGGATGTAACGTCTCACATTTATGGCATGGATACGACTTGAACGAATTTTAAGCAGAGCTTGCGTGTCTGGCTGGCTGTGATGGAAGGGCTCAAGCGGCTTGTGATGCGCAAATGTCAATGGGAATCTGCATCTCAATTTTTTACAACAGCCTACAAAGCTCACTGATTCTTGGAAAGCCGTAGAAGCGGGCTTGAGTTCCCGCAGATATTACTAGATCGTTTCCGTCAGGCTAGGGCAGAGTTTCTCCTGCGACAACACTGGATGCCGTGTCTGCTGCACGAATAAGTTACTACTTGTTTGTCTGGATACTGGTCATGTTGTCGAGGATTTGCGCCAACGTATACGAGACGGTCTTTGTCAGGTCACCTTGTTAGAAGCTCTTGAGAGTGCGGTTAGATGGATGAAGGTGAGGGTATGAGCGGCTGGTTTTGGCTTTGTCTTCAGCTACTTCGGGAGGAGAGATCCGCAGTTGACAGTTGAAGGCAGACAGGCAGACAGGCAGAAGCGGTTGAAATTTCAGAGGGAGAAGCAAAAATACCTAGGTACTTTGGAATCTTGATGTCATGATATTTACATGCTGGTAAAATTGCAATAATAGTTACAACAAATACTGTAGAAGTTTGGGTGGTTGTTTGTCTGCCCGTCTCGCCAGGCCAGACGTTACACAGCTCCACACCTGGGGCAGTTACAGTAGTTACACACTGCACGGCCTAGCGGGCAGGCGTGGTGGTGGTTCCTGGGTGGCATGACCCTGAAGGCTGGGTACCCTGGTCCTGCCTGAGGCTTGACCTGACAGTGAATACTGTGGACGGAGTAAAAAGTGAGTGGTCGTTGGGCAGCCGCAGTTACATCCTGTGCCTTCAGCTGAACATGTTTCAACTCTCTTTTCTGTGGCTGTCACTCTCGTATTGCCAGAGTCAAGCAGATTGGCGGGTGAGATCAGAGCAGAGCAGCTGAGGGTTCGCGCATGACGCTCGGCAAGATCCCCGCTCTGTGCCACAGCGCAACCCATCGCAACCCTCTCTCATCCCATCCATCCATCCCATCCACTTCCATCCGCCTGGCCCGCCCAGAGGAACCAGGCAACCAGACCCATGCGCCTGCCATCATCCTTTCCCAAAAAATAAGGTTGAGATCACCACGGGTGGGTCGCAGTCCGCACTCTGATCCGAACACGGGCATAATGACTGGCCGGGTCGGGCGGAGGGTTTCTGGTTCTTTGACTCCTTTTTCAATCCTACCAGCATCTCATTAATGAGTTTCCGGGCTGGCCTTGCTTGCTTCCTTTGATGCCCCGTGCCCGGCTCCCAACACGCCGCCCCTACCGGCCGGTGGCTTGCATACGCGCCTTCAGACAATCATCACTTGGCCTTTATACCTTAGTGTAGACTACCGCAGTTTTAGTCTGTTAGCTCGTCGTCCACACCACCCCACACCTTGCTCTCCGCCGGGAAGCCACAGTCTTGGCCGGCACTTCTGCCCTGCTCGCGCTGCGTCTACTTTAGACCATAGTCTATCATCTCTGCATGCTTAAAGCAACGTAACATTGCGCTTGTCCCTCACGACACTCTGGGGCCTCACCTCACGATCTCCAGGACGTGTCTCGCGCACGCGTGCCCAGAGGAACCCCCCGCCACCATTCATACCCTGCTCTGAGCCATCGAGGCTCAGCAGACTCGACGGGCCAGAAGGGCGTTGGCACTCAAGGGTGCCTATCTTTGGAAAGGCCCACCTGCCAGCAAGGTCTCCTCTCGATAGGCCCAGGAGACCCTTGACGAACCAACGTTGATCGGCACTACTGCACTTGATGCTCCCGCCTCTCCCAGGATCTTGTACAACGCCCCCAAGCCTTGCACCTGCTTGGGCTTGCCAATTACAATCTTAAAGTCTAATAAATAACTGCGATTCACTCCCTCAACTCCGTCACGCGCAGCCTTCACCTACCTCCTCTTTGACTGAGGCTTTGCTTTTCCTTGCCCAGTCATTCACTCCACCCACTCACCATCCCGACAACCAGCTACATAAGTGGCTGATCTCCAACCACCGTGTTGTCCTGGTTGAGAGCTTCCTCACCGCATCGTATAAGCCCACTCATTTGGCTTTTTCGACCCGACGCGTCTCACTCTCACACACACACACACCACCCTCTTGTCTCTCAGTCTTGCAGAGGGATCTACTGCAGACTCGGCTTCAAGATGGCTTCGCGGTTGCTTCTGCCTTTCCTGGTGGCCGTTGACCTTGTCACGGCTCAGGGCCTGGGCGGATTGTGGCCAGTTCCTCAGCCCACCTTTACTTCTGGCACCACGCCCCTCTTCATCAACCAGGACGTCAAAGTCACTTACAACGGCGAATCTGTACGGTGGTCTACTCAAGACAACTCCTTGTCCTTCCAGAATGATGTGTATACTAAGAATGATTTCCGCCTACAGCTGACCCTCGAGGCCAACAATGAGCCGGCCACCCTGACTAGCTCTGACATCGCAGCTGCTGGTGTCAGCAGGGCCCTGGACAACATCTTCAACCAGAATTTTGTGCCATGGATGCTTGTTCCACGGAACTCGCTCTCGAGCTATGAGCCGGCGATCAACACCTCTGCCACGGCCGTCTCTTGTCTGGAAATCACTCTGGATGCCGGTAACACCACCTTTGATGCCACAGCGACAGACGTCGACGAGGCATACAGCTTGAGCATCGGTGAGGATGGCACTGCGAAGCTCTCCTCCAAGTCAACTTTTGGCATCCTGCACGGCCTGGAGACCTTCTCCCAGCTCTTTTACGAGCACTCCGCGGGTGATGCTTGGTATCTGGTCAACGCCCCAATCGAGATCGAAGACTCGCCAGTCTATGGTCACCGTGGACTTATGCTGGACACGGCCAGGCACTGGTTCCCCGTGGATGACATCAAGCGCACCATTGACGGTCTCTCATACAACAAGCTGAACAAGCTCCACGTCCACGTTACTGACTCACAGTCTTGGCCCCTCGAGATCCCAAGCATTCCCGAGCTGACCGCCAAGGGTGCTTACAGCCAGTCCTCAGTATACTCACCTGATGACATCAAGGCCATCCAAGAGTACGGCGTTGCCCGCGGGGTGGAGGTTTATTTCGAGATTGACATGCCTGGCCACATCGGCGTTGTGGGCGAGGCTTTCCCAGATCTCGTCGTGGCCTACGATGCGAGGCCCTACTTCTTCTACTGCGCGCAGCCTCCTTGTGGCGCCTTCCGGTTGAACGACTCCAACGTGGAGACTTTCCTCGGCAACCTGTTCGACGACATCCTCCCGCGTGTTGCGCCCTACTCCAAGTACTGGGGCACAGGCGGAGATGAGCTGAATGCGAATGACTCGAGATTCGACCCCGGCCTGAACACCAACGACAGCGCGGTGCTCCAGCCGCTGCTGCAGACGTTTGTTGACAACCAGCACACACGTGTTCGCAATGCGGGTCTGATTCCCACCGTCTGGGAAGAGCTCGTGACCGAGTGGAACGTCACCCTTGGATCGGACGTAGTAGTGCAGTCGTGGTTGGGCGGCAGTGCTGTTGCTGAGATTGCCTCCAAGGGCCACAAGGTTATCGACAGCAACTACAACTTCTGGGTGAGTCCTCACGTCTGTCATTGACAGCGAACGGAACCACGGCGCTAACATGAAGGGTGCAGTACCTCGACTGCGGTCGCGGCCAGTGGCTCACTTTCGGCAACGAGATATGGTCCCAGTTCACGCCTTTTAACGACTGGTGCGGCCCGACCAAGAGCTGGGAGCTTGTGTACTCGCACGACCCAGCCGAAGGTCTCAACGGCACGGAGGCGGAGCTCGTCCTGGGCGGTGAGGTGGCCGTCTGGTCCGAGACCATTGACAGCAGCAACCTGGACAGCCTCGTATGGCCCAGGGCCGGCGCCGCCGCGGAGGTCCTGTGGTCCGGACGGACCGACGCGGGCGGCCAGAACCGCTCGCAGGTCACGGCGGCGCCGAGGCTGAACGCGCAGAGGCAGCGGTTGGTGAGCAGGGGCATCAGGGCGAGCCCGATCCAGATGGAGTGGTGCCTTCAGTACCCGAACGCGACAGGCTGCGAATACCCAGCCGCCTAGGATGAGGAGCCTTCGGGGGACGAAGAGCAGTCGGTCGGGGGCATCGCGTTCAGCACGCTCGAGGTTTTGGTGGACGCCCTCGTTCGCCTTGCTCTCAGTTTCTTCAGGGCACTGCAGCAACTGAACCACTCTGATGAGATCTTCAGAGGATGAATGACGTGCTCAAGAGCATTATACCTTCCTGTATATAGATTTTGGTATCGTGTTGGAGTACTCGTCTAATGACAGCACATGATATCTTGTTTGGCAGACTCATCTGCGGTTTACAGAGTGAGGTTGACCGGATCAATTATGTCTCAGTCCAGAGAACCGTACGCTGCACCTTCCGGTCAGGTACCTGCGGGTGGGTACTTTCAGTGGAAAGGCATGTCGCTCAGGTGGTTGGCTCCCAGGGGCCCGGGTGATGGGCGCAGCCACATGGCCTGGAAGGAATGCGCTATTGGAGCCCACGTGTCCCCTGACATCAGCTGGCTGTGAGCTCAGATCCCAACCACAGCACCGCCACCGTCACTGCCGTTCTTAATCTTACGTCCAGGCACGCTTTGTTTTTCCATTCCCGAATTCCGTGTAAAATAACCTCCCTCCACCAAAGTCCTTTCTGGTGCATAGCTCTGCTCTTTGCTAGGAGGCGGTCTTCTTTGTCCTGAAAGGTGTAAACAGAGTTGGTCAAGCTCAGCCCGAAGGTCCCGCCCAGGACCCGTACTCTCCGTGTTATTGCCCAACGCGGACTGCACACAAACCCATGAGACGCATCGCCCCGACTAGACTCCCAAGATGGATTTCATACAAAGGACCATCCAGATGGTCCTCCCGGCCCCCGACACGAGCATGCTACCAGTAGTAATCACCACGGCGGTCACGACGGCATCACTGTACACCATCGTGAACCGCATCGTCTACCCCAGACGGCCCGCAGTGCTCCGGAGCCCGCTCGGGTCTCACATATCCCGCCTGTCCCCTGAGGAGAAGTCACAGCTGCTCTATCCGCCCGACTACTTCCCCGGGGCGCGCGACGTGCCGACCCCTTATGGGTCTGTTAGGTGTTGTACGTTCAAACAAGCGCAGTCCCTCCCGCGAGTGAATGCCCGTTGTCCCTGACACCATTCTGGCTCCCGTTGTCTCAACAGTTGTAATGATTTACTGACTTGCTTAGATGAGTTTGGTCCCGCTTCTGGGAGAAAGGTTCTCCTGATCCATGGGATTTCCACGTCGTGCAGTAAGTAGTTTACGGCACACCTAATTCTCACTTATCTCACCGGATGCATATGGATAAAACCCATTGCTCCCGGTGAAATAGTTCACGACGTGATAGATGTCTGTCACCGAGAGGCTACAGCCTGAGAAATGGCCTGCACCTGTTCTACATCGATCTCATGTCAAGCCTGTTCCATGGTACTTTTACAGCTGACACCAAATTCGGCAGTGACTCTCGAGTACATCGCACACGGGCTGGTCGAGCGTGGGTGCAGGGTGCTATTGTTTGATCTGTTTGGCCGGGGATATTCGGACGGTGTTGGCGACCTGCCCCACGACGAGCGCCTATATGTCAGCCAGGCCCTGTGTGTTCTGGCTTCGAGCGAGCTTGCGTGGACGGGCCAAGGCGAAAATGAGGGATTCCACCTCGTGGGCTACTCCCTGGGGGGAGGCATCGCCATACACCTGGCAGCGGCCTTCCAGGATATGGTCAAGACCCTGGTCCTCCTGGCACCGGCCGGGATGATTCGGGAGGAGAACTTCGGCGCCGTCGCCAAGATCATTTTCAGGAGCGGGTGGGTGCCCGAGGGACTCGTGGAGATCATGACAAGGTGGAGGCTCAAGAAGCCTATCGCCGAGAGCGCAAAGAGGAAGTCAAAGGGCGGCCCGAGCGGTTCATCGACGCCCAAGGCGTATTTGCCGGGAGAGCAGGCCATTGAGACGACCGTGACGAGCGAGATTGCCGACGCCGCCGGCCCCGAGGCGCCGGGCCCGCTGCAGCGGCAGGTCCTGAAGTACGTCAACTGGCAGGTTAGGAACCACGCGGGGTTTGTCCCAGCATTCATGAGCACGCTGCGATACGCACCGATGATCGACCAGCACGAGGCATGGAGGAAGATCGCGAGGAGGGAGCCCAAGACGACATGTTTCATCTTCGGAACTGGAGACGAGATAGTCAACGACGAGGACTACCGCCAAGACGTGCTGCCGCTGGTGGGAGGTGACGAGAACGTTTTCTGGGCCGACCCTGTCCCCGGAGGACATGATTTTCCAATGTCCCATCCAGACCAAACACTCGAAAGAATATGGAGGTTCTGGGGGTGGGATGAGGGCGTTGCGGCTTCTTGGGTGAAGACGTGAGGCGCGTGCCTGGGGTGGACGTTTACAGACAGGCTGATTACCACAGGAATCAAGCTTATGGTGGAAGTCAGCAAATAAGAAATAGATATTGTTTCACCAGTCTCTATGCGGGAGTATGTGTCTCCAGTCAGTGACAGTGCAGTAAGACAAGAAAGATATATACTCGATTTAGCCCACTCAGGTTCTACTTTCTCTAGGAATTGAGGAGAGGAGACTCAGAAGAGAATTTCTTACAGGCGGCAGATATTCACAACAGTCAAAAGAGAGGGCATGCCAGTACAGCTTACAGCCTCTAATACACCACCAAATAATCGCTAGTACTAAAGTTCATATATACAATATTAATTTTATTATACTATCTATCACGGTCTCACACCTCCCATCCTCACACATCCCATCTATACACCTCACATCCTCCTACCTCACATCCTCCTACCTTATACTTGCATACCTCTACCAGATCCGCATTATCATACCACATAACCAGTTTCTTCATCTCCAAAGGAATGAAAACTAATAGCCGGCTTATCAGCTTACTCTCCTTCAACCTCACCATTTGCCAGTCTACAAAGTCTCATGCTATTGTGAGTGGTCTAAGAGCTGGCATAGCCAGCCAGGTCTAGTTCACAGGTCAAGGGTCACTTTTGATCGTTAGTAGAAGTGTAATGAGTTCCATCTGGCCAAAATATCCATGTGGTCAACCGGAATGCATGCATATACTCTCTTCATTTATAGAGAGTTTGGGTATTGAGATTGGAGTTGCCCTTGAGAGCAGAGATAGCTGAGCCTTTCTAACGCCGCCCATGTACACGTTTTCCGTAAATGAACCTTGGAGCACACTTAAGACAGCACGTATTTCGGTATCTACATCTCTCATCGGTCAAGAGCTTGACTTTGGCACTAAAACACAAGGTACTGTTAGCAAGAGCCAGGGGTCTCACGGGCATCTGTGAACACATACCATTGTATAATACACCCCTTTCTGCTTCAATAATTCCTGTATATCCAGAGTCAGCTATCCAAGCAACAAGGAAGTAGTTAAATAAGATGACTTGAGCGGGGGAGGGGAGAAGGTGAGCTAGTGTGTAGCCATCGCCAGTCTCAAAACCTGCAGCCCGAGAGAACCTTCAAGGTGAGGCTACAGTGGGAGGAATTTCTTCTTGATGGGGTTGAGGCTGTATTCCAAAGATACTTACAGCGTGCGTGCCGACCTCTAATACTTTCCCTTCTCCGAGGACATAGATCACATCTGCGTGTTGAATAGTCGACAGTCGATGCGCCACTGCAACCGTGGTTCGCCCTTTTGCTACTCTCTGGAGCGCAGCAGATATTTGCTTCTCGCTCTCTGAGTCCAACGATGACGTCGCCTCGTCGAGTAGTAGCACCTTTGGGTCACGGATAATCGCCCTCTAAGAATGAGATTAGTACCAAGGAGCTAATGTTTAACTCAAATCTATACATGATTACTTACTGCGATACTGACACGCTGTTTCTGCCCACCTGACAGTGCTATTCCACGCGGGCCAATATCGGTGCTATCTGCAAAATGTTAGTAAACTATGATTTACATGCGCCACACAAATCAACGAGATGTTCGTGAAAGCAGGAGGCTTATACATACAACCCTCAGGCAACGAGATGATAAAGTCGTGGATTGCGGCGTCTTGGCATGCTTGGTGTAATTGGGCATCACTGATTTTTGAGGAATCGACGCCTAATAGTATATTCTCTTTGATTGAGCCTAGACAATGTCAATATCAACTTGTATATTCTGGTATATTCTGGATCGAAAACAGACACGCATGAAAAGGCCAAAAGTGCAGAAGCATACCTTGGAACAGCGACGCCTCCTGGGCGACGAGACTAAAAATTTTCCTGTACTCATGGACATCCACCGATTTGATGTCCTTCCCGTTGCACAGTACACTCCCCTGTTGGGCGTCGTAGAACCGTTCGAGAAGGGCCACTGTGCTCGACTTTCCCGCACCCGAGGCGCCCACGAGGGCCGCGAACTGGCCCTTCTCGACCGTGATGTTGAGGTGCTTGAAGACCTGGACCTGGCGGGTTGGGTACCGGAAACCGACGTCCTTCAACTCAATCTTGATACCATTCTCACAATCCGGTATGATTTCTGCGTCCTTGTTGCCGCCTCTCAGACTTGCTCGCTCCCCTCGACTCTCCCTGATACTTAGTATCCGGTTTGCCGCAGCGTTCGCCTGAGCGGCATTGGGGCCGAAAGAGAACCCAACACCAGCTTGCTCTGCGCCCTGCGTGACGGCCATAAAACAAACAAAGAAGTTGAGGACCTGGTATTCGCCGCTGGCCAGCAGTCGTCCGCCATACCAGAAGATCAGAGCCTGGCATGCGAGAGCGAGAGAATCGGAGAGGGCGAAGATGAGTGTCGTCCAGCGAGCTTTGCGATAGGCGGACATTACGTGACCATCGAGGAGTTCTTGGTATCTCTCGATGATGACATCTTCCAAAGTCAAGGACGAGACACATCGGAAGGCGCCGATGGCCTCGGCAGCCCATTTGCTTGATTCAGAAAAGACCTTACAAATGTTAGTGCTTTCTCCTGACAGAATAAACATAGAAAGTGGCGGAGGCTCGATGTTGCCCAGCGTCTTGACACCAGCAAAAGGGGAACGAAATAGTACCTGTACTCCCAGACTCCTACGTCGTGACAGCCATCGAGTAGGTATATGGTCTGAAAGTGGCCGAAGACAGAGGTGGAAAAGATGACTTACCGCGGCCGACAACTTCTCAAATTCCATCTCATATTTAAATCGATACCAAGCGCAGGCCAGGCCGATTGGAACGGTCACGCATGTCGCCACCAGAGCTAGTTTCCATCCAAACACAAACGCGATGGTTAAGGAGCCGCACAGTTGGAGCACAGAGGTGACCACCATGCCCATATTCATGCCAAGCAACTCCTCGAGTTGTTTAGGGTCGCCTTGGACCCTTGAGGTAAGGGTACCCACCGAGTTGTTCTCGTCGTCGAAGAACAACATCTTCTGCCGGATGATCGCGGAGAAGTACTGCTGGCGGTATGCGGCGCAGATGAAGTGCTGTAGGTTCACGGCGACGATGCCCAGCACGAGATAGCAGAAGCCCAGCCCAATAGCCACGACGAACCACATCAGCGACCAGAACTCGGCTTCGCGAAGAAAGCGGGATGGCGAGAGGATGAACGTGAATATTTGGATTACTTGGCCGAAAAGCCTTCAAAACAAAGGTCAGCTTGTCTCTGTACACAATTCAGATCAGGAAGACTTACCACGCCTGAAGAGGCATACCAGCAGCAATCCCAGCCGCTGCGAGGAGTATGACCATGTAGAACGGGAATCGGCTGCGCTGCTCGTAGAGGAGCCGGCCAAAGCTGCCCGTGAGGCCTCGTTCTACCCACGCGGACTCGATCTCTGCCTCGCCTCCGCTGATGATGGCCTTGGAAGCCGACTTCTCCCGGCTCAGGATGGCCTGGATCTCCTCGGCCTCCTTGTCCTCCAGGGCATCACTGTCTTCTGCATCTTCCTCCCTTCCCAGGGTCAGTCTCTGCGCTCTGACAAGCCCAGAGTAGACGCCCGTCTCATCACTCAACAGGCTTTCGTGCGTGCCCTGCTCCATCAGCTTTCCTTTCTGCAGCACGACGATCTTGTCCGCCTTCGCGATAGTGGAAAGCCTGTGGGCTATCGTGATCGTTGTACGCCCCTTGGACACCCTATCAAGGGCGGCCTGGATGATCTTCTCGCTTCGGACGTCGATTGCTGAGGTCGCCTCGTCCAGGATGAGGATCTTGGGCTTCTTTACGATACTGCGTGCAATCGCAAGGCGTTGTCGTTGTCCGCCGGAGAGCTTCAGCCCGGAGTCGCCTACTTGGGTCTCGTAGCCATCGGGCAACCTGTCGATGAACTCGTCTGCGAAGGCCTCTTTGCATGCATCTCTAACGAGCTCCTGCTTGGTCTCCAGGGGCTCATTTTGCCACTGTGTTCCAACCAGTCCGTGCATAACGTTGGTGTAGATACTGTCGTTGAAAAGGAAGGGTTCCTGCTGGACCAGGCCAATCTGCGACCGCCACCACTTAATATCCATATCGTCCAGACTGTGCCCTGCGGTGACGACTCTTCCGCTCAGCGTTACTGGCTCACTCGAGCCCTGCTCATCCGGAGTAAGCGTTACGGCTGTGTCTGTCGCCGCTTCCTGTTCTTGCTGATCCCCGGCGTCATCCTGGCTGTCCTTTGCTTTCGACCGAGACCAGAAGGATTTCTTTGCCGTGGCCTTCTTTTCCGGTACTTTTGTTCCTTTCTTCTCGCCTTTTTTTTCGATCGCTTTGCTGATGACTGCCTGTGCATGTAAAGTATACCAACGCTCCACCAGAGCAACAACTGTGCTCTTTCCACTCCCCGAAGGCCCAACAATGGCTGTTACCTTGCCGGCCTCAATGGTGAGATTAACGTCGTCCAAGACCTTGGTGTTGGGCCTGCCGGGATAAGCAAAGGTAACTCCTTCGAAGACGATATCCCCATCAGCAGACACTTCCGGGTGTTTCAAGGTGCCTTTTTCCGGCAGCGGTGCGTCAATAACGGCGAAGAAACTCGCCGCCGCCACGGTGGCCTTGCTGGCGGCAATCAAAGGCCCCGACATCCTTTCGAGTGAGACTGCCATAAGGAAGACTGAAAATAATACAATCACAATAGAGCCTATGCCGTCGACGGTCCCTTGCGTGAAAGCCCTGGTTCCGTACCAGAAACAGAGAGCAAACGCGCTATAGAGCCCGAAGAATACCAACGCGAAGTTCAAGCCTATGAAAGGTGACGTGTACATTCCGTGCTTCTTGGCGTCTGCGACCCAGGAGCTGTATTTATCTCCCATTTTCTTTTGAGCTCCGCAGGCATAGATCATTCTTATGCCCGAGAAGGCCTCAGTCGCGACCGCTCCGGCTTTTGTCTCGGCTGCGGTCGAGCGGCTGGTTCCCTTGATGATGAATGGCAGGAGGATCCCAACGCACAAGGCGATGAAGAGGACCGAACTGGATGTCACGAGCGTGACCTGCCACGAGAAGGTGAAGGCCACGACTATTGCAGCAACTATTCGACGGTATAGGTCAGTAGTTGCCTGAATATCATATTCAAGCAGCTAAGCCGCGCAACGAGCCTGCAGCGCATGTCAAGGGGGGCAAGAAGCTGCGGCCGGGCCTGACGTACCGATGCAAGATGCAAATTCCAGAAATGTGCCCAGCTTCTCGGATATCCCGATCTGAAGGACGTTGGCCGTGCTGGTGATGGTCCCAGCCGCCGCCCCTGGTGGCATCGAGTCGAGGACGTGGACGGTCTGAGACAGCAGGCAGGAGAGGTAGTGGAGGCGGATGGCCGCAGAGATGCGGATACCGATCAGGCGGAAACAGAACTTCGAGACATAGTTGCAGGTGAAGCGCGCGATAAATAGTACGAATATCAGGAGACATTGGAGGTTGAGTGTCCGCTCGAACTCGGCCTTGACATTGTGCTGTTAGACGTACGGAACACCCTGGTGGGTAGGTACGAGGCTGAGAGACTGACCTGAGTGGTGCTTGATCCTGGTGTGCCAAAAGAGGTAAAATTACCAACCAGGCGGCCGAAAATCACGTTCATGAGAGGCGTGGTCTGCAGGCAACATCAGCTTCAGAGTGCAAGTAGGGAACCTTCGTGCCCGTTGGACTTTGTGGACTCACGACACCACCTGCTAACGAAGCTATCCCAGCACCAAACATCAGGACAAAGTCCCACTTCTTGGCGTACGTGAAGACACGAAAGTAGTCACCCCATCCTGCCTGCCTCTCGTTCTGGGCCGCCTGTTTGGGGGTTTCACTTTCGGACGCTTGCTGCTGGCCGGCCTTGTTGTCAACGGCGACATCGACGCCATCTTTGCCAGCCATGACCCTGTCCCGAGAGACGGCTTGCTCCTCGATGCTCTTCGAGCACCGGATATGTGTGAGCTCGTCAAACTGTAATCTTGTGGGTCACTCTGCTGTGCGATGGTCTCGTCCGTCCACAAGTTTGCGTGTGGCTTCGTCTAAGTCAGCCTAACACAGGAGAGAGTGCGAGTTGCTGGCCACATGGAAGAAGTTGAAAGAATGCCCAAAGTGACAAACGTATCCCTGAGAATTACTGGGCAAAGGAAGATAAGCGAACTCGATGTGGTTTTATCAGACAAAGCTGGAAGTTGCCAACAGGTTGGTACATAGACAAACGACGTTCGCCGGCAGCCCTGCAGGCCCCACTGAAGGAGCCGAAACCCTTAGGGACAGCAGCTTGAGCAGCTGCAAGGATTATGATCCGAATGAGCACTAAGCCCAAGAAGAGGAAGGATGGGATTATTACAGGATTATTACGCTTGGTAGTCGTGAGGAAAGCAATCAGGCCGTCTGTCTCGCGGGAAGGGGCGAGTCAAAGTGGGTGAGGCTGTCATTGCCAAGATCAGTGATGTGCGCATCACAGGGCCCGTGGTCTAAACTGCCACCCAATACGAGCAATACGTATGGGCAAAACCAGAACGCATCGCGCCCGCCTGTTTCGTGGTAGTCAGCCGGACATTGGAAACCCCCCGACGCCCGAAGCCACCGAATCAGCACCTCCGTGCTAATACTACTGCGACTACTACCTTGACCTGGCCTGGCCTGGACAGCCCAAAACAACGTTGGATGCGGATGCGGGTAGACCCGACTTCTGCAAGACAGCGAATGAGACACGCTGTGTAGTAAAACAAGCGCCGCGGAGGCTTACCCGAAGGAGGCTGGGCCCTACTAGGCTACCACGTCTCAGAAACCACGGTCGAAATTGAATCATCTGCTGGTGGGCACGTGAATCACAAAATCCTGAGTATGTATATGCCCGCTGGGTAGGTAGTACCTGGAGCAGTGCAGCACGCTCATCGATGCAATG
This sequence comes from Diaporthe humulicola, assembly GCA_038088545.1. Lineage (NCBI taxonomy): Eukaryota > Fungi > Ascomycota > Sordariomycetes > Diaporthales > Diaporthaceae > Diaporthe > Diaporthe humulicola. Next base: position 41,480 of record JBBWSL010000084.1, read on the forward strand.
TACATCAGCTATCAAAGAATACAGGAAATCCGGGCGCCGTTAAAGCGGCTCAAAAATAGGCTTGAAGAATTGGCTCTAGCTGGATCTACCTAGCTAGCCCCCAGATACTAATATGTTCTAGTAGGGAATGGCTTAGTTAGGAAGGGTCTGGCTGGGAAGGTTGTCTTCAAGAAGAGCTTGGATTCTTCAAGCCATACTGACAGCCTCGGAAGTGTGATACTGACCTTTCGGTGCTCACAGCTATGCTTCTTGGCGGTTGTTGTTGGAGCGTTGAATACTATTAAGGCGCCACACCTCGATGTCAAGGGTCCAGAAGAGTCATCATCAGCATTTCTACAGTGGTTAAGAATCCGTCTGATCGACTATGGGCAGACTAAACTCAGGCTATGACACTGCAATGCGACTCGCTTACGCCAAGTAAATCCTACTGCGTTCAGCCTTCCCGAACGTCGGAGCAACATCAGGACCCTAGCCTCAGTGGGCACATTTTGTCTTCTCTGTGGTCACTTACACATACGGTTTGTGGTTTAGATCCGATAGCTTGTCCTGACAGCTTCTCCAAACCTACGGATCGCCTCGTTCATGTTCTCGGCCGAGGCAGTTGCAAAGGTCGCCCTGAAGAAGAGGTCCTTGGGCGGCTTGTCGTGCTCTGCCGTGAACCAGCTGCCTCTCGCGACCAGAACGCCCTTGTCGATGCACGAGTTGAAGATCTCCTCCTCTATCTCTGGTATGCTGCGCTTCCCGGCGTCCGGGTGGAGCTTGTAGTTGACGCGCAACCATTGCTATGGGGGGTATCAACCGTCAGCAACAATGTTCACAGAAAACCGAGGCCGGAAGAGATTTCGACTCACAAACATGCCGGCAGCCGGTGGGCTGAAGCTGACCACCTCGGCCGGCAGGTGCTCATCACAGGCCCTCAGGAGAGCATCCCTCCTCTTGGTGTACTCGACCCGCAGGTTCATCAACCAGCGGAAGTACCCTTCGTGGCCCCAGTGCTCGTCCAGCAGCTTGTGGATGACGACCTGCGAGAGGCCGGCGGGCCCCTGGCTGGCCACCTCCGAGTGCCGGATGTACCTCTCGATGATCTGCTCGGAGCCCGTCACCCAGCCCAGCCGCGAGCCCGGGATCACGACCTTGGAGAAAGAGTCCATGCGCAGGACGCGCCCGTCCGTGTCCATGCTGAGGAGGGAGGGGATCAGCGAGTCGAGGAAGCCCTCGACCGACTCCGGGGCCGCCGCCGCCGCCGACTTGCCCCCGCGGTTGTACGGCTCCATCTGGAGGTAGTAGTACGGCTCGTCCTCGAGGATGAAGACGTCGTGCTTCTGGCACACGGCGTAGATGTCCCTCCTCCTCTGTGCCCCCATGGTCGCGCCCGTAGGGTTCCCGCCCGACGGGACCGTGTACACGACATGCGGCTTCCTGGCACCACCTCTCTCCTTCGGGTCCCAGTTCGACAGCATCTCGTCCATCGACTCTGGTATCATTCCTTCGTCGTCGATCGCGACCCCGACAACCTTGATGCCTAGCGGGTCCGCCGTCTCCAGCGCGGTGGAGAAGGCAAACTCGTCCATCATGACCGAGTCGCCCCTCTCCCTGTCGCAGAGCATCCGCAGCGACTGCTCCAGGGCCCCCGTGCTTCCCACGGTCATGCATGAGCGCCAGTCTGAATAGGGAGGGTTGAAGACCAGCTCCGTGTGCTCCGTCACCCAGCGGACCATCTGCGCGGACCCCGTAGCCTGGCCGTAGTTCAGGCCGATGCTGAGGTCATACTCCGAGGCCGGGCTGTCTCTGACGTCGTGTTTGCCAATGGTAAGAGTCACGCCTGACGCCTTGGTGGCTTCTTCGTTGAAGTCTGGCGGCGTTGGCACCTTCATGCTCAGAGACTCGAATGGAAAGTGCTCAGGGCTGGGAAGCCCTCCGCCGAGCGAGATCAGGCCGGGTTTCTTAAGGTACTTGGCCGCTTGCTTGAGCATGCATGGGCGGCGTGAAAGTGACTCTTTCGTTAGGTGATCTGCACCGTGTCAGTACAGAGGCAACACATTTCCGGGGAAATTTCAGAGTCAACACGCACGATCCCATCTCTTGGCCTTTGGCTTCCCGACAGACTGTACATATCCATTTAGTTCTCATTGAAGAATTATGAGTGGTCATCTCAGGACTTACGGGAGCCTTGAACATGTCACTATCACAGTATGCCGCGACGCCCGCTACCAGCTTCCCAGCCTTGGCTCTTCGATCCTTGATATCATTGATAGTCACCCTGTCATTGGGTTTCTGCACAGGAAATGGCTCTGCCTCTGGTTGCTTGGCAGCGGTACCCAGAACCTCGTGAGGCCTCTTGGAAGAGCCATGTATCATACGGCGTGCGGTATAGACATGGCCGGTGCGGAAGTGACAGCCTGGAAAGGGAACCGATCTCGGAGTGAGCAGCCCCCGGAGCGTGGTTCCTCTGTTCATAATTCGATGCGAATTCCAGAGGCTAGTTGGTGTGGCCGGGATTGTAGTAAAGAGGCGAGTGCGCGGATCCAATGCCTGTCCAACCAAGATGGATTGGTGTCTATGTGTTATGTTGTGATGTGTTCTGCTCTGGAATTAAAGAATGAAGGCAAGCCACGCCTTTCTGGTGTAAGTCAGTCCGATAAGGATGCCCGGGCACGATAAGAGAGTGGGTTTACAGGTGTACATGTACTCCATACGCAGGGCGTAGCCCGCCGCCCCACAGCCGTCGGTAGCCGCGGCGAGACGCACTGGGGAAGCCTGTCGGTAGCCAATCCTCCAAGGCACTGTTACAAATTTGGGCAGGTGACAACAGTTCCTGTACGTAATAATGAATCTCGGACGTGACAAAGAAGCCTCCTGTGCCTCTGCCCCTCTCGTGCCTGTCAATGCAAGACGAAGAGCTCGTGGTCCGCCATCGAGCACATCCTACAGCAAGAATGCTGGTTCTTTCGCAATTCCCCTAGGTCTAATCCCATGCTGTTTATGGAAACCTTCGCGTTGAGCTGAGGACTGGGTAAGGAATTCAAGTACAGAGGAAAGGAGTGGAAATCCTCTTAAAAAGAAAACAAAATGTCCCAAAACAGAAAAGGAAACAAATTCAAAGACCAGCCCCCAACACCATGCAGCGCTCTTAATGACCCAGAGTCTAAACGGAGCAAGCAGAGAGGTTCGGCCAGATCCGCAAGTCCCAGAAAGCTTTCCCGCACAGCTGTACGCCCCCTCGACACGCTTCTCATCCTTCAAAGCAAACATATTTCCCATGAGCTTCAACGCTGGCTGACACGAGCTTCCTCGACTGGGTTGCTTCATGGAATGGCGTGTTGGTGTACCGGACACCTGCCCGGGTTTTTGGCAAACCATCGCGAGATGCAGTCCTTGTGGAACCGGCAGAAACATTCCAGTCTTGCCATGGGGTCGCCAACCTCAAACTCCTCCAGGCAGATTGTGCACTCGGCACTATCTACACAGTCCTTCTCTGTAGCGACATAGGGGAACATGCCTGTCCTCCTGGGCGCCATACTAGAGCCCTCGCCACTGGGGGTTCCATATGCGCTGTGCGACGAGATGCATATGTTGATGTGTCTCTCTCTTAGAGCCTCGAAATTCGCCAAATCGCGTGAAGGAAGCTCACGGTGGCAGACTGGACATTCGTCCTCTTCCGCTACTTGGGGCGGGTCGGGCGGCAACGGTCTCCTGCTAGCTGCTGCCATGGAGGACGAAGACTGTCCAGCATCGATCATCGATCGGTGTCTCAACGCCCGGTAAGATGAGCTTGATGAGGGCATGGCGTATGGATAGTGGGTGGGCGGAGTCCCGCTCAGAATCCTACTTTGAGTGGACTGATATTGGTAAGGTCGACCGCCCGAAACTTGTCGAGAGCCGTCCGGCACCTAAAGCCAAGGAGTCAGCATAAATTACCCCGTGTTTTGTGATCTTACGCACCATGGTGACACTCCTATTTCTCCCATACGGGTCATCGACTCGGGTCGCGAAGTAGGTGGGACGACCTTGTGGCGCTAGGTTTGGCCCGTGTGTTGTCACTCCTGAGGCACCACTCTGCGATCTGCTATGGACCCTTCTTGAGCCCGGAGACTCTTGAGACTGCGGTGGATTCGTATTCGGATCAGGCACACACGGGTTGCAAAGCCTGACCTTTTCGCCGCCGCCGAGGCTACTAAAGTCGGCAAACCCGATTTCACCGCTCAGGAAAGAAGACGAATGCCTTTGGGCTCCTGGGCGCGGTGTCCAAGGAGGATGGACAATATACTGATAAGGAATAGTGATGCGGTGCGGTGAGCAAGAATTGCAAACCACTCTCCCACATTTTCTGGTCACGCAAGAGTCAGCATAGCTGCCCCTGGGTCCAGGATGTGCCAGGAGACTTACCTGCAGTGATGTTTCCTAATAAATATGCTGAATTGGGTGTGGCAGATGGGACAAAGGGTAACCTCGGCGTCGGGCTGCCACCGCGGCAGGACTAGATCAGAAGGTCTTCTAGACTCCAGTGGTCTTTGCTGCTGGTGAATGGCCCTGGTGGCGGCAAAAGCGTTTGAGGATGTTCTCCTTCGGGAGGCAGGCGGAGGTGACGGCGGCGTGGCTGGTCGCCTTTGAAAAGACGGAGACACGGGGCCTGCGGATTGGTGGGACGAGATGCTCGAGCCGGATGCAGACTGCGGGAGTGTAGGCAGTGCACGCTCAACATTCTGGTTTGAACTCGACGGCCCTGCCTGAGCCGACTCCTCGGATGAAGCCCGGGTGAGATCAATCACCTCGGGCTCCAGCCGGCTTCCCCCTTGCTCAAGTGGTTCATTTTCACGTCCTTCAACACCTGAGTTCTGTGGTTCACCCGGAACAGTGACTGAAGAGCTCGGCTGATTGTCTGCTGGTGACGAGACAGTCAGATCAATCACATCGTGCCCTGCGTTATCGGCCTCGGGCTCGGCCTCTAAACCAACGGGCCCGACAGGAGCATCGTCCATTTCTTGACCACCAGGCTCGTCCTCTCTTGATGCGGATACTTCGTTGGAAGAACTTCCTTCCTCCTCGTCCATGTCTTGTTGTTCTTCGCGGGGTTGATCGTCGGGCGCTGCGGCGTCCGATCTCGCCCTCTCCAACTGGTGGCTAGGACAGTCGAAGTATCTGGAGCATTCCTGGTCGTGGAATCGGGCGTCACGGTAGGGGCATACTCGAGCTGGACTGCTGTAGTTACTCGAGGTCCCCGAGGACGAGTCGGAGGAATAGTCGGGTGATGACATTTATGCGTCTGGAACCCTCAGGAGGGAAGGCGGTCACGGTGGAGGAGGGTCTCGCGGGCGGGTGACAGCTGTGCTAGAGGAGATGGCATCACAAGCACGAGAAATGCATACGATAAAGGGGCGAGGCCGTCGTATAGGCGAAGCGAAAGAAGTGGGATGAAGTCTGGGTCACGAACATCGAATACTATGCGGCGGGACTTGATTAGAATTGACCTCGACGTATCTAAAGGGCAAAGGGGCGGAGGGCAGACTCACCCGCCTGACGTTTCCATCTGAGGAATTTGAAGAATCACGGAAACTCAAACAAGCCTTCCGGAGAGGCGAGGCTGCGGCGAATCATTTCTATCGTCAGAGAGGCCAGTATGACATGATGTGCTCCGAGGAGGGGCCCACGGGCGTTCAGATGCGGTGGTGGTGGACCTGGACTTTGCCTCACGAGACCATGCCAAGCACCGTCGTCCCTTATCGACGGGCCTGCCCCGGCTTATCTCTAGCTCCCGCGACCAGGTGGAGCTGCCCGCCTCGACAGCAAGTAGAATAAGGCAGGCCTTCTGCCGAACGGGTAGTGCAGTGACTAGGCGCTCTACAGTATTAGGTCACCTTTCCTCAGTCCAACGTCACAGCGAGCGTCGACTTCACCCGAGTTTCAGTCTTGTGCGACATGGCCATGCACTCAAAAGCCTACATTTGGCGTACAGCACACAACAAAACCGTGTCTTGGGAGATGACAGCATGTCAAATGAGATCATGTTGAATTGTACAGCTAGCTAGCTCGCCAACTGTCGAGTTGTCTGGTAAAGCCGTCTGTTCTCGTCTCCCTCCCACAACGGCCCATGTCTCTCCCAACAGCCCAAGCAACACCACCTCAGTTCCCAGAAGGCTTGACGCCTGCCATGCCGACACCGTAGTCCTCGCCCAGCTTCTTCCCCCCGATCAGGATGGGCTTGGACTCCTGGAGGACGTAGAGCATCCTGCTCCACTCGGTCTTGCTCCTGTTCCTCCACAGGTGGTTGGTGCCACGCTGGATGCTCACGTCGCCCCTCTTCATGACCCTCACCTCGCCCGAGTCCAGCACCAGGTCGATCTCGCCCTCGAGCACCACGCCGTAGTCGAGGCTCACCGTCCTGTGCATGGGGCTCTCGCCGCCAGGCCGGAGGTCCACGATCCTGAGCACCGACCCGCCCGGCACCACGATCCCCGGGGGGTCGGCCAGGTGCTTCGCGTAGGCGTCCACGTCGGCGTTGTTGTTGAAGTCGACCGGCGTGCCCGACGTCGTGTAGCCCAGGTAGAACGTGTCGCCGTTGTTGATGACCTGGGCCGGGATGGGCTCCGGGACAGACGAGTTGAAGACGGCGACGCCCTGTTCATTGTGGTCGGTGATGAAACGGTTGGGTTGTCGGAGGGTCGAAGGATTGCCGCTGGATTCAGCCATTTTGACGAATGATTATCAACCGATATGATTCCGGTGAAAATGTAAGTAAGAGGACTGGCCAAATTATCAAGTTCCTCTTGGTCTGGGTTTGAGTGGCCGGGAATGGTTCCGCATCCAAGTCCTCAAGATAGGTGCTCTCTCTCTCTGATCGAATGTCGAGTGATGTCTCCAGCAGACTACGAAAAATGAGCTCTAGCAAGTAACAATAAACCGAGATCTAGCTTTATGTGGGTGAGTTGTATGTCAAGACGGACGTGTCGGCCAGTTCGGTGCTGAATGCTCTCGGAGACGAGCAAACGTGGACCTTTTTCTTCGGCTGGAAAATAAAAGGCCCTTGGTCTCCGAGGGAGAGGCGACCTGCCCCTCACTCAATTTCGGTAGCATTATGTCGTCCGCAACAGACTAAGCCCTCTTTCCCACCCAGTTCCGATCACTTTCGCTCATCAGTGTCCGGGCCATCACCAGCGGGCGGGAACTGACCATCGGGAGGGTGGAGGCGGGGAAGCCTGGGTGGAGCGCGGGGCCGATGCCAGGTCAGGGATGGACCTAGGATTTAGACTTGCCTCCCTCCTCGGGACCGAGCGCCCCGTTTCATTCCTGGACGACAGATCCACCAAGAGTCGTGGTGACGATTCGCAGAGTATCCGGGGTGGTGTTGGCTCTTGTCATGCCTCTGGTAGATACCAGCTACTACTGTTCTGTTACTCATGGTTCATATGATCCTGATGTGAAGTCGTCAATGTTATCCTCCCGACTACTACCGAGGAAGTTATTGCCACAATAAACAATAAATTAGCACATCGTACAAGGTTTGGATTTACTATTAGGAAAGTGCGTAGAATTGGACTTGTTCCTGAGGATGGCTTCAAGTTTATAGAACAACAAACCCATTTTTTTTGTACATACGTGTTTCACGCAAGGCTATCCATTTCTTAGCTGATACTGGTATCTTCATGCTCGACACAGGCCCATCAGATAAATGCGAGTCGGAGCGGAAACAAACTCCATACAAAGCCATTACTAGCTCACTTCACCTCAGTCGCTATATCAACTCCTAGGTGCCGCCTCCCACTTACTCACTCAATCCTCCTGGCAGCACTCACATCCGGCACTCCAGTCCCCTCAACCACCTTCGCGCCGACGATCTCGTAAATGGGGACCTGAGCGAGCGCTCCCGCCACGTGGTGAAGCGTGGGCAGAGCCTCCCAGTCCAGCCCGTCCATCTCGATCTTCGCACCGGCCTTCTTGCCCTGGGCCGCCAGGGGCGCCCGCAGGACCTTTTTCACCGTCGCCTTGGGCTCCTCCTCGGCGTGCGGCACCATGACGGCGTACTCGGCGTCCGCGACCCCGGGGCGGCCCACGGCGGGGATGTACCGCCACACCAGGATGCCGTGGTCGGCCTCGCCGCCGATGGTGCCGGCCTCGGAGGCCGGGTCGTCCTCCTCGAGGTCGGTGACGGCCAGGTCGATGAACTTGGCTCCGCGCCAGCTCGCGGCCACGCGCACGGAGCCGCCGCGCCGGTGCACGTCGACGTCGCAGAACAGCTTGGGCATCCCCAGCTCCTCGCGGCCCGACACGATCGGGTCCGTCAGCGACTCGAACAGCACCGGCATGTAGGTCCCGGGGATCGTGCTGCCGTCCTTCTTGACGTACTCGACCCCGTGCACGTACAGCCCGATGTGCCGGTACCCGTTGCCGCCCAGCCACGCCATGTTGCCCAGCTCCGTCATCGAGATGGACGCCTGGCAGACGGACGAGGGGCTCTTGAAGCGGAAGGACGAGTTGGGGAACAGCGTCTCCAGGTACGTCCGCGACGTCTTGAACTTGACTGAGACGGTGCTGAAGGTCCGTTGCAGGCCCTCCTGGAGCGAGCGGCCGTAGGCGTCCTGCCGTGGTCCTGGGAACGGCCCGAAAGCAGTCGGCATCCGCCAATACATGTTGGGCTTCTGGCTCCACTTCCAACGCTTGAAGATGTTTTCCGAGTTGTCGAACTCGTCGTGGCCAAAGTTGTAGGCGGTATACGACATCACTGGAATATATCGTTAGCGATTTTGATTATACGCAAAGGTGGTAGTCTCTGCTCTTACTGTCGATCTGCGGCTTCCCATCTATCCAGTCCTTGCCTGCTTGGCGGGAGTACTCTTGGATCTGATGGGCACGGTCGTATCTGATCTTTTCGTACAGCTTCAGTCTGTCGGAGACTGCTTCGGGCGATGTGCCCCTTGGTAGCACGACAGAGAGAGTGGCAGCATCCTCGATGGCTTGGCCAGCCCCCTGACCCTGGTCTATAAATTTCTTCAAGTCAGGACGACGACCTCTCTGTCAAAAGCATGCCTGTTGTGCACTTACGAGGAGTGAAGGGGTGGGCAGCGTCTCCGAGCAAAGCAAGTTTTCCTTGCGTCCACGTGGGCAACTTCTCCATGTCCATCAACTGCCAGACCTTGATACTCGTCGGGTCTACCTTCTTGGCTAGAGCTAGGAGTGCCGGGTCGAAGTTCTCGTATACTTTGAGGAATTGGCTGAAATCGGCTTCCTTATTCCATTCTGCTTTTGTCAGAACAAATTCCATGGTACCATGTCGTGGCTGGATTCACTTACCATCGCTGGCATTGGCGTGAGACTCGGATTCAGGATGTATACAGTTGAAGTTGAGCAATTTGTTGTCGTTGCAGGGATACATGACGATTCTGCGGTCTGCGTCATACCAAATCACCAGGGTGTTCCCCTTCTCCACGAGGGGCCTTGTGACTGGATCGTCAAGGCCGACCTGTCGTGGGATCAAGAAGCGGAAAGCGGCCTTGCCTGAACCAAACAGCTTAGTCTCCTTGATGACAGACCTCGACTTCGACTGAGAGAGGGTCAGCGGTGTATCACCCGAAATATGAATGAACAACACTTACGTATATACCATCTGCCCCCAGAATCACATCACCAGTAACAGTCGTTCCATCGGCAAGGCTTACTTGGCCTTTCTCGGCATCCACGTTCACGATCCTGCTGGAGGTGTGCAACCTTGCGGGGCTACCAACACCATCCTCACCCGTGGCGATTTTCTTGAGCTTCTCGTGCAGGTTGATCCGGTGGCTCAGATGCCACGGGTGCTGCCACTGGGCATTCATGCCCCTCAGATCCATGTCCTTGACCTTGTCGCCTTTCTCGGTGCGCTCCTCCATGTGCTGCATCAGTGTGGCGCCGAAGTCCTCCGCGAAGATGCCCCATTTCCTAAGCACTCCATTGGCATTTGGAGCCAAGTGGACTGCGGCGCCCGTCTCATTGGCGAATCTTGACTGTTCGTAAAGCTGGAAAGGGAGTCAGTGGCTGATCAGAGGTTCTCGCGTGCGCGAGTCCATTGCTTACATCGACTTGGTGGCCGTTTTTGCGCAGACCAACAGCGGCTGACAAGCCTCCTATGCCGGCGCCGATGATGATAACCTTGAGGGGTGTAGGGTGGTCATCGACGAGTGGACTCGTGGGTCCGACCTTGTTCAGACCCGATGAAGGATGGGCTCCATTGCCATTGACGGCATCCCCACCATGGCTAGTCCCGTTGAGGGTGCTGGCGAGGTTCTTGATCTTTTCCATGTTGCAGAGTGCTCTGCCGCTGTCCGGGCAATCAACAAAGTGCAAGGCCAGGATTAATAATCAGACTGAAACCTTTAGAAGAGGCTCTCTTGACAACTGTGAGGTGAGGAGCAAGCCGTCAAGCGCAAGACCAGCCAATTTTGTCTCTGAGAGGGAGAAGAGAGCTGGCAATGGATGAGAAATATACTTCAAGATCCACGGAGGGTTTCCGTCCTGTCTTGGGAACGAGAGAAAGACGTTACAGGGCGGACAAGAAATTCACGAGTGGACACGAAGGTGCGGGAACCATATCAAGGTGGTGCACCGGCAGCCGGGCGAAAAGCAAGACCGAGCGAGAGCAAGGAGGGCAGCATGTTCCATACAAGGCAGCGGGTAAACATATTGGAAGCGGTGGGACTCAGGCTGGGTAGGTCAGTCAGTCGGTCATCAGACATGCGACAATATCAAATCCCGCCCGAGTTACCTGGTAGTTCCCGGGGCGCCCACCGGATCGTACGTGGGGCATGTTGGGGGGTGAGACGGGACGGGGATGGGGCGCCTGTCCCGGGCAGCATCAAAGTTAGCCCATCCATCCACTTCTGGGTTGTCTGGTTTGCTGGCGCGGACAGTCACACAAGCCCAAGCATGCCCACCAGCATCACGTCGCCCGTTGTGGGAGGTGTTCTCGACGCTGCCGCCAGAAGGGGAGTAGTGCCTACACATGGCAGGAGGACTGAGGGGGGATTGCGACCACACACGGTGGGGCCATGGCACCTGAATACGAACAGGCCATATAGCAAACGGAAGGCCAGTGGAGGAGGAGACAATCTAGTGTGCTCCGTCCTGTCATTGACGACCGCAACAAGCATGTCTTGCGCCAGAGCGCGGAAGACTGCAGATACAGGGTGGGAACTAGTTTCGTCTAGGCTTGCATTGCGGGAAGTGGGCAGGTGGGGGGAGAAGCCGGATACGTGTATAGGGGGTACATTAACTTCGACCTTTATTAGCCGCATTGTCTTACCCACAACCTTGGAACAGCTCTTTTCCGTCCCACCCAGGATGCCAGGCAGGGGGCTTCTTTTCTTGTCATAGACCATGTGTGCATCTGTGTTCGTACAGGAATAGTGTAAAGTGCTGCCGAGGGCAACATGAGGCAGTGACAGGAGTCAGGCCAGATCAGGCCAGCCTAGAACACTGACATGCTTTGCACTCTTCGTACTCTGGCACACGGTATCATCCATCAAGGCCACAACCATCTACCGTTTCTGTGTAAGACGGGTCTGGTGTAGACCCGAGTACCACCTGCGTGTGCAGGTGTCTATCTACTGAGTACTCCGTACTGTGAGCAGTTAGACTTCGCGTGTGGCAGGCACCCCTTGTAAGTGGGCGGGCGTGGTCGGTGGATCCGTGAACGGAGACCCCACTCGACTACCCCGGCCGAACTCACGGTGGGACTCACGCCTTTTGACTCCGTTCTCGCCTGATGAACTTGCGATTCATTAAGCAACGAGACCAGCTCGCGGGGAAACCCAAGATTAGGCCTGACAACCAAGATCCCCCCAAGACAAGGCGTCTGACACCAGCGAATCATTGTGCGCCTCTTGTCCGAAAAGGGAAAGAGAAGAAAGAGTGACAATATCGCTGCTGTGGATACGTGGGCCCCAAACCATATCTCAACCTCACCTCAAAACCGGCAGCCTCAGCCCGTCCCCAGACAGCTCACAATTTAGCTATTTTTTATCTTTTTTTGCATCATGTCTTCGCCATCCCCGCCCATCGCCCTCATCACCGCCGGGTCCGCCGGCCTCGGAGCCTGCGTGGCAGAACTCTTTGCCCGCAACGGCATGCGGGTGGTGGTCAACTACGCCAGCAACATCCAGCGCGCCCAGGAGCTGGTAGCAAAGCTAAAGTCCATCAGCACCCTGGCGCCCGCCGAGGGGCGGGTGGACTACCACGCCATCAAGGCAGACCTCGCCTCCAGGGCGGACGTGGAGCGGCTGGTCGAGGAGACGGTGGACGTCATGTGTCCCTCCGGGGGCGAGGGCAAGCGCCACCTGGACGTCGTCTTCAGCAACGGCGGCTGGACGCACATGCGGAACCTCTACGACCTCGAGGACAACATGGTCGATGAGGACTGGGACAGGTGCTTTACCGTGAATGTCAAGAGCCACCTGTGGCTCATGCACGCCGCCAAGCCCTACCTCTCGGCCGGCTGGGACGACAAGGAGGGCGGCGCCAAAGAGAGTGGCTGTTTTGTTACTACGGCGAGCCTGGCAGGCGTCAAGGTCAGCGGGAGTTCTCTCGCCTACGCTGTCACCAAGGCCGCCCACCTGCATCTCGCCAAGGCGTTGGCCATGCTCGCCGCCCCCAAGGTCAGGGTCAACAGTGTGAGCCCTGGTTTGTTGCTGACGGTGAGTCAAACGCTCGGCCGTGTGCCTTTTTCTTTCTTCAAAAGAAAAGAAAACAAACTCCTTTTCTCCCCAGTATAGGACGGCCCACTTCTAACGTGCTTCAATATTCAGGAATGGGGACTGAGATTCCCTCCGGAGAGGATACAGGAGATGACTGAGGCGTCCAGACTGAAGAGATTGGCCGCAGTCGAGGACGTCGCGGAACAGGTCCTGACGTTCGTAAAGAACAAGAGTGTTACGGGACAGAACATGGTCTTGGACGGTGGGTTATCACTGTAAGTCGAAAGTTGTACAAGGACTGTACATAGTATCAGTGCCAGTATATCAATTCCATTTGTGAGCAAGCGACGGTGGACTTTGACAGTACCTTACTTCTTGTCGTGTTGATTTCCACTCTGTGGTTGGGAAGGGTAGTTGGGTGGGAGGGCATAATTCTACCAATAATTCCGTTCTCGCAAGTGCACTTCAGTGGATTCGCATTTGAGCTCATCAGTACAGCATACATACGGCTGTGGAACTCGAAATTGTCGACTTGCGCACAGCCATGCTTTTGGACATTTCCAAACTCATTTACAATGCATCTCGCAGCACACACATTTCAGCACAACCATTCCTCGGGAGCGACAGGTGCAACGACCAAACAAACAACACACGGAATGACCCAGCAGCCCTCTTCACTCGCCAACCTCTCGGTCCTCACTCCAGTGGACATAGGAAATCACAGGCCACGACCAGGTGACGTGGCGGATATTCCGGCCCCACACGTACAGCGGCACCCAGAGGATCAGGATGGCAGCGGAGATACCAGCCATCGCGCCGTAGGCGTTGAGATACCCAGACTGGTTGACCCACGGGTTCGTGTAGAACGAGAGCAGGAAGCCGAAAAGGGCTGCGTAGTTGTTTGTTAGCTTCGGAACAAGTGGGTTTGCTGAAGTAAAGATCACTCACATTTGAATCCCATTACAGCCAATGTGACCTCACCAGCGACAGGGCGGTAAGCATCGATCACGTAGACCAGCACAATGTTTGTGGCCTGTACAATTGAGAAGTTCACTGGTGGTTTGGCGTTAGCTTCGTGATTCACGCACAACTACCACTAGGTTCTAAACTCACATAATCCCAACCCAATGGTCGGGCAGATCCAATGCAGCTTGTTCTGGATACCCACCCCGTAGAGCACCAGCGCCAATGGCGTCGTGATCAGGCTGGGCAGTATAGCCGGCAGTCTCATCTCGGGCTCCCGAATGCCGCCATTCTTGTTGGTGAAATGGTCTGCCACCACATCGCCGAGCTTCCCGCCGGCAGGGATTCCGATCGCGGAGCCGAGACAGGCAGATATAAAACAGAGACCGACCTGCCAGGCCTCGAAGTTGTACGTGGCCAAAAAGGCGGAGTCGACGTTGGATGTGACGGCGACGACGAAGCCGATGGTCACGGACTCGACGAGGGCTGCCCAGAGCACGGGGGGCAGGAGAATGAGCCCGAAGGGCCGCACAAAGATCTTGTAGAGGGGCTCCGAGGTGAAGACCCCATTGTAGAGACTCAGGCTCTGCAAGTAGGTCTTCTTCTTCTTGACGGGGCCTTGCTGAGAGTGAAGCTCAGCCTCAATATCCGATACGCGGTCGGCCGTCTGGTGAGTCTTCTCGGAGGCGTGCCCGCTCGACAGCCGCTGCAGGGGCTGGCCATCACCGACAGCTACGTCCTCACGGATAAAGGCCGTCTCTGGGAAGGCAAAGAATGCGAAGAGGAGGATGAACCCGATGATGGCTGCCGCCACCTCATAAATTACACGCCAGCCGTTGTTGATGGTGATGAGGCTAAACACGTATTAGGCCGAGCACAGTACAGTTCGAATTGCGTTGTCCACTTACCCAGCAATGATCATGCCGAAGCCCACACCCACGGACAAAAACGACGTGTAGAGAGCCATGATGGCACCACGCTCATGGAGGAAGAATAGGTCTGAGATGGTCACCGGTGCAATGGTCTCCGCTGCCCCAGAGGCAAAGCCCATAAGAATCCGTGCAGCCAGGAATCCGCCATAAGAATGATCCAATATCGCCCAGATGGCGGTGGCAAGGTATAAAGTCTTCAGTGAGAGATTGTCAGCACTGTGCACCTGGGGCCAAAATAAACTATCCTGCCATAGATAATATAGCACCAAGACAAGGCCGAGTCCAGCACGCCTTGGAGAGGGGAGTCGGTCAACAGGATGTACAGATCCCAAATCCTGGGAGTCTGAGGTCGCTTGCCACTGTGACCTCTGAGCCAGCCCCCGGGCTCTGATCACAGGACACAATGGCTTCAAAACAACACATGTAGGAATCTTCTGGGACTCACATAGCTAGCCACATAAACGGGACGGCGACCGTATTTGTTCGCGAGAGGGACCCATATGAAATTCCCGGTTCCCTGGAGTAGCGCGGTGGTGCTGAAGAAGTAGGCGACCTTGGAAATATTGGCGCTGAAGCCCGCTGGATCGACGGTGGGAGGCGAAGCTGGGAAGAAGTCGAGGGTCGTATTGACAATCGTGACGGTCGGCCCTGCCGCAAGGAAATTGCACATAAGGATCGCTATACACACGAGGACAGCTATGCACTTCTTGTACCATTGTGGCCTGAGCCGATCAGCTCTCTGAGGCACACCAAGTGGCAGGCTGTATGCTAACCGACTCACCAGTTCAGGGGGTCATTGGGATCATTGGATGGCGCTGGGATGAGGATGATCTCGTTGGTCTCGTGATGGCGAAGGCGAACGTTGCCGAGTGTTCTCTGCCTTACATGTTCGGCCTTTGGGTCCTCATAGTCGTCGGGTCGTAGGGCTGATGCGATGTTGTCGCGTGCCATTTTGCCAGCCAGCTTATTGTTATGTAAAAGAAATCTCTCTTCTCGTTCTCCTGGGAGCGCTACGTGAGACTGAAAGGAGGGGGCAGTGAGTAGAGGTGGCAGTAAGTTGGTACGAGGCTCATGTGGTTTTGTACTCGGACGGAGGGGGAGTCGACAGTAAATAAAATCCTTGTTGCACGAGCTGCCTCTGATTTGAGGATGGGCACTGAACGGATATAGACCCGGTAGGGGCAGCTGCAAGACAGGGTCCGAGAGGGCTGCTGCCACACGGTCAACCGCAAGAGTAGCAGTGTATGCTGCTCTGGAAGGCTACCCAAACTCCGGCCCAGTAGCAGCGGCTCGCGCCCTCATTCAAGGTTCCCCAGACCCCACAGGACTCGCAACATGCAGGAGGGGCCAGTAGCCGATGCCGAGACAAGACAACAAGCTCTTGAGACTCTGGGGAAGAGCCGGTTCCCGCCTGATCGCCGTGGAAAAATCTGGGGAACAGTGCCCACTCCCCGTGGTCTTCCCGTGGGTCTCGGCGTGCAGACGGTATCGACACAAGGCAAGTGATGGGCCAAATGAGTGAGTAGTCGAGCTCACAGAGCTGTGTGGCTGTTTTGCACGAACGGGATGTGGCCCACTTTCCGACGACTGAACTGCTCAAGTGACGAGACCCCTACTCGGGACGTGGCTAAGGAGTTGCTATAGGTTGTCAGTGATGCAGGACAGCGTTAATGCGTAGCACTACCTAGCATTTACACGACAGGTCAGGGTTTTAGGTTCTGACTGCGACCAGGTTACCCCACGCGATAGCTCAGCCTTGCCGTGGCAGGGATCGGGAGGTGGAGGTAATAGCTCTGGCTATTCCCAAGGGCCGAAAAGAAAATGAGGGTTGAGGAGAAGAGAATGACCAGAAACGGCAGTGGATATTTGCTGTACGGAGTTGTTGATATTTGGGGCTATCACGTAATCTTGCCGCAGAACCACCTCCTGACGTCAAATTCAAGATGGGCACAGGAGAGATAGCGATAATTCGGGACCCTGATTTGAGCAATGTGCTCCAGGAAACGAGCGCGGGTAGGAAAGGTTTCAATTACCCACCTGGCAGCCCTGAATAGTCTTCAACCCACGTGTGTGCACGCCGAATACCGCGGACTTAGGGAAGTCTAAAGGCATCTGGCCCGTTTCCGCTACGACTTCTTGCACTTGCATGGACATATCATCTTCAGCCCCAACGAACACGTTAGCCCGCAACGCCCGGCAATGCGTTTGTCGAGCCTAGGAAGCTCGTAGGCAAAGTCTGTGCAACTGGCCGGCCATAGGCTGCTACGGGCCGGGCGAGGAATCTCCCCCTCCCACCAGCGCGAATGACTGACACCACAGTGGAAGCTTTAGGAATGGCCACGCCCTAGTGGCAGGATCTATTACCCAGAAAGGTCCGTGACATTACACACTCGCGTAGTAGCCGTGTCTTTGCATGAGGGTCTCGGCGTCACCATAGAGGGCAGAGGCGCCGTGGGCGGATGACCTGTCACAGCAATTTGTGAAACTGAATCCACAGCTCCGCTATTGACGGCCTAGCAGCTGAACCTGGGGTCGAATTATCGACGTCTGAGGTATGACTGCTGCCATTCTATCGGCGCCATCAGCATTATTCGGCTTGACGAGCCTGCGAGCCCAGAAGCCCAGAAGCCCATGAGCCCATGAGCCCATGAGCCCAAAGGTGTCGGCGACTGAGCCTAGTCGGGGAGGACAGACACCGCTTTGGCGCAATCATGGTGCTTGGCTAGCCAGCCCACCTCGATTCGGCTGGAACGGAAGGGCACGGCGTGTGCCATGGTCCAGATCTGAGATCGGCGTCGAACAGCACCAGCAGGTCCGATACCATCGAGTCGTGGGGACTCCTGATGCGCGGAAATTCCAGAGACGTTGCCTTTACGCGGATTGATTGCATTCTGCCCGTAGGCCACGCGTTGGCAGGTCCTCTTATTTCCGAATTGGGTTCTGTAATGCAGTCAGCCACTAGCTGAGGAACACACGGCTGATCTGCTGGTGGAGGCCCAATTGGGTTTGTTAAGGGGTGTTGGGTCCTGCTGGTGCGTGTCCTGTTGCGCAGGCAGTCTGTGGTGCAGCGCAGCGCCTGTGCCAAGATATTGAGGTGGATGTGGCCGCAGAGTGCCAAGCCTCAATTGCATCGCCCTCGTGTAGCCTACTGTGTAATAGTCCTCTCTATTAGCGGAGGAGGGTAGGACTAACATGGTTTCTTGCCTCTCCGCCGTCCGGTTGCTCTGCCGTGGTTCGACGGTTTTGGGTTTATGCTTCTACCACTGGGGTTGATCAATGGAAACATGCAAGCGCTGGGAAACGCGACAAGCCTCTCGGACCTTTTTCCCTTTCGAAGACCAGCAGCGTCATTCGCAGCTCAGCTTCCCTCAGCGGTTGGCGGTGCAGAGAAGGGAGTGGGTTGGAAATTGAGGACGCGTCATTGGTGATGATGTGACGTTGAAAAGGTCGCCATGGTGGCCTCGATGGGATTCAGGGGCTTTCTGGGTAGCAACCGGTTCAACCTAGTCCTCGACTCGGTTTCGTCCCCACCAGACCACGCGTACTACGGGGTTGCTGCTGAATTTGCAGTCGGGCCTGACCCTGGTGTGGAAACGACAGGGAGGGGAGGGGGAAAACAAAAAAATATGCTTAACGACATACAGGAACGAGCCGCCGTTGAAACTCGTCACGGTTGAGGGTGAGGGTGGATCAAACAGACAGGCATGAGCGATGTCGGTGAGCCAAATATGGCCTTCGGAAGATAGCCTATGCTTGTTTGTTCTCGGGCCATCGACTTTTATCTCGAGGCTTAATTCATGCCTGCAGGCCGTTGCCCGTTGGTGGCCAGCGCTGCCCCCAGGTTGCCTGCCCACCAAGCTCCGGGTTCCCCAGGCTTGCCGGAGCTGCACTGCGGACTGTGAACTCAGAGTGGCCGGCCTACGGAGACTTGGAGCCACGGCACTTGAGTGGATCAGAGGGCTTTGTGGGTCGTGGAGTACTGTGTGTAGGCCGTGGAACATGAGCCATGGATCATGGATCACGGACGACGGGTGCTCGGAGCGTCCGCCACAGGACAGGGACGGCCCTAGCCACGTTTGCCGGCCTTGATGTCTTGACGGTTACATAGCAAGACGGTCCCAAACTGCCCAGACGAGCAAAGCAGACGGCAGCTGTGAACATGGCCGGAGCGAATAGCACCTGCAGGTCAACGCCAATGCTTGGTGAGCATCGCGTCGATTCCGATCTGACAGGAGCGCAATGATTGTCATGATATACTTAATATCTACCGCTATTAGTACGCACTGTCGATCAGGGACTGGCGTAGATCCTGACAGCCACGCCATGCCCCGAAGAGGATGGCTTGGCTGAGCTTGTCGTGGGCGGTGGCGTACGTGCGGGTGCAGGCTCGAATGCAAGTGGCTGGCGTGCCGGAATTCGACGGCGGCACGATGCTCGGGTGGGATGGCGTGTGGTTAGGTGGTTAGGCGTCGTGGAGAAAGGAGGGGAGGTCGAGCTGGTGGTGGTGGTGGTGGTGATGGCAAAGGAAGGCAGGACTTGGACTTGTACGGATAGCCTTTAGTCTTTTTTGCATTGCCGGTGGGGTTTGGGCCCAGATCAGCCGTCCCGCATTAGAGTATACAGTTTTTTAAGGTATAGAAATAAAGATTGTTTGATGTCGGCATGACTCCCCCGATCTTGGATCACCAACCGTATCTCTTGGACCGTATAGTACTTACTGTTACCTGGCAGCCCTGCTATGCACAGCAATTTGTATGTACAATACCAAGCATTTCTCGTCTGTCGCGGACGTGTCTGACTCGTGGAACGAACCCGACGACTTGAGACGGACGGCAGGGCCTCGCCCGAGCACAGCGCACAGGTCTAATTGCCAGATCAGACCAAGAACTGCAGTCCACCTACCTGACTGTCCCACTTGTGTCGACAGCAATTGCATCACGTTGGCATCCACCCGGCTCCAGTTTCCAACCCAGATCCAGCCCAACATCCTGTCGACCTTTGACGATCTCGTTGTCCATCCCATCTACGGTATCCACCTTTCCAATTCCAAGCACGACGACCACACCTAGACACCGGCACACAGAAACAGGCACAGGCACAGGCACAGGCACATGCTCGACCCCAGCTCCAACAAGCCCAACAAGCTGGTCCCCTTGTGAGAGAGCTGAGACAAACACGGGCATAGTCAAACTAGGCGTCGGGAGCAGGCATCATTCTTGGGCCCAGCGACTATTCTTGGGCTCGTGGCCCACTCCCCCTGGTCTTGTCATT
Organism: Diaporthe humulicola; assembly: GCA_038088545.1. Classification (NCBI taxonomy): domain Eukaryota; kingdom Fungi; phylum Ascomycota; class Sordariomycetes; order Diaporthales; family Diaporthaceae; genus Diaporthe; species Diaporthe humulicola. Next base: position 61,305 of record JBBWSL010000084.1, read on the forward strand.
CGCCAGAGCTGGGCTGTCAGGAGAATACCTGCATCTGCATACCTGATTTAGGTAGCTCCCCTACACATGCACCTTTATCTGCGTAGCAGTCGATCATCTACGTACGCCCCACGACAGTCGACACGACGCACAGTGCTCAAATCCTCTCCCTTATTACCGACCTCCCGCCCTCTCCCGCCCTCCCGCCCGCTGTCTCCCACACTCCCGACGACGCTTGCTGCCAATTGATCCTGAGGTCCATTCTCCAGTTGCATCATCATCGCCGAGCACCTCTCGGATTTTCGCCCCCCAACGACGCCCTACCGGCCCAGAACGGACCCATTCAGCCTCAGAACTCAGAGGGCCAATCTCAGGGCCCCGGCCCCTCTGCCGATCAGGCTCTTGGTCCATTGGCCTCAGCCCGTGCTGCCCCATCCGCTCCATCGTTTGGCCCGTCTCTGCGCCTCCGTCTCCGTCTCTCTGCCCACCCCGGACGTCAGCAGGCGCCAGGTCTCGGTACGGTTCCGGAGCCCGCTTCGGGACTGAGGGCAGCACGTACGACGAGATACGGCGGCCGCCGTGTCCACTCGCACCGCACCGCACCTCACCGCACCTCACCGCACCTGATTGCCTTTGCTCCCGGACGGCCACAATGGCTAGCCCGTCACTCTCACACCTCCTGCACGCCGACTCTTCCCTGTCTCATCAGCACTCCCAGTCCCAACCTCAAAGGAACGTCTCACACGCCAGCGCAGCGCATTCTGTGCCCACCTCGTCACCTGGAAACTACACATACCCAGCGCCTCCTGGTGTCTCGCCCGCAGCATCTGGCACTTCCCATCCCACGCCCGTCGCCACCCCTGCCACCTCTCCTAGTGCTCTTTCGACGGCAGGCGGGAGCTCTGTCGCCGGTGCCGCCTCCAACACGCCCGCCAGCGGCCATGCCGCCAACACCAGCCTTTACCAGTGTGCCGACTGTCTGAAGAGATACTCTCGCCCGGAGCATCTCCAGCGACACATAGCCACTCACACGCTGGGGAAGCGCTTCATCTGTGACGTACGTCTCCGCATCCTGCCGCGCGTGCGGTTCGCTCCCATCCAGGGCTCCCATCCAGGGACCGCATGGACCGCATGCCTCTTGAAAATCCCCGTCCCTTCGCTAATGACATGATTCAGGTCTGCGGCAAGGCTTTTGGACGTGCTGATCTGCTCAAGAGACACCGTGCCAACCACGACGATGACGGCAATGGCACCAAGAGGCGCCGCATCAACTCGTCCCCCGGCGCTGGCCGTGTCGCCCACGCCTGCCAGGCCTGCGCAAAGGCCCGCGTAAAGTGTGAGGAAAGCAAACCGTGCACGAGGTGTCGCAACCGCAACTTGACCTGTGAGTATGCTTCCTCCGAGGCGGGATCCGCTGCTGCGATGCATCTCTTGCACCTCTCAGCGAACGCGCACTCCTCCGGCGCCACCACGCCCACTTCCTCTGGGCCCGTGGCTCCAGCTGGCCACGGAGCGCTTCTCACCGCGCATCACTTGGGATCGAGGTCTCTGCGCTCCAATGCGGCTGAGGCTATGCATACACATGGGCTCCACAACCCTGCCGCGCCTGCGATGACGAATCTTGTCCACGCCCAGTCGACCGGTACCAGCCCTTCCATCCTGGCCAACAATCCACCAATCAACAGCGAGGCCGCCCAGCTACCCACCCCTGAGACCATGATGGACCAAAGTGAGTCGTCTCTTTTCCTCTTGTCTATGTCTCATACCGGAGCTTTGTTGTCTTGGCAAGGCTTCTTCATCTTAAGGTATTCGCGTCGCGTCTATCTGTGGCCCCTGCTGCCACTGCAACCTATGCTAGATGCCGTCCCTTATATCACCAATAAATTTCATGCCCTCTATATCATGTCACTTTCCTTCCAACACTTTGCCAGACTAGGCTCTATCCAATGATATTTATGTGCTAGCTTCTTGCTGAACCTCTCTCCTCCCTCATCCCCTCACTGGCAATCATCATATCTCTTTTTCAAGCACGAGCAGTAAATGTCGGACGACTTCTGGACAGATTCACTGATCATGGACGATGAAGACAACCCGGACGGTTACCAGGGGTCGTATCATTCAAATCAGAATATGGTGGATATGAACAGGCTTCCCTTTTCGGATTTCCTGCGAGATGTTCTCTACGACCAGCACCAGCAGCAACAGCAACAGCAGCAGCAGCAGCAGCAAATGGACTCTCAGAAAATGGTTGAGGCGCAAGGACTTGCTGTGCTGGACTTCTGCGACGACGCCAACCTAGAGATGAATGATCTTGACTTTGGCATGCTCGACAACTGGAACATTGGTAACGTTCACGGCATGCTTGCCACGGACCCGAATTTGGCCAACTATGTCTCCAGTCAGCCAGAAGACACCGCGGACATGTCTCGGATGCGCCAACGCCTAGTCAAGATATGGACAAATTCGCCGTGGCGATGGATGCCCGATGGGCACAAGGACAATATTCACAACCAGAAGAGCGGCCTCCCGTTGGCTGACATACACTCCGCCCAACTAAAGCCTGACAGAATTATCCATGACAAGCTGGACTCGTCCGGACGCGACAAGATCCTGGCTATCGTTCTAAGCACTTGCCAGAATAATGTCATGTTGAGCCGTGTCGCGTCGTCGTTCCCCTCCACTGACGTGATGGACTCCTTGGTTCATATATTCTTAGCGTGGCACCTGTGTCAGGTCTCAGAATTCATCCATTTTGGAACGTTTGCCTTGAATGCGCAATGTCCTGAATGGACGGCAGTTGCTGCGTCAGCTGGTGGAATCCTCACATCTGTGCAATCCCTTCGCAAGTTTGGGTTTGCTTTGCAAGAGGCAGTCCGTAAGGAGACAGCGCCGCAGCCCGCTTGTTCAAATCCTGAGTGCTAACGAGTATACTAGGTGTTACTATCCCCAGCAGATTTGAGGACAATAATTCCAAAGTTCAGGATCAGAGCTTAGTACAAGCCCTTGTCTTGGGACATGACATCGGACTGTGGAGCGGCAACAGGAGGCGCATGGAAATAGCCGAATGCCGTAAGTAAAGTGAGGCTCGGACTCGGTGCCGATACGTGCTAACTCAAACACTCAAGATCTGAACATTCCAATTGCAATGATCAGGGGCAGAGGCAGTTTTCAGAGGTCTTCGTATCCGCCCATTCAAGTCGACCCTGCAGATGACGGGCCCGTATTAGAAGAAAAGTGGAAGACGTGGTGTCACCGAGAGTCTTGGAAAAGGTAAGCTTGCCCTGTTTCGCGGAATTTGTGGAAAGATGCTAATTGAGCGTTCCAGACTCATCTTCCACTTGTACCTTCGAGACGCACAAACATCCATGACGTCCATGAACAACCCCCACATATCTTATGCGGAATTGACCCTACCACTTCCCGAGGCCCGGGAACTTTGGTTTGCAAAGACCGCCCGGGAATGGAAGATGCATTATCTGGAGAGGAATGCAGGTCAGGATCGACGGCCGCCTTCGCTCGGCGACCTCCTACGTGACATCAACCTTCTGGCGACCGAGCATCACCGTCTGGATGTTCAGTACGCCGTCTCCATATACCTTCACGGCTTCTGGTCTCTCATCCGGGAGTACCGGCAAATGAATACCATTTACCGGTGGTCAGCATTCTCCCCGTCCACAGCAGGAAACCCAAATGTCCTGCTCCAGTCCCGCCACCAGGAGCTTGTCAAAGCTCTGGAGCAGTTCCAAGCCACAGCCCTGCAGAATTGGCCACACATGCTCAGCGCCCAGGAGAAGGTCGTGCTCAATCTCCTTTTTGTGAACCTGCACGTAAGCCTGGAGGATCTGCAGCTATTCTCAGGCAAGGAGGGTGATGAGCAGGCCAAGAGGATCTACCCATCCCTACAACGCTGGGCACAGGACTCCGAGTCCCGCCGTTCTTTGTGGCACGCAGGACAGATTCTCAGGTGGGCAAAGGAGTTCCCACCGGGCCACCTGAAGGATTTCTACGCGGTCGCAGTGCACCATGCTGCACTGGCGATATGGACATGGGGCGTCCTGACCCGCGCAATCAGGCGCACGGCTGGGCTGCAGCCGGGGTATAACCACAACGAGCCGCTCATCTACCTCGACGACCCAGAGATGAGCGAGACCGCCCAATTCACATCGTACGGTACGGGCAGGCCCGCCATACGCGGACCTGTGAAGAAGGGCCAAGGTAGCGGCCGAGACAGCGCTGGGGGCGGCAGTGGCGTGGCGGAGAGCCTCGTCGAGGAGCCCAAGCCCACGATGGCCATTGTCGAGGAGGTTTTCCGGGCGAACTACCTGAATGGTCCCGTTGCGCCTATCGTTGAGAACCTGTGCCATCTGATAAAGCAGCTTGGGAATGCTGCCTGGGCTGTCGGCTTGGGCTGAGGGGTCTTGGGGATCATGGACCCGGCAACGAATTCGCATCGGCAGCACTCCTTCTGGAGTCGCCGTTCACTCTGATGGTCCAATCTCCCGAGTGGCCACCTGAACCTCTACCGATATATGGTAGACCTGAGTGAGAGCCTCCATCTCAAGAGTATGAAGGGGAGACAATCTGGAGTGCTCCCGAGGCACATGTATATGTACGCGTACATACACACAAGTCCAAAATGGCAGTGACCTATCACTCGCAGATACAGGGACACTGAGATGTCTGTCGAATCTTAGTTGCGCGGAAGAGTAGATACTCTGAACATTGCAAATAGAGTAGTGCCTGTACACGGTTATAGACAAAAAGGATACAATGCCATTAGCGTGTCATCGAGTGAATGATGTAAGCTCAAATCGAACAACTCATCCAGCGACTGCTGCGCTCTTCACAGCATTGCGATGTCCATGTGACCGTGAGGAAGCTTGGCGCTCTGTTCCACGGCATGATGCCCGATGGCCCAAAGGTGATTCTTGCATACGGATAAGGGACTAATAAGGTAGTCAGAGAATGAAAGACCATGCCTACCGAAGACAGTGGCAAGGCAGAGCATTTGCTGATCATGTGCAAGTGGGTTCTATGCATGCCCTCGGAAGGTTTCGACGGAGCATCATTCCTCCTGTATTTAACTGGATGCAACCTAAGTCTAAATCTCAGACGGCATGGAGATCGAGATTTTCCAAAGTCGTTACTGGAGGCCACAGTCTCTCTGCACGACGGAGGGGATGGGTGATTGATCTCGACATACTTGGAGCCCCCTGGATGAGGCACTAGCCAGGTTCTAGCTGTCAACACTCGCTGGATGAGAGATGAGTTTTGTAGACCTAGTACCTATTGTCTCCATAGATAGCTGATTAGAACGGCTAGATCCATCAATCTACACGATAGCTTTCGGGCTCGCGCGAACTGGGCACCGAGGCTGGCAGCCGCAGCTTTGGCAACGCAATTAACACCTCGACGACTTCGATGGCGTGATCCTTCCAAAGACTCCTTGCTGGAATCGATGCCTAAGAGTTTTATGGCTAGGAATTTGCTCTGTGAAACGGGAAAGGAGGCAAGAGATGCAAGTGGCAAGTTGGAAGAACCAGGCTTAAGACATCTGGATAGGAATGACTTTGACCCCGAGTCTCGATGAAACGCCTCCTTCGGTGTTCGACTTCCCCCCAGCCTAGTCGGGAACAACAGCCTAAAAGAGGAAACGAGTGAGGGCAAGGAAGAGACCATGGAGAATGGTGTAGTTTTTTATGCATTCAAGAGATGGACACTCTGCCTATGGTATACTCGGAATGTCCCAGCATATAGGAACTATGCACTATTTTTGTCCAAGCCACTTTCATACTTCAAATCATACACGACTTATTTTCAACTTCAACCAGGCTCTTCCGTACGTATCGACGAGCATAATGAGCTTGCTAGTAACAAATATATACACAACGCATGGCCACCTGCACTGAGATCACCGGGACAAGATTTAACAGAAATAGAACACGAAAGGTCTGATTCATTGGCGCTCGAGGCTCTTACCATCGCCGTCAAGATTTCAGCTTTTCGAGGACTCGGGGACGAAGAATGCAACTTTGACCCCGTCGCCGGGCTGCAACACTATCTCGGCCTTGAGCGTCGGCTTGCCGCCGTCGACCTGGTCCATGTAGCTCTCGACCCTCTCGAACCGCTGGAACAGCCTCGTCAACACGTAGCCCATCTCCGTGAGCGCGAACTGCTGCCCTATGCAGATCCTAGGGCCTCCATTGAAGGGAACTTGTTTTCGCAACACGGGTCAGCATTTGGGGGTCTGCAAATCGGCTGGTGAGAAAGTTGGGGGACTCACTATACTGCCATGGCTTGGGTTGCCAGTTATACCACCTCTCGGGCGAGAACTCCTCGACGGGCTTGAAGTCCTTGGAGACGGGCGGGTACAAGTCCTCGCGGCGCTGCATCAGCATGGTCGAGTACCCGATGGGCGTGTCCTTGAGGATGGCGAGCGGCTCCGTGCCGTCCTTGCCGCCGCCGCGCGGCAGCACGGTGTCCTTGAGGGCGGCGCGCACGTTGAAGGGCACGACGGGGTACAGGCGCAGGGTCTCGTTCATGACGTTCTGGAGGTACTTCATGCCCTTGAGGTCGGCGTAGGTCGGGGTCCTGTGCGGGCCGACGGTGGAGAGGATCTCGGCGCGCAGCCTGGCCACCACCTCCGGGTGCCGGGCCAGCTCGTAGATGGTCCACGACAGGCTGGAGGCCGTCGTGTCGCGGCCGGCGAGGAGCACGGCCACCACCTGGTCGCGGAGGACCTTGGGGTCCCGCGTGTACGAGGCCAGCTCGTGGAGGAACGTGTATGACATGTCCGACTTGGTCTTGGACGCCAGCTCGTCGGGGCTTAGGCGGAGGGCGTTCTGCACGTACTCGTTGACGAAAGCGTTCATGGTGGCCAGACATCTTCGGAAGTGCCTCTTGGGGACGAGGTTGCGGATGCCCGGGCCTGCGCGCGAGATGATATTTTGGACGCGCTGCACCTCGTTGAAGGCGTCTGCGAACTCTTGCCGCGGATTGCTTTGTTCATAGTCAGGCCTCGTCGTGTTCATTTCTTCGGTCGGAAACAGTAGGATCTTACCTGAGGGACTTGACATCCTTGCCCAAGAGGAAGTCTGTTGCCACGTCCAGCGTGTACCTGAAGAAGAGGTCGCTGATATCCATGACCCGCCCGTTCACAGCAGCCAGGTCGACCTGCTGGTCCTCCCCTTCGAGTGGGCCTCCGTTTGCCATGGCTTTCAAAAGTGTCTCGAGATGCGACTCGAAACAGTGAAGATCACTGACTCTGTCCTTGATAAACTGGGGCCTCAACAGCTGCCTGCTCGTGTGCCACAGCTGGCCATCCGTCCCAAATATACTGTCGCCTAGAAACTCCTCCCATTCCTGATGGAAGTCTTCGCCCTTTCCGAAGTCCGTAAACTGAGTCGCCAGAACGGCCTTGATGTTCTCGGGGTCTGCCGTGAAGACAACTCGTCTGTTAAAGGCACGCACCTCGAGGGTGTAGGCGCCATTGCCGTCGCTGTCCACGCCGGTTTTCCGGAAGAAAGCCTGCCAGTTATCAAGGTTCTTGTGGTGTATGGTGGCTTGGATGGCCGAGTAGATAAAGTCAAGGCCGTAGGGCAGCTTATAAGGGACTGCCACAGCCCTGGAGCCAAGTTGACTTAAACGATGGTTCTCATACAGCCGCTGAAAACATTTATAGATGACATAAATGCCAAGGACGGCAACAATGAGTCCCTTGGGAGACGTAAGCTCCCATACATACTCCAACAGGCCCATTTTGATGAGTTGATTTTGTTGGCTCTGTGAGTGAAGTGTGGAATATGCTGATACCGGCGCACTCGGACAGCCGTGTGTGTTCGAGATGACTAGACTTCCAATTATCCTTTCGAGACCAGGCAATTCAGCCGGGTATGGAGTTATTGAATCGAACGAGTCCGCGTAGCTCTTGGGATATTATGTCAGGTCAATGCAGCAGAGACATGATATGAATAGGCACGATGCGGGGCCTGCCAGTCGACTGCAAGTTTCGAACCAACCGAGGTTTCAGTAGTCGGATCAGCCAGTAAGCAGTGGCGTCTGAATTGGGCGGAGCGAAATCCTACCAACCAGGGAGGCGACGACTTATTTGAAGACTGGCGAGAGATGGACCGGAGCAGTGCCAAACAGTCCGGGCAGATTCAGAGGTCCGACTCCTGTGTGCACTGCATTGGAGAAGGAGGAAGGCGGAGTCGTCCTGTCAAATAGCCAAGGCTATAGGTGACTACTGGCAATTCGCAAGTGTCCAATATGGGGCTGGATGTGGTAAGTACGTCGCAAGGTCCGGCTGCATGGGACTGGATCGGCATCGCCCAGGAAATGATCCCTGGATGCATCAGCACTTTACGAGCCGGCATGTGGATTAGGCCTCGCAGCTCGCAGTACGAGAATCCGCAGTCCGCATACTTTCTCAGTCCCAACAGTCACGTTGCGGGTCCGGGTCGATCCCGGACATGTGCTGCATTATTCTGCATGTCACCCAGTGTTTGTTTTTGTCTCTCACTTGACCGACCCAGGCGGACCCGGAGGAAACAAGACCAGGCCCAGCTCCGGAGCGAGAGCCCATGGCGCTTGCACATAACCGGATACCAGCTCGCACGCTCCCCACAATCCCGAGGGTCACAGCAAACAGGCACAACAGATGATGTATCAGAGGCTCTGGCCGCAGTCCCACTGCCTAGAGTATATTGTGGCCAGTGTTATGGACAACTGAATATTTTGAAGAAGGTGGCCGCGAGAATGTTTACCAGGCCCAAATGGTGTCTTGAATAGGGTGCTTCTGTTCAGAGATGGGCCGAGGCAACACTCTCGAATCTCAATTGAGCTGTCAGAAGCACCAGACTGTGCCTTGTACACAGTACACGTAGCACACAGTACCCAGAGAGGCACAATATGCTCACCGGAGAGAGAGGCATTGGCAACCCAGATTGCAGCCGAGGCAGACGAGAAATCCCACAGGCACCTGAACGTGGGGAAGCTTAGTTAATTGGCCCACACTCAGATTGACGAGATCATTAGCCTACTGATCACCTAGTGTACCTGTGGTCAAGAAAGAGTTCTGAGTGCGGGGAAACGGGGCAGTTGCGGCTCTGTTCCACGAGTCCTCCTCGGCATCCAGGGATGCAAGCATGTTTTCCTTGTCTGGCTGCTGGGCTTGTTGATCAAGGTGAAGAGCTGAGGCTGAAACACACAGAAAAAAGCATGGCTGCGCACGATTCCCGTACCTGCACCAGCATTTGCACCTTGTACCTGTCTGTATGTATCTTGAAACTGCATCGACACACGTGCGTGGGAGCTCAGCAAGCTACTTGCTACCCTGGAAACTGAGATCCCAGGATTGATGTACACAGATGTTTCTGATATTAATTTAATTGTACTGCACACTACATGTAGACATAAATATGTATTTATATAGATACACCAATGCGCAGCTTTCAAAGTATACCTGGGCGAGCTCATTGGCGCACGGGACAGCGATGACCAAATCATCAGAATATAGCATGACCCCTGTTTGTGCACGTTACGGGCTGGGTGCAAACAAACAAGGCCAGCCAATGCAAACACATCCGACATCCACTCTCAACATCGACATCAACACCCCTGCTGACCGGACACACTGTACATTCTCAGCTTAGCCATATCATCACTTTTCAAGGGACAACCACGATCCCCAGTTCTTCACAGCCACAACCAATATGGCTCCCCCAACGCCCCTCGCCGTCGCCACATCGTCCGTTCAGCGCCTCGTCAAGGAGGAGGCCTACTACCACAAGGACCTCACCAGCCAGCAGGCCCGCATCGCCAAGCTCGAGAAGGACATCGCCGAGAAGAGCGCCGACCTGGACGAGAACGCCGAATACGTCCTCAAGCAGGAGGTCTGCCTGCCCCTTCAACCCCACACCCCCTTTTATTCCTTCCATGCCGAAAATTGTTGACTCACCTCCACACAGAAACAAGCCGCAGAAGAGACCAAGAACGTCTTCGGGCCACTGCGCAGCCGTATCGCAGATGCCGTCTCCAAGCTGGAGGATCAGATCGCCATCGGCGAGAGCAGCGGCAACGACGGCGCAGAGGCCGAGCTGACCAAGGCGAAGGAGGTGCTCAAGCAGGGCCAGGAGGCCCTCAAGACGGAAGCCTAGGCCTCTTCTTTGACGGTCTAGCTTGACCCGGTCACCGCGCCTCTGGACCTGACCTGTTGCAGAGGCATGCTCATTTATCGCGCAGGAGATGGCCTAGGCTCGAAACGTGACATTGTTGGGCATCACCTGTAGAGCCAGGCAGGACCCCGAAGTCAATGTTGTGGTCAAGGTTGTCACATCGCGACCGACAGGTAGAGCAAGCTTATTCTGTATAGGAGAGCGAGAGGTCCAAGGGACATCAGGTTTCTAGGTGTTTGAAAAGTCGACGACATGCGAGGCAAATCTAGACTAGACATGCCAGGAGGCAAGGCATGGACGAGCCGATGCAGGAAAGGACGCCTTCCGAGATACTGTCCCGGGAACCAACATGGAAGTGCTTGGAATGCGCCGAGAGACGATGCACGGCTTGCAATGCGGTCACCACGGTCATAGATGTAAATACAGGATCATGTTCTGGTTAGTCCCAAAGAAGGGGTAATAAGGGGTCGTACGTAGCCTCACTGCCAGAGCGGCTACCATATAGGGCTTTCCCGGATTCTCAGCGACTGCTGCGCAATACTGCCCTACAACATGCATCAAATGGAAGAGGTCACAAACCAGCGAGGGGATTTATACGAGCTGAAACCTGTCATCAGCTTTGGAAATCGCCGCTTTCGATTTTATTCCACGGGGTATCTTGCACGTTATTTAAACAGTCAAGCGGACGTGCTGGGCCGCTTCCCCATCGTCCCTGTCCTCTTGTATCTCATTCCAGCCGTCAGTATCGTCACGAGGACGTGTCCATCTTGTCCTCGACAGTCTGGCCCTCAACCGTAATCTGCGGTGTGGACGCCGGATCCTCGCGTGGCGTCTCACCCATCTCGACATCCTCACCCTCCGCCTGGCGCCCCTCGGGCTCGGCGCTCCTGGCAGGCGACGGCTCTCGGCTCCCCGACCGGCTGCCAGCCTGTGACAGGTTCCCAGACATCTCAGGCCTCGGCTTGAGCCCGTCCGCAGTGCTCGGGGCGGGGCTGTCCCGCATCGGCGTCCGCCCGCCCACCGACATCGGCCGCGGCGTCGAGTCGCCGTTCTCCCCGAGCCCCTTCGGCACGGCCGACGCCACCCCGGTCCCGTCAGGCCGCGGTGTCGCGTTACCGCTCGCGCTGCCCGGCCGCGGCGTGTGCCCGTCCGCGGCGTCGCCGCCCTCCCCGCTTCCGTCCTCGTCCATGCCCTCCCGCCGCTCGACCTCCTCCTTCTCGTCGCGGATGAGCCGGCGCAGCCTCATGCTCTCGTCCATGATCCTGCTGAACTGCTCCCTCCTCTCCCGCCATGTGACGGCGTAGTTCTCGCTCTCCGCCTCGAGCTGCCGGCACTCCTCCTCCAGCTTCTCCAGCGCCGACGTCGCCTTGGGCCTCTCCTGGAGCGACTTGTTGTCGTTGATCTTGCGGGCCAGCGCGTCCCACTGCAGCCTCTGGGCCCGGGTGGCCTGCGCGGCGGCGAGCTGGACCCTCAGCTGCGCCGTGTTGTCCTTGACCTTGGTGCAGGTGTCGAGGATGGCGCCGCGCTCGACGGCGTACTTGTCGCGCTGCTGGGCGTTGGCGGTCTGGAGGAACTGCAGGCGGCCGATGGTGTAGTCGAAGGCCGCAAAGTCGAATGTGATGTCTTCCTTCAGCTGCGCAAAGTCGACCGCTTCGGCGGCGCTGCTGTCTTCGCCGTTGCTTGCGTTTGTGTCGGGGGGAGGCGTGACCGCCTGTCGTATCTTGGAGTTGGCTAGGCCATTGATCGTGGAGAGGCGCTTGGTGATGCGCTTGAAGGGCCGCTCTTCAACGCTGAAGAGGCGCGACTTGTGGATCTCGTTCTCCTCCTCGGGGTCGAGGAGCTGCCAGGACGACATGGTTTGCGGCTTGGTGGGAGCTTTCGTCGAGTGCGAAGGTAGGCCGTGCGAGAAGGTAGGCTGCTCGTTGGATTTTCTTTCAACAGTATTCTTTAGTTTTGAAGCTGATTGCCTGTCCGATCTCTCCAGAAAAGACCGGCCGTCCTGCAGTAGAGTGCTCCTTGTGGTGGGCAGCGTGCTGATTTACGAATGGGTGAAATTGAAGTCAAATGTTTTGGCCAACATTGGCAGGCAAAGCAAACGCTAGGTTAGCTACGGACCTGCCACTTGGGCACCCCTGTACTTAGTACCTAGGTACCCACTGGGGTAACGAGATGCAGCACAATGCGATCCTTGAATCATCTATCGCCCACTCAAAACCAAGAATTATTGCAGAGGTTGGAAATGGAAATGGCCTGCAATTCTGCAGAATCGGTACAACAAGCTTGAGAATATTACTCAAGATACAGATGTCTAAACCAGAGGTCTGAGTATAGCACAACGGGTTCCAGTGCGAGGCACTAGAGGCCGAGTCACTACCACAGTACTGGTAAAGGAGGTGGTTAAAGTGCCAGACGGGACTCAAGCCCAATATTGAGCTCGGAGAATACCTGCTGTGCCTACCATCCCCGTTTAGAAACTCGGCAAGGCTGGGGCTGGGCAGAAACCCCACCACCCATCCCATGCTCCTTACAAGGAGGAGGAGAGCTAAGGAGAGCTAGGGTGTGACATGTGCCACGAGGCTCTTACTTCGGCCTCGATTTCTCAACTCACTCCATCTCATCTCATCTCACTTCCACACAAGTGAATACCAACAGTTTGAACAATAAGCGAACGGCCATGAGTTCTGGCATTGATTTCCCATTCTGCCATTCACACCAAACCTCCTCCGCCCCAGAGCGACGAAGAATGGGCCGAGTCCATTCTGGCCCAGTCCTATTCTCCGCCTCTGCATCCTCCATTGTTCTCCTTTAATACTTCGAGGCCCATTCCCGCTTCCAAACCTACTTAAAGTCTCCCAGCTACGTAGACTTGACCATCTACATAAACTCACCAGCGCGCCACAACTTGATTGCGCAGAACTTCACTCAAAGTCTCTGGTCGAATACTTTCCAAACCCAAGATCTTCAATTACAGCTCGACCCCAAGTTCAACCTTGATCCTTGATACTCGTCTGGCTACTGGTTCCGCGTGAATCGCGAGGCCACACCACACAATTCAAGATGCCTGTTCAGAGTCTAGTAAAGCTCTGTCACGACACAATCAGGAAGAACATCGACGAGGTCCAATATGTCTCGACCCTGCCATACTGGAAGGTCCGCGATCCCATCCTCAAACATGTCAAGACTGCCTCTCAGCTTGCCCTCATCGAGGAGAACTCCCCACAAATCGCTGGCGAGACCGCAGATCTCTGGGAGGCACTGTGCAAGCGGGACTTTCCGGTGCCCATGAAGCGCGATCCCCGCCAGCCCGAGAACCCCCAAGCATGGCGCCAGGTGTACGAGTACTACGCCGCGGAAGAGCGCAAGAAGGAGGCTGCCGCATTGGAGCAGCTCGGCGCTTCCTTTGCCGGCCTCGACAAGATGAAGATGGCGAACAAGACCTCCATTGGTGACCCGAGAAAACTCCCCAAGATTTCCGCCGGCCTTGCCTTTGGTAGAAGCCGTGGTAAAGGCCCCGGCCCGGGCTCCGCGACTCTGACCTTCGGAGGTGGCGCAAGGACCACGAATGCGGTCCAGAAGGCAAAGAAGGAGGCTCAGGAGGTCGCAGCGCGCAAGAGGCTCTCGGTCCCGAAGACCATGAGACAGACTGCGAATCTTGCAAAGGTCACGCAAGCCCCCGAGTCAATGAAGTCTGATTTCCGCATCAGGTCGCAGCGAAAATTCGTCCCTCCTGGTTCGTCGGCTGCGGTCAAGCGGCAGCGCGAGGAGGAGGACGACGGGCGTGGCCAAATGGAAGCAAGGCTTCTCGCTGCCAAGAGAACGAAGCTCGAGCCAAAGACAATGACCGATGAGGAGCTCAGGTCAGGCTCATCCAAGTCGGTGGAGGGAAGTAAGGTGGCCGCCCCATCTGAGCCGAATCCGTCCACCACCCCAAAGAAACCCAGAAGTCTCTTCTCACGCCCGCAGAGCACCTCCATCCCGCAGAGCAAGGTCACAACCAAGACTACCGGCAAGCCTGGCCCGAATTCTGCACCCGAGAGGACCGGAGCAGCCCTGAAGACAAAGGCCAGCCACCCAGGATCATCAGAGGCAACTAACCCGTCTTTTTCCGCTGGACAATCAGCATCACCACCCAAGCAGCGGCCCTCTGGCCCAGAGACCTCGAGGCTCAGTGCCGTGGCTCGTCAGAGGATCGATATGTCGCGCGTCTCCCGGGTCTCATCGCCCGGGTTCGAGGACTACAAGCCTAGTAGGATTGCGCCTCCCAAGCGATCATCTCGTTCCCCATCTGTCGCCTCGAGCGTGTTCGGCTCCCCGGAGCCCGAGTCCCGCGGACCCAGCGGACGGAGGTCATCCTTCAAGTCCAACAGCAGCAGGTCCTCGTCACCGCCCGCTCCTCCGCCGGCAAGACGTGCGCAGCGGGCCAACACGCCGCCCACGACCGCAACTCCGCGCGACGCCAAGGCGAGCTCGCCTCCCAAGCGCAAGCTCGACGAGGCCCCGGCTGCTACTGACGGACGCGCGGCGGCGGCGCACCCGCCCGCCAAGAAGAAGAAGGTGGACATCTTCATGCGCCGCAAGCGCTGAAGAGTCGGAAGAATGGAGGACATGGAAGCATCAGGTCGAAAAAGCTAGGAGCTACTCAAAGTCAGAACGGAGAGTCTGCGTTCAACCTCTTTATGGAAAGGAAATACGCAGAATTTGAAATGCCACTGAAGGCATCGGCGTTTGTGAGATGAGGGATCTCATCATGGAGGCATTTCGCATCGGACAGACACCATTTGCGTGGAGTTCAGGGACACATTGAGGGAGCAAAGCGGATACTGGATTAGTTATTGAATGTCTCTGCTGTTGGGCGACATACCACCCGGGCAGGGGCCACATCGAACGCATACAAGATCACTCAGCGTTCGCTCCCATAGGAAAACACAGATTTTGTAGATTTGATTTCCGATGGCCCGAATTCGTGAACGCAGGTGACCCGAGTAGAAACCGATGACGCATCTCAATGCACTGCCGTTTGACTTTGAAAATTATATTCATTGCCGTCGCCCCAAAGATGTGTTTCAAGGCGTGCGGTCTCTAAATTCTCTTCGGCTGCTGCGCTCTTTCAATACCATCACAAAGACTGGGATCAAGCCTCTCTAAAAAGTTTCAACCGCCCAAAGGTCGTGCCTCAACCTATGTGAGAGACAGGGATCCGTCTCGCCACCGCTCCTACGCCGGGCGACCCGGGTATCTCTTTCTCTCGTGTCTGCCCTGGCGCCGGCATCGCAACCCAAGGCGCGGCTTCCCTCGTCTGCGTATGAGCTCTCATATTCCATCGTAGCAGTCCGTGTGGGAGAGGGGCGGGAACCAGGGCGGGCGCGGGCCCCTTATTGCTTTCCACCCCTCAGGGCGAGGACCAGATGGAGCGTTGCGCCTCCGGTGAGGCTGTAATCGTCGGCGGTCTTGTCGTCGGCCCTACGGTTGTCGCACAAAGACTCTGGTCAGCTCTCTTGTCCATCTTTCTGCCTTTCTCCTGTTCTCTCGTCTCCTTCAACAGGCTTCCATTGTGCCCCAGACATGCGTGGGTGGCGGGCCCGCCGCGCCGGCGCCGGCACACCTTGACGTGTTGTGCGTGGTAGTCTCGGAAAGAGGGAAGGCTTGCTTGCTTTCTCGCTTCGACTTACATTTGCTTTCCTCCAAAAATCAAACGTTGCTGGACGGGTGGGATGCCCTCCTTCTCCTCGACCTTCTCCTTGATCGTTGAGACCTGATCCAAGATATAGGATTAGAACTTGCCCACAGAAAAGAGTCCAGGGGCGAGGGTGTGTTTCGAGAGCGGTGCGAACCTTGTAGTCCCTCTCGATGTCGAGCTCGATCTCTTTGCCGGTCAGTGTTCGGACCCTGGCAGTGGAACGGTCAGTACAGTCACGCAACGGACACGGGCGTTTGGGTCAGGGCGGACTTGATCTGCATCTTGACGGTGGAAGAGGCGGCTTTTCAGTGTGATTCTGTACTCCTGGATAGAAGCTGTCTGCTGGAGCCAGAGCTTGTCTCTGGGAACCGAGGCGCGTTGTAGTGAACCGGTTGTCGGCGATCAAGGTGATTTATTGTCAGACGTTGCTGGTCACAGTTGCGGGTCGCGGCGGATGCGTTTAGAAGTAAGCAGTGAAAGCAGGGGTGTGTCATTGAGGGGCACGTCCCGGCTGGAGCAGGCACCGGTGGTGGGGCAGCCTCGCTCACACAGTCAGTCTTTCAGTGAGCAGCTCTAGGTACCAAACGGTTGCTTACAACCTACCTGGGTTCCTAGACGCCAAGACCCCATCTGCAATTGCGCATTTGTAATGAGTATCATGGAGGGCTCAGTGCAAATATTTCAGGATTCTCCGTCATCAAAGGGGATGTAGGGCTGCTTCAACATAAGCGAAGCATCAGTTTACACCTGGGCAAAGTTGAGTCGTATTAATCTTACACAGGAGCTTTTGACGTGAAGGGCAGACTACCCCTAGGATAAGGCGAGAGCCCACACATCGTCATCCAACCTATTTCTTGTTCTCTCCCTCAACTTTCTCAAACACGTTGAGCCCCAGTCCCTCCGCGTCCAGGAGCAGCCGGTTCTTCCCACCGTTGTCCTGCATGATCTGGGCAATGGCCCTGGCGTTCTCCAGCTTCTTCAACTCCACGTAGGCCTTGTTCTTCTTGATGGCCTCACCGATCAGCTCTGCAGAACGGGCCTCACCCTGGGCCTTGACCACCATTGCCTGCTTCTCCTGGCGAGCCTTGTCGACGACGAAGGCAGCGCGCTGCGCATCCTGCTGTGCCACCTGCTTGGCCTCCACGGCAGCTGTGAACTCCGGCGAGAATGCAAGGTGCTAAACCTTTGTTAGCAACGTGAGGTATGACAGTAGGTGTGGCAAGGATTGCAATGGTGAGAGGGATGGGTGGTGCCATACTGTCAGCGACACATCGTCCAGCAGAATGTTGAACCGTTGCGCTCTCCTGGAGAGGTTCTCGCGGACCAGTCTCGCGACCATTTCTCTCTGTGTGATGAGCTGGCTTGCGTTGAACTGGGCGACCACGCTCTTGAGCACCTCATTGACGATGGAAGGAAGGACTCGCTCGTCGTAGTCCTGGCCGAGGGTTCGGTAGATCTGAGGCAGGGACTTGATGTCTGGTCTTGACAGGACACGGCAGGTGATGTTCACCATCTGCAGGTCCTTGGTGCCGGTGAGGGACGAGACATTTCGGGGCTTCGCTCGGATATCGTAGGTGATGGGGGTCTCAAACCATGGGACCATAAAGTGTGTTCCTATCCGCAACGTCGTCAGCCATGCTTCTTGCGCCAGGACCGGAGCAGCCGGACTCACCCTCGGTGTAGATCTCCTTGCTGACACCGCTCACGCGCCTGTACTTGATCGCTCTGTGGCCACCGTCGACGTTGAAGAGGGCGTTGCTGAGGAACCAGCCGCCTGCCAGGAGGGCGACAGCACCGGTCAAGGCAAAGCCGGCTCCTGGAGGGGGCTTGCCACCGGGGAAACCACCACCACGGCCTGACTTGGCCACGGCTTGCAGCCGCTGCATGTACTCCTCCATGGGACTCCGGTTGGACATGGTGGGCGATACTGGGCAGCCTTGATGCGCTGTCGAGCAAGAAAGGCTTTGGAGGTGGGTATGGGTATGGGTGTCGGCGAGTGGAGGCTCGACCGTGTGTACGGGTGTGGCTGCTAGGCTATAATCTGCATCTCAAACTAGAGCTCCCAGCTCTGGGGTGATCATTGACTTCCACCGACAGGGATCAGGAACTTGCGGAGCTCACCACTGGGCAGGCAAGCTGCCAAAATCCTGGGGAAGCTTGGACCAGAAAACTTTCTCACAGCTTGCAGGGGCTACCCGGACCTGATGTCGATTACAGATTCGGGCAGGTACAAATGCAGAGGACACTATGAGTTTCTCTTGTAGGAGCTTACCTGGCATAAACTAATTAAGAATTAAGTAGCAGGTCATCTCACCGAGACCTTTCTTGCATGATATTGCCAAGTAGATAACTCATACCGGAAAACAATCATACAAAATTGTCCAATGTGGACATGAATGGCAAAGAAGTCAACCCAGAATTGATGTTTCTGATCCCTGCCGGCCGCAGCTGTTCTGGACTAGGGGGCGGCCGATCCACCTCTGGCATGTGGTCCTGCCAAAGAGCCTTGGGCATATCGTAAACCTCCTCCCACCCGTGAGCTTCATGTTCACTTAGCACCGACGAAGAAGTCACCCCGAGTTCTTCCTCGCAATGTCTACCAAGACCCCATCGCGGGTTGTCTTTGTGGGCAACATCCCCTATGGTGAGACCCCCGTCCAATTGAACACACCCCGGCGGCGCACCCACTGACCACATGTCTGCCCAGGACTGTCCGAAGAGCAGATCAGCGAGCTGTTCAGCAGCGCCGGCCAGGTTCTGAACTTTCGCCTTGTCTATGACAGAGACACAGGCAGACCAAAGGGTTTTGGGTTCGCAGAGTACCCCGACGCAGGTAAGCGACAGCCACCCACCCACCAACACACCTACCTACCTGCCTTCCAAGCCTAGCCACTCTCTTGCACGGCTCCGTTGGCCGATCTTGTCTAACGGGACTTGTCCATTTCCTCAGATTCCGCCGCATCAGCAGTACGAAACCTCAACGACCACGAGATCATGGGTCGCAAGCTTCGCGTCGACTTCAGCAACGAGGGGGGAACAGGAAACGATGACTCGGGCCGCAACAACGACCGCAACGATGGCATGAACTACACCCCCAGCAACAACAACAATAACAACAACTACAACCCGCCCCCTCCCAATGGCAATGACGCATCATCTGCCGCCGGGCCCCTCCCTCCCCTCCCGCCAGGCCGCGACCTGCCCCCGGGCGTGACCTGCACCGACGCCATCTCGCGCACCCTCAACACGCTGCCCCCGGCGCAGCTGCTCGACATCCTCTCCTCAATGAAGCAGCTCGCCACCACCGACCCGGCGCGCGCCACCGAGCTGCTGAACCAGGCCCCGCAGCTCTCCTACGCCGTCTTCCAGGCCCTGCTGCTCATGGGCCTCGTCTCCCCGGAGGCCATCAACGCCGTCCTCGAGCCCGGCGCCAACCCGTCCGCCCCCGCGGCCCAGGCCCCAGGTGGCTACCCCCCTCCCGGCTTCCCCGGCGCTGGTCCGACAAACACCCCGCCCGTGGCCGCGCCCACCCCGTACGCGCCACCCCCTGTCGCCGCGGCGCCGCCTCCCACTGCGGTCCCCGTCGGCGGTCCTGCCGCTGCCGCTGGTGGTGTCTTTGGCGCCGCCGCGCCCGGCCAGAACCCAGACGACCTGATCCAGCAGGTCCTGTCGCTCCCCGAGGAGGTCATAGCACAGCTTCCCGAGGCCGAGAAGCAGACTATTCTCCAGCTGCGGGCGCAGTACAGCGGTCAGCGAATGTGAGATGGGGAGAACTATGAGGGGGGATGGGCAGATACCACGATCAATGAGAAAGGGGACAAGAAAACAAAATACGACGAGCCTGGATAGGGTTCATAAAAAACTTGGGCTCTAGGCGGCCGTCCATCCGACACCAGGCCCTCGACATTCGGGCCGCGCTCATCATGTGTGAGGCAAACGCGATTGGCAGTGCAATCAAGTACGGCGGAAACTCATCTTTTGGGAACAGGAAGGGTGAGGCCTGGTTGGACCGGGAAAGGCGTTATGGCGTGCGCGCGAGGGATCCCGAAAGACTATGGGAAAATAGACTACCGGACGGGACTCGTCCATGTCGGGCGAATCCCTTACATCAATGCAATGCTTTCTATTTGAGAC
Source organism: Diaporthe humulicola (assembly GCA_038088545.1). NCBI lineage: Eukaryota > Fungi > Ascomycota > Sordariomycetes > Diaporthales > Diaporthaceae > Diaporthe > Diaporthe humulicola. Next base: position 81,270 of record JBBWSL010000084.1, read on the forward strand.
AGCTTAGACTGAATCGACTAGTTACAAATTGTCCGTGTTTCTATATACTTTTCCCGCTGTGACTTGTGTGCCCTTCGTTTCCGCTTGTGTTTAAATATTTGGCTATGGGTTCCGTTTATAACCCCATCATCCAACATTGATTCGGCTCGGTTCCATGCCGAGTACATGGCCACTAGTTCGCTTCCCATAATGTCCCCGACCTCGTTTACACTGACGTTCCAACGGCTAGGAGGGGCATTCCAACATGCAATCCTGCAGAAGGCCCAGGTGATTGCCACCTACCAGTAGGTCGTACCTACACAATTCTGTATACTCGCTTAGCGATCATATAGCAAGCCAGGCCAAAGCATACGAGCCCCCCAGTGATGCACCAGAACCAAGTCAGGTCGTCCTCGTAGTCCTGCCCGGGCACCCATACGTTCATACCCCACAAACCCGTGATAATGTTCATGGGCAGGACGATGGTACCGAGCACGGTGAGCTTCCCGAGGACGTCAGCGGTCTGCTCCGCACGCTCGTTCATCCGGATGTTGATCTGGGCGAGGTAGTTCTGGTGTGACCTGGCGAGAATCCTGCGTTGTGTTAGCACAAGTCAACATTGGTCAGTGGGGTGTGTATCGCGGTTTGCCTACATCTCATAATGGCTCAAATTGCCAGTCATGGTCACGATATGGTCCTGAATGTCGCCCAGGAACAGCCCGATCTCCGAGCGCGGCGCAACTTCCCAGTGCTCGTTGCACCGTTTGGCAAAGCCCTTGATGACGTCCGCCTTGTTGCCAAGTAGCCTGTATAGGCCCATGACCTTCTTGCGGCACTCTCCAACCCTGCGATACATGTCTCCGCCGGAGTCGAAGGTCGTAGCTCCTGCCTCGGACTTTGATGCGTCTTGGGGAGACTTCTCTTTCTTTGGCCCATCTTTCTTAGTCGGGTCCTCCTCGGAATGGAGCCTTACAATAGCAGCGTCGATCTCATCGACCTCTTCCTCGATGTTCTGGATGAGGGGCCCGTAAACATCGGTGATGTCGTCGATGATCGCATATGAGATCCAGTCCGACGAGAGCACCATAAAGTCTGTCAACATTCGGATCCGTCGCCGAACATTTGCAGAATGTGGGGTTGGGGAGAAATGGAAGCTCAGTACGCCTTCCCTAAAGACAATGACGTAAAAGTTGACGGGCTCCAGATGATCCTCGCTCGTCGCATCTTGGTTGAAGGTACGGTAGTTGATGAAGTAGTAGTTGTGGAACAGTTCGACTTTCTCCCGCGCTTCCTGTAGCATGATATCTTCGACCGTGAGCGGATGGATTCCAAAAGCCCTTCGGAGGACCAGCATCTCCGCGTCCGTTGGGCACATTATGTCAAGCCACCATACTGGTCGCTCTCCATAGCGAACAGGCTTTATCTCGTTAACTGGCGGGGCAGATGTTACGGATCTCGGCTGCGAAGGAGTGGCTTCACCGGATGATTGCTTGGGGTGCCGCTGTGCCTCCTGAGAAGTCTTGGGGGACAGCGTCTCGTCTCGAGCTACATCTGAGCTTCCTCGCACACTTGCGGTCACAGAGGCCTGGCGCGTGGGTGCCTTTGATTCGCCGTTCTGTCCGCTCATAGCCCTTCGCATGAGCGTAGCCTGCTGTTGTGCATCGTCGTCCTCGCTCTCTGATTCTGACGAGTCTTCTAATATGGGCCTATCCGGCACGAAGAGCTCCCGAAAGTTGGCTCCTTGCCCCTCGGCCTGCACGAGCTCGGAGATGGTGGAGCTGTGTATCGTGCTGTTGAACTCTTCGTTAAAATAGGTGAAGCGGTAAGGTGCATCCTCTTCAGGCTGGAACCAGCCCTTGTGGACCGGGCGCAGTCTGCCGTTGACCAATTGAGGCTCTGTGATCATCTTGGTCCTCCGTTCTTCGTTGCGCCCTTCCTTCTCGAGCCGGCTCCATTCGTCCAGGACGGAAAGAACAGGCCACCTCTTCTTCCGCCGCCTAGTGCGTGCACGTTGCTCGCGCATCTCACGAACCTCGTCGTCTGCCAGCTCCGACATGCCCTCCTGGGGGAAGCAAACATCTCCTTCGGCCTGGAAGGAGAAGGTGTGTCGCCGCTCGTACGGGGAGGATTGACCCTGCTGGCCGGAAGGCGAGCGCAGGAGGTCATCCACAAAGCTGCCTTCGTCGTGAGGCGAGGTGAGCTCATCCATCAACATGGCATCCTCGAATCTCATGTCTCTCTCCAAACCACCCAGCCTTGGAGACCCGGGCACTGAGGGTGGGTAGTTGATATCGTAGGCCTCAGCACCAATGGGAGTGAACGGGGCATTCCTGAAGTCCTTTCTACCGCTCGCCCTGCTCGATTCCCGCCGAGTTGACGGCCGATCCTTCCTGGTGTCGGTTGCACCGAACCCCTGAAAGGTCATGGCCGGCTCGGAGCGCATACGGGTCGAGGCGGACAGAAGGGGCGCCATCTCATCCCCGTTGGCCTCGTCGTCCTCGTCTCCTCGGGGGCTTCCATCGCGGACGGTTCGGAGCCTGGTGTTGATTTGCGATGGCTGTGGGGTGTTGTGCATCTGAGCAACGGTTGAGCTTCGCCGAGGTCGCATGAAGCGCGGCTGGTCTCTGCGTTTACGGCAACATGATTAGCCTTCTATCCCACGGCACCGATTGACCAGTATAAAGGGGCAGACGGCGGGCTTACCTGTGGTCGAGCAGGGCCTCGCTGTCCAGACTCGTGCCACTAAGGTTGCGGTCTTGGGCATATAAGCTGGTGGGATGAGGCCCGGTGACGGCAGGCTCGTCTTGGTTAATGTCGTCGTTGTGGACGGCAAAAGACTTTCTTCTGTCCTTCTTTCTCTTGCCCTTGGTGCCACGATGCGTCTTCTTCTTCTTGGGAGGCGCATTGCTCGACCCAGGCACAGAAGGGCCTGGTCGGCCGGGGACGTCAGCCATGATGCCACTCCACGGCGATAAGCCGGCTTTGCTGCAGCGTGGACAATTTGGATCTCGCAGATGCAGCACCAAAGGCGAGTTGAGACTTTTCAAGGAACAATTGATAAGAGTAGGTTTGAGTTATTCGTTGATAAAAAGAAGAAATTTGCAGGGGCGAATGGAGGATGTGCAGGCTATGGCCGGGATCGAGGCCAAGCAAGCGGCTGGATTTAAGGTGAAGAGAGCTCGGGAGGGAGTGTGACATCAGCAGGGCTAGCTATAGTACGACAACTCGATTCGTTAACCGGGGCCTGGTTCCTGATTGGCATACAGTAGTACCCGACAGATCAGAAAAACGTATGTACCATGCACACCATCTTGACTTGGCGGCAGGCCAACGTCGAAACCCAATTCCCCATCGTTTTGCTGAGCATATGATCTGCGGGGTTTCGTACAGTAGCTATCTGCCTGGCTATTGGACCTTGCACGCCTTGTCACCTCCCCCCGCATGTCCGAAATGCACCATTCCACAGTGAATTGTCTCCGAGGATACTCTGTCACAGGATAAATGGAAATATTTTGCAGGAGGGTATCCCACAGTACACAAGGAGTGACCACAGGAGACATCATCCTACATCACTTTACCCCACGGGAAATTGTCCCGTACGAAGTTATCCCCAGGATATTTATTACCAACCCACAGGTGGTTCTAGTCTAAACACACCACCGCAAGGCAAGCTGTGAGGCCGTGTGGGCTTCCTGAAGCCTCAATAGACCACAAGACGCCGTCAAGTGGCCAGCCTCGGTGTCCTCCGAGTGCAAGTATGGACATGCCTTCTCCACCAACTCAGGGGAGCTCAACTCTTTGCCGATCGAAGGCGGCCTTGATGACACCTTCGCTTGGAGAGGCCGTTCTGCCAATGACAGAAGCATGACAAACCCCGCCTCATCCTGCTCCCTAATGTAGTGTAGTGTAATGTGGAGGTGGAGGTGGAGGTGCAGTGTATAATCACCAACGACATGCCGGTACATAAGAAGGTGCATGTCCTATGCTGCGTGCTGCTGAGTATGTCTCCGCGATTTCCCCGAATACAACTTCCCATAGCGAAGAACGTACCCATTCGCACATCGTCACTGCAATAACAGTCATCATGGCCGGATTCGCAAAGCTCACGCCAGCCTTCACAGCCAAAGTGCGTGTGTTCACATGGATGCCCCCCCTGACCCCATAAACCCTCGGTCAAACCCACAAGACCCAACATTTCAGGCCCACCAAGCCGCTCACTAACGTCTCTCCCGCAAGATCCCAATCGACCCACCTACCGCGGTGGGCGTGCTCTCCACCGGCACCCCTTTGACCCATGTTTCCTTCATAGCCGGCCAGGAGGCCATCTCCTCCGAGTCGGGCTACCCCACCGCCCTAAATGGCACATGGGTCCACGGCTCCGACTACATCAAGACGGACGCCGACGGGGGCCACTCCCGCCTCGAGGTCGACAGCTTGTTCAAGGACACGGCGACGGGAGGCATCGTCCGCTACAGGTACACGGGCGTCGTCGACATGAACGGCCCGGCTGGCAAGGTCCTGAGGGGTGATGCGGACGCGGCGACGACGGAATTTGGTGACATTTGTGAGTGCCTAGAAACAGGGAAGACATTGTGTACTTCTCCGGTCTAACTTTATGCGCGTGCGGCGCAAATCAGATACACATGTCAAGTTCGAGACTGGCCACCCGGAGCTCAAGGTGCTGGAGAACAAGGTCTTTGTCGGTTCCGGGCGCTTCATCCTCGAGGCTGGGAAGCCTGTCACCGTCGAGTACAAGATCAGCGAGGTGTCGATCTAAGCACGCATTGCGAGGGATTGCACTCGTCGATCGGTCAGGCACCGGGACGCTCGCTATAAAGTGACAGCTCGATGCCATGCTTTTAGTTGCTAATTTGAACTGGAATCCGGTTCCTGCATTTTTTGAGAAATGATTCTACATGACTAGAAGTACAGCAAAGATGACTACCCATTTGCCTTTTACCTTGGCCCAAATGGCTTGCCTGGTCGTTTCCTTCATCTGATGCGCTTGATGCATCCCTAATCTCCAACCCGCGCCCTCTATCCCAACACATTTTCCCAGCAACGCCTCCGGTGGCCCATCCGACTCAAATGACATGGTATCACCCTGGCCACCTATGCTAAGCAATGCGATTCAACAATCGACAGAATGCCGCCCTTAGCCCGTAGCCCCTGCCAGCCTGCCATGTCCAGCCAAATCCTTTGACTAAATATCGCAGTGTCTCATGAAGTCCATGCCAACTCCGAATGTGCAATGTCTGATTCCCACTCATCTATTAGCCCCATTCGCTCATGTAGGACGATAGCACCCTATTGCGCGCTCTCCTCGAATCATGCCCAGGCAGCTCCTGACTTATTACCCCCTGCGCCTTGGGTACATGTCCATGGGCATTAGGATGTCGACGCGTTGCCGATTTGAAGCAGCTTCTGGCCAGAACTCAGGTTGGCGTACTCGTACGCCTTCGACTCGGGGGGGAAAGTGCCGCTCGCGGCCCAGAGGTCAATCAGCGGCTGCATGGGCTCAAGCTCATGTGGTCTGAGCATGTCCAGGGCGGTGGCGGTCAGGATGAAGTGGCTAAAACAGCTGTTGAGTTGTTTCTCCAGGTTCAAGTGATAGAACGGCTCGACAAAGTGGGCCCAGTACAGGTGTGAATAGACGCGGAACATCTGGCGGAAGATGGTCTGGCAGACTTCCACGAAGTTCTGTGGGAATCCGGATCGCTTGCCGACCCAATCGGGCTCCCCGGGATTTGTCAGCTGGGACAAAGGGGTGGTGGTGATGCTGGAGTTGTGCGCGTAGGAGACTCCAGAAGCCTCAGTGGGAAATATCCTCGTGTCGTCAATCTTGCCTGATATCCACCGCTGCATAAGCGTGATGTACTCATAAGCAGGAAGCTCCACAGGTTCTCTGCGGCTGTTAAGCCAGGTGAAAGAGTGGCTCCTGCATACACAGCGTCAGCGGTCAAGAACACGGCGAGTAAGCACAATGGATGCACGTACTGGCCTGCGGACATGCGAGGGCAACTGGTCGGGTTGCATATGGATGAACCGTCTTCCTCCTTCTCGTGGATGACACGAACGAAGTTCCAGAGATTGCGGTAGTGCTCAATAACTTGGGCAGAGTCAGTCTCGATGTCCTTTCACTGAGCTGGATAGATATTGGAAGGGAAGACGAGGCTCGCGCTTGGCAAGCACAGAAAGCCTTAGAAGGTCACCGAGAGCAGACGGATATGTTCCTCAGCCTGAACATACTCAGCCATCAATAGAGCCTGTTCCTCAGTAGCACGTCCCCAGCCAGGATTTCGGAGGAACTGGCTGGCGTTGATGGCTCCGTCCATATCTAGGTACTGCGACTGCTCTCGTCCTTGCTGGTGCCCTGAGAAGAGTCGAATCCCTGCCTGGGCCTGGGTTTTACATACCTTGGTGAGCGATCCACTCTCCTTGCTCAACGGTCTTTGGTCTGGCGCTCAGGGTCATGAAGTTGCCCTTGACAATATGCTTGGCATAGTTTGGGTTGAGCCACAGAGGCATGGGCCGTGGGACATGATTTTGTTCGGCGCCATCAAAACCACCGGCCATGAAGCCGCTCTGCTCGTTCATGGCCATCGTTTGCGCCAGAGAGGGAGACTTGGGCAGAGGTGGAAGGTTGGCAGAGAGGCCGGCTGAGGCTGGGGACTGGCTACCATGAGATCTATCCAGGCTTAAAGGAGAGACCGGTGGCTGGCCAGAACTGCTGGTCGGACTCTTGCCTGGGCCGGGAGACTTGGTGCCCCGAAAACGGGCGTTGCTATAGGGAGAGATGATCAGTGGCTGTTATGAGTGAGGCGGTGAGGTTGCAAAGCGGAAGAGTGGAACTAAACTAATAGACTGGTGTTCAATAAAAGCAAGACCAGAGGCAGGAGGATAGATTCAAGGGGAGAGACGAATGCGAATATTGGAAGAGCTATGTTGTGATCAGGATCAACCACCGAGTAACTTGGGCTCCGGGCCACGAGCCTCGCTACGCAGTTGTCCGAAGCTGAGGCTTATAGGCAATATATGCCTTTAGGGGCCACCGTTTTGATGGCACTGGCTTGAGTCTCTCTTGGGCACGTCGTCCTGTTCAGAAAGACCTGTCGGTCTCAAAGAGAAACGGAAGCAGCATTGAGAGGACTCGAGGCGCAGTGAGTTCAAGGACGGGCAGCGCAGGCACGTGCTCTTGCTGCGATGGCGGCGAATTCCGTTGCTGTCTATGACACAAGGCGGAGCCCAATGGTTCAGGCTTGAAAGCAGGCCGCTGGTACGCTCGAGGGCGGCGGAGCGGTGCAGACGATGGCAGCGGGTTGAAGCAAGGGCAGCAAACGAATCGGAGATACTGGTACTCACATGCCAGAGAAGAGGTTGGACATGGTGGGGGAGGGGCTGTTGTGCGGCGATGCGACAACTGCAAGGCTGGTCTTGTGTGGTGACGTGGGAAGAATTGCGCGTCGCCCTTCTGGAAGTCACTAGGTAGGTCGGGTGTGGCACGTATGTATTGACTCGATCTCTGTTCCGTTGACGGTCCGTGGTTCTTCGGGATAAGTTCTCAGTCAAAGACGCAATGCAGTCAACCCGGTTGAAATTCGCTTGCTGGTTCCAAAGTTCCCTGGGGGAGTGAACCCCTATTCTTGGGCTGCAGGGGAAGCACAACGCCTGCGGACTGGTCCGTGCGATGGCCCAGCCTCTGCCTGCGTGCCTAACGACCCAATGTGACTACCACCGTAGAACGGACTTCAACGTACCCAGGTTTCTCTAGTCCACCGTTTCAACTGCTCATGTACTGTAGTGATGCCGTCATTGTTCCATATAACGAAACAAAAACTTTGAGTGCAAGTAGAAAACAGGGCTTGCATCATGAAACCGCACAGTAGAGGCAGTCCTTCCTATTGTCTGTCCGCTGGAGATACGTAAACGTGTAGACTCCCGGGTACCAGCCCAGCCAGCTTGGACTTGCGCTGATCCGAGGTACCAGCTTTTGGCGCTGGCAACAATCCCTGTTCAGCATACCTGTCTAGCCGAAAATCCATGAGCTCGATGCACAGCATAGCAACCCTTGCTATCCATGTGCCATTGACCCAGCAGCGTACTGTCAGTCAAAAAGACCGCCCTATTCATATTGCCTGCAGCTGCAACATCTCTTCCTGCTGTCCATCCACCCATCAAAGGACGATCGAACTCGAAGCAATCCCAAAACGAGGGCGCCTTGATCTCACCGGTCGCATTCAACCTCACAGGCCGACCAACCGACGCATTTCCTTCCTGAGCACGTCGCACGTTGCTTAGCTATCGAAGCTATCATGTCTGACGTGGAAGACCAGGTTGACGTGTCGGACGGCGGAGGCGACGACCTCTTTGGCGACGACGGCAGCGATGCATCGCTGATCGCTGACAACCCACCACTCCCCAGCGACGACGACCTCGCTTCAGAGCCCGATCGCCAGCGCAGCCAACGCAGCCAGTCGCGCGAGGCAGCTGGCGGCGATGTCTACGGCGAGCGACGAGAGAAGACCGTCGCAGAGGAGATCATCTACCGTCATGGGCTCCCGAAAGCGAACGATGGAAACGTGAGTTGGCCCGCTCCCGCCTCCTGCCCTTGCGTTCCCGCATGTATCTGACCAGTCCGCAGATGCAAGCTGCAAAAGTCCCCAATTTCCTGCGGTTCTTGCCCACCGAGTACAAGTCGGACGAGTTCCACCCTTCTGGCTGGGCGATTGAGAACTCGCAGCGGAAAATACCCACCAACATTGTTCGATACCGGCGCAACTCAGAGACCGGCGAGCTGGAGAGCAACGCAAACATCTACAGATGGAGTGATGGTTCTTTGACCTTACAAGTGGGCGAGGAGCACTTCGACATACAGGTCAAGGAGCAGGTACCTCCAGCCAACAAGCCGTATATCCCCGACCGCGATGCGCATCGATACATCGCAGCTGCGCACATGGGTCACTCACATCTGCTTACCGTCGCGCACATAAATGAGGAGTGGACCATTCGCCCGGACAAGAAGCGTGTAGACGAAGACACGGAGATTCTCAGGGAGAAGATGGGTCAGGCAAAGGGCGGGATGAAAGAGGGCGAGATGATCATTACCGCCACAGAAGACCCCGAGCTGCAGAAGAAGCAGGCCGAGCAAGCAGAGAGGGAGCGCATCCGCGCGGCGCGGAGACGAGAGAATGCGGCAGCAAGGATAGACGGCGGCGGAGGAGGAGGCGGCGGATTCCGGAGGGGAAACCTGACCATCGACGGTCTGGAGGGCCGGCGCGCGCCAGGTGGGCGGAAGCGTGGCCCGGGAGGATCATCGAAACGGAACGGTGGCGGTCGTCGCCGCAACGACGAATACGATTCGGACGACGATCTTCCTGCCGGAGCACACGGAAACGCCAACGAGTACGACCGCGAGGACGATTTCATCGCGTCGTCCGACGACGGCATGGAGAGTGGGGAGGATCGCGGGGAGGAGGATGACGACATCCTCGACGCTGTGGACCGGGAGGATCGTGACAGGCCCCGAGCCAAGCGCCAGAGGACAGCGGGATCCGATGACGATGATGCCGATGGAGAGCCAGAGACAGGCGCATCTGGAGAGCATGCCCGACGGAGGATGCGGCGGATTGTCGACGATGATGACAGTGAATGATATTCCTACGACGAGGAGCTGGGTCATCAACTTGAATCAAGTAGGCAATCAATATCTTCTAATCATGATTCTCGAGTCTCGATCTCGCCATACAAAGGCCCTCATAATCTATTCCCTTCACTTCGTGCTGCTCATTCTATGTAAAATTGGAGCAAGAGTGGAGTGTCTCGGGCACAGTCTATCTCCCAAATGCTTGAATATCGACAATTTTGGGCTCATCATAACAGTCTCTAGTAATAATCGCCAAGTAGCTTTGCCGTGAGGACTCGACGCCTTCCCATTCCAGAACAGACAGCAGGGCGGTGGCGTGCGGGACGGAGTAAGACTTGCTCAAAGAGAGACATTCTTAGAAAATTAACCACTTGGTTGTCACGCAATTAACAATGGTTCTCAGCTGAAATTTCAACAACGATGATGGAGGGCAGACTCGTGGCATTTGAACCACCAACGAAACGCCTTTTGGTTTGGTTCAGCGAAGGCTGACGGCGGGTTTGACATCCATCGACTACCCCGATTCGTACCACAAGGCCGTCTACCTTTCTCTCTCTTCTTGGAAGAACTCGGGTCAATTAATTCATTGGCTTTTGACCGACCTCTATAGTAGCGGAAGAAACCGAAGAGCTCTGCTGATAAGCAGCCAAGAGAGTACAAGATTGTCAAAAGAAGCACTGAGCGAGTGTTCAGTTATTAAACGAGGACAGAAGAAAAAGACACCCAACCCCAGCAGGAGGGGAGTCGATTCAACCCTCGTACATATGAGCATCTCAACATTATCATCCTCTTTCAGGAGATTGTTTACGATCTGCTAGTGTTATTTGTTTATGATGTCGGTTAGAGATATCACAGGTATTGACTCCATCGTTGTTGATCATGAGTATATGCCGGTTGGCTGCCAGGCAATTTGTTGATTAAGCTCACAAGAATCTCTAGTCCGTACACTTCTATTCATAAGCTCTATTATGCAGAGATATAATGCAAACTACCTGGGTCGCTCGAGCACATAATGACAATTCTTTTCCTCCTGTGACATGCAGTACCGTGTTGGCCCCGGGGCCCATTTGGGAAGATTCCGGCCGAGTCGGTTGGCATCGGCCGATGTTGGGTCCGGCATTTCGGAGAGTCTCCACAACTCATCACGTTCACATGTCAGCTGGCACTGCGGTACGGAGTACCCATACCTACTCGATACTTTGTGTTGCTCTGGCAGCACATGTACGCTCGGGCACTTGTCGTGCAATGTTGCGTTGCTCCGAATGACGCACTACTGGACTCGATATTAAACCCCACCCAACGTTGCTGAGCTCTGTCCAAACGTGCACCGCAATGCATCTTGTACCTATTGTCCTCATTGCCAGCGACGTCCAGTAGCTCGACATCCGAACCAACGCAGTCTTATCCGCGCCGGCTCAGATGTTCCAAAGCGGCGGCGGCGATCAGCAGATATGGGGTCGGTGATGTCGGTGTTCTTGGGCATCTGGGGCGTGATAGTCGAGATCATTGATTTCTGGCGCAGGGTATGTAATGCATCCAAACGGACAGACGTATAAGCAATAATAAAGCTGACCGGGCCTCGACGCCCAGCGATTCCTAGAATATTACCGCCGCAAAGCCCCGACCGAGCTGTGGCTCGACGTCCTCCGCCATGCCGAGATGTACGAGGAGTGGGAGGAGGCCGCCCTTCACCTGGACAACCTGCTGGGCCTCGACCTCTGGCGCTACAACCAGGTCTCGCGGTACTATGACTACCGCCTCATCAATGAGCGCCTCGACAGCCTCGCGCTGGCACGGGAGGACCAGGACATCCACGCGCTCGTGAACCTCCTCCGCTCCGGGCTGGTGCGCAACCTCGGCAACATCACCGCCACCAAGCTCTACAACCGCAGCTTCGCCGGCTCCAAGTTCCTCATCGAGGAGTATATCACGCAGGTGGCAGAGGCCATAGAGTTCATCAGCACGCTGCCAGCCGTCCCACCGAGCGGCGTCGGCCTCCTCGGGAGCACCTCCTCCTCCGGGAACTTGGCGGGCCAGGCACCTCTGCCCCCGGCCCAGGCCCAGCCACCCCAGACGCCGGCCGTCCACTTCAGCGACAACAGCTCCACGACGCCCGGCAGTAACGCCAGCAACGCCAGCAATGCCGCCATCGCGAACATAAAGACCCCAATGACCATGTCAAACCAGATGAAGCTGGACTTTGTGCACGACACAAGGCAGGCCTTCGGGCGGAGCACGCTTGTCCTGCAGGGCGGCGCCATCTTTGGCCTCTGCCACCTGGGCGTCGTCAAGGCCCTCTTCCTGCGTGGGCTGCTCCCCCGCATCATCACGGGCACCGCGACGGGAGCACTGATCGCGGCGCTGGTGGCTATCCACAAGGAGGAGGAGCTACCAGCAGTCCTCAAGGGCGACGGCATCGACCTGAGCGCATTCTCGACAAAGAACAGGGCCAAGGGAGATGAGGCTGCTGGAGGCGCGCAGTCGGGCTCGAGTAGGTGGCAGACGTTGCTCCGGCGGGTGAAGAGGTTCTACCGAGAGGGTTACTTCCTCGATGTCAAGGTGCTGGAGGAGTGTGTGCGTGCCAACGTTGGCGATCTCACATTCGAGGAGGCGTATGTTAGGAGTAAGAGGGTGTTAAATATCACCGTGGCGGCGACTGGCCAGGGTGGCATCCCAACGCTGCTGAATTATCTGACAGCGCCCAACGTGGTAAGTTGTCCCGCCGCCCAATTATATTTGCACGCCTCGCTAAAAAATATCTTTTAGTTGATCTGGACGGCTGCGGTAGCCTCCAACGCCTCCACGCCGACATTCTATGGTCACCGAGAGACCACCATCCTCTGCAAGGACCAGGACGGAAAGATTGTCCCCTGGGCCCCTGCCAACACAATCGACTTCCGCCACTGGACACATGTATCTTACTCGGACCGGGACTCGCCCTTGATGCGCATAGCAGAGTTGTTCAACGTAAACCACTTTATCGTTTCACAAGCCCGCCCCTATCTCATCCCCTTCCTACAATCAGACATGCACGGGCCCTCACAGCATGAGACCCGCAGCAAAACGACATCAATCACCGCGTTCTTGGTCAGGATGGTCGGCCTGGAGGTCAGGCACAGGCTCCGACAGCTCGATACGCTGGGGCTCCTGCCGACTGGCATCCGGCGGTTCCTGGTCGACGAACGCATCCCCGGCGCCAGCGTGATGCTGGTACCCGAGGTGACGGCGGGAGACTTCATCCGGCTCCTGGAGACACCGACAAGAGAGACACTGGACTACTGGATACTGAGGGGCGAGAGGAGCGTCTGGCCGGCAGTCGCGGCGCTCAAGATCCGGTGTGCCATCGAGACGGAGCTGGACCGTGCGTACCAGATGGCGAGGAGGCTGAAGGCCGGAGGTCTAAGGCGCAAGTCGAGCATCTCCGTGAACATCTCCGGCGGTGGTAAGGAGAAGAAGCATCGGGCCAATAGCGTGGGTTCGAGAAATTGAGGTCGCGGTGTACCTGAGATACATACTACCGCACAAGATCGTAGCTGGCGGCGTGGTACTGGCGTTTCGTTTCTCTGGGAATTGGGAACTAAAATGGCACTGTAGCGTTGCATAATTTTAAGAGTATTATACCTCCGCTATAATGACCGACTAAGATCATTCTAGCACGCTTGCTAATAGATAACAGTCTTTGGCTCCGAAAGGAAGCCCTAGCTTAACAAAACGCCTCGCCAGGGCCATCCTCGTCTACACCAAGTGCAGTCTTGCCAATCCCCGAGCCAGCCTCATTCTCCCGGTGCGCCTCCTTGAGGCCCGCGAGGCTGAGCTTGAGCCTCCTCGTGAGATGGCACTTCACAGTGCCGTCATCCAGCATCCGGGCCAGCTCCTCGAACCACCTGTGGTGCTTCTCGTCGTCGTCGTTGGCGTACCCGTGGTACGCGCCCGAGCACAGCCAGCACCACGAGAAGGTGAGCGACTTGCTCATGAACTGGGAACCGTACATGTCGAACCTCGCCTGCACGATGCTGCACACCTTGCCGAAGGGGGCGAGCACGTCCGCTATGGCGGACACGTACTGCTCCGTCCGGGACGTGATCAGCGCGTATCGCAGCGGCACGTCCCCTGGAAGGTCTAGCTGGCGGATCTGCTCGACAAGGTCCTTTCTGTGGTTCACCACGTGCGTGGCACCCATCTTTTTCGAGAACTCGACGGTTTCGGGCCGCGAGGCGGTGGTGACCACCAGGGGCAGGCCCAGGACGTTTCGGGCGATCTGGCTGGCGATGCTGCCGACGCCGCCGCCGCCGTTGATGATCAGAATCCCGGACCTCTCGCCCTTCTTGATCTCCAGCCTGTCGACGAGGGCTTCGTAAGCCGTGCCATATGTTAGCGGCATCGCGGCGGCCTGGACGAAATCGAGACTTTTGGGTTTGTGGCCCGCACTATAATAAACAAGTCAATAACCAGCGGAATGGACCATAGGAGCTACAATGTCGCCCAGGGACAAGGAATTGAGGACCAGGCACGTACTGCCGTTCGTCAATTAGCATTTCCTCCTCGTAGCAGCCCTGGCCCAGCGGGTTGCCCAGGTAGTATATTTCATCTCCCTGCTTGAAGTGCTTCACGTCCGGCCCGACGCCCAGGACGACACCGGCCCCGTCGTAGCCCATGACATGGAAGTGCGGCTCGTCCTGCGTCATGGGCTTGACACGCTCGTAGTAGTCGGGCGCATCGTCGTATACGCCCCCGCGAACCTTGATGTCGATCGGATTGACGGCCGCTGCCTGGACGCGGACGAGTACCTGTCGCCCGGTGGGCGGTGGCGGCTTGGGGAGGCGTCGCGATTCGAGGTTCTCGAGGGGGCCGTACTTGGAGACGCCGACGGCCTTGATGGTTTCGGTGGTACTTGTGGGCGCCATTTTCAGGTTTCTAAGTAATGAGAGTCTTGCGTTGGTGGAATTAGTTGTAAAATTGGGCCGAGCGTGAGGAGGGCGAAGATATCCTCGCCTATATATGCCTTTCTTTCCATTCTGTTGCGACTGTATGACGTTCGTTTGACGGTATATCGGTCCCACATGCGTCAACGATCATATGTACTGCTCTTACATCGAGCCAACCGTAAGTATGGTGGTAAATATCAAAATAAAATGGATTGTTGATGTGAAGGACGATGTTTTGCTGCAGTCGGATGTCCCGCCGTTCCCCATCTGCCAGTGTCGTGCAACGATAGGATCGTCAGATATGGGGGAATCCCTGATGAAAGCTACGTCATTCAAGTATCGTCCACTCGACAGTGTTTGTCGGTCTGAGAGGTCGCACCCGGCAGCTCACGAAGTGCGACACCCTTCGAGTCACCGAGGAGGCAGCGGTGCTGAGACTCAAGTTCAAGTTCTTCTGTAGCTAGACAGCCGATTTCCAGACGCAAGGAGCACCATCAGAGATAGAGCTATGTACCCTCATTTTGATCGGTCTCCACTTGCTTGTTCGAGGCATCGGACGAGCTCAATATGTCCAGGCCGTCGAATCTGCTGGTATTCGATGCTCGAGCCAAGAGAAGGAGGCGAATTGTTGGTAGGAAGATCAACCGTGGTGAAGTGGCACACACGGCTAGACGGATCCACGGGCTGTAACACGATTTGCGCAATGGATTTGTGACAGGCAAACAACGACATAGGACCAACTAGAGTTGTGTGGACTCGGAAAATGCCAATCTCGGGATATACGATGAGGGACTGGGTTACCAGGCAGGTGGGGACGAGCAGACGGCGCGGAAAGGTGGAAAGCGGCGGAAAAGATTACGGCTTCACAAGACCAACAAATAGGCATGGAGATAGTTAGTGCCGAGCGACGCGAACAAGAACTCCAGAGACATTCTGAACTCTATGCTCTGGTGAGGGAGGGGGGAACCAAACGGCAAGGTAGACAATAGTGGAAGTCGACGCGGATACTGTACAAAAGCGATCGAGTCACACACTCAGACTGTGAAGCTGATCAGCAAACAGGAAAAGCCCGAATCGTGATTAAATTGGTATATAGCCCACTACCTCGAGACTGTTTCTCGAACCCCAACTGTATTTGATGGGGCATATAAGAGGTTGCAACATTCCAGGACCGCTCCTGATCTGACGCGCTGAAGTAGAGATGAAAGCCCAGGGTAAATCTATCGGGGAATTTTCCTTTTAACCACACCTTTTCCTTCCGTCCTTTGCCACATCTGTCCCTACCCTTGACCGTGTTGCTTCCCCTGTCTTCCATCTGGTATCTTACTGTTCTTGAGCCGCGCTGAAGGCACGCCGCCGGGATTCGCCGAGGGGCTCCGAGTGAATTCAAGTCGACCCACAAACTTGTGCAGATTGACTGGCTGCCCAGCAGGTGAGGTTACTAGGCTGGAACCGATGGACGATCCGACATCAATGCTTGTGCTAATAACCCTCGCCCGCTCCGGTCCCATTGTGTCCTGGTTGATACATGTAGTTGGTCTCTGCGCCGTCGGCGCCCTGACCAGCCAGGTCACCGGTTTGGAAAGTCGAAGACCCCGAGTTTGACGGTCCTGCCGCGCCGCCCTGGGGACCGTAGCCGCCTTGACTACCTGGTCGGCCTTGCTGATTTTCGCTCCTGTTAGACTGAGACTGCTGCAAGTAGTGATTAGCCTGCCTGCGCGGTCTTGCTGGTTCTCACTCGGTGAAATGACGAGGTGGAACCTACCTCACGGTACTTGGACAAGTAGATCTTCAATGCCTCGGAGTAGTTCTCGAAGCCCAGAGAGGTCATTGCGAAGAGGATGTCCTCGCCGTTTACCGTCTTGCGCTTTTCCTGGTGGCACTTCTCAGAGGCTATGTCTGGTCAGTCTACTGCAAGCCCAGGTGACATGTCATCCTCTCCCCCATACATGCACCCCCTCTCTCTCACGGGATGGGGGAAAAGGGTTCGGCCTTACCCTCACTGGTGATGAAGCTGATGAATTCGCTAACACATTCCTGCATGCACTCCTTGGCCTCTTTGGCGATCTTGGCGTTCTCTGGGAGAGCATTCTTCATGATACGGGCGACTGGTGCAAAGTTGCGTATGTTAGCATCGTAGAGATCGTATTTGTCTGCCTTGGATGAAGCGCGAGGCGCTTCTGGCGACTTTGGGGACGATTCGTGGGACATGGACGAATAGATATGCGCGGTGCTTTCTTAGAGGCAGAGCAGGAGCATGCCACTCAAGCGAGAGCCAGTAGCCATGCAGCGCAAACCAGAGATGGACAAAGCAGCGCACGCCCTCACGAATCACGATGAAGCAGAAGGGGGAGTCAGACGCACCATTCGCTATCGGCAGCCACCGGTCCTGCTCCTTCACTTCGAACTCATAGGCGAGGCCGCTTGCCTGTGGGTCTTGAGGATCGTTCATTTGTGCTTCCTCGTCTGGTGACTGTACACCTTGTTCGACCTCCTTGGGAGGGGATTGGGGGGAATCCGACATATTTGGCTACCTGCAGCGGGTGCAGACTTCTTGAAAATTCCTTGGCCTGAGTGCCTCGCACAAATGCTGGGGGAGATGATGTGTCCCTGACACCCTGACACGTTGCAGGGTAGTGAGGCGTGCAACTTTTTTGGGTCTGCTTAAGCTGCAGAGATGCGTCAATCGTGCCTTGTCCGCGCGTGGCAGGATTACTTTTTACTTGTTCCCTTCCCGGAAAGTAGTTGGTAGGGCTAGCAATGACAGCCCTCTTAACACCTGGTACGGCGGATGGTGGGCTCAGCCTCAGTCCGGATGGTGAGAGTGACAGTGGTCGTTGGGTTGGAGCTGTTATTGTGCACTTGTCGTCCACCAGACCGGGTCGAGGATTCAGGCTGTAACGGAGATTCAAGGCGGGACGCGAGAGAGGGGTGGGATGAGTTAATGCGGGACCCACAGTAGTCACTGGTCCCCTAGTGCTGGATAGTATAGTGCTGTAGCTCGCTGGCCGTCTGCTGCTGGATCGCGTGGCTGCAGGACGTCGTCTCGGCCCTGTCCTGGACAGAAGCGCCAGACACGGTTTGGGACTGGGGCACCGAGAAAATAGAGTTTTGGCTTCCTGTGCTGGTCCCCGGTGGCAGTCGCTCAATATCCCGTCCCGATGTGTCGTGTTCAGGCAAGGCTTGTTGTCTTGCCTTTTGCGGGTTACACTGACGGGAATTTTAGGCGACGCTGGTTGGCCAGAAGCCGCGGGCTGGGACGCAGACACGATAAATAGAGACAAGAAAGTGTGTTGCCTGAGCAGGTGGGCGCACGTATGTGAAGGATGCGCGACAGGACACAGCTGACGGTAGGCGGACGGCGCTGGCGAGAGACGGCTGGAGAGGATTGGCTGAGGGCGCTGGGAACCTGCGTGCCTTGTATGTAGACAGTCTGCAAAATCGCGTCAGAAAGCGGTCCTCTGCCGGGCTTTGGCAGGTGGAGGAGGTTTCAAGTCGCGCGCAACGACACGGCGGCCGGGGCAAGGCACGAAAGGGCCCCAGATCTTCAGCGCACCAGCCACATTCAAAATCCCCGTCCCCAATCCACACCCACATCCACATCCACATCCACCCACGTCCTCGCCCACATGCTCCTCCCTCCTGCTCATGCCGTTGCTATCGGGGAACGGGCACACGGGGCACGGGGCACACCAAGTGACGTTCCCGCATACGCCAGAGACATACCTGGAGGCACCTAGTACGTTACGGGTAGGCGCAAGCCGACAGCGACTGGATCTGGTTGCCCTGGTTGCCTTGCCTTGACTCCAGAGTGCTGCAGAACATGCGTAGGTTCTAGGCTGTCCGTGGCCAGGTGCGGTCGGACCAATCACCTTGGGCTTGGAACGGGGCGCGTCCACGCGGGAAAAGGTTCAAGGACAGGACACCTGGGTCTGTGTAAAAGCTGCGACGCAGGTGATTCGATGATAGCTGGGCTGCAATGAAGACGCGGGGCGTTGGAGCCGGAGGAAGGATTGGAAAGTTGGAAAAGGCGGAGAGAGATGCGAGAGATCGGTCCCAACCTGGAGAGAGCTTGAGACGCGTCCCGGTAGGTACAGAGTCTAGAGCTGCGAGGTACCGCACCCGCAGGCGCAGCTAAGGTGGGCAGGGAGGTACCTCGGAAGGTATGCAGGAGCAGCCCTGGGAACGGCCCACCAACAGACGGACGACCATTTCATCCCATCTCGACCAGCTCTCGCTGCTCAGCTTTTATCGATAAAGCAGGGATCGCATGGTCTTCCCCCCGCCCGCTGGCCCCTTCTCCCTGGGCCGATGGACACCCACTTCGACCATCGCCAAGGCCTTGCACGTCCATTACAGGGCCTGCTGTAGATGGCGGCACGTCACATTTCTGACACCACGAAGGGGCGTCAACCACACAGGAACGGCGCCTTGAGGCGCACGCGAGGCAGGCCTGCGATACTCGTGCCGGGAACCCATCGTGCGAGCCTGATCCCGAGCTTTCCCGGGATCCAGGCCCTGGGAGGAGGTAAGGTGGTAAGCACGCTGCGAACGGTAGCTGGCTGCCCACAAAGGGGTCCGTTGTATGGGATGGAACCCCATCGGGCCCCAACCAACCGAGTGCTGACTGCAGGCGCATGCAATCCACAGCTGAGAAAACGCGGGGTTACGTACTTGGACGGGCAGGCGGACCTCGTCGACGACAAATGCGACCAAATGCGACAATTCCGTCGGTGGGAAGCACCGGAGACCCCCAAATACATCCCTGGGCAGAAATAGAAATATCTCTGCTGAGCTGGCTTCGATCAGCTCGATCCATCACGCCTGGCCTTGCCATACCGCTATTTGCGCCCCAGCTGCCCAACCCTTGAAGCTTGCATATTTTCAAGGTTGCTGTCTCCGGAATGATCCCCTAGAGATGCCAAGCTAAACAAATCCCGCCTTGACAGCCGCACACAACGGCGTTGCAGAGCATGAGCTTGGGAAGCATCCGTTCCTGCCGGATCAAGTCTTCTGCTGTATATTGCGGCGGTGAAGGCCGCCAAGTATCCTCGCGTCGTCATTCCATCTCGACGAAGCAGACCAGGGACGGGAAAGTTGTTGCCAACCACATTGTCGCCCTGCCCTTGTCGCTTATACGGTGGACAAACGCACCAGGCTCCTCTGCCACAGAGATCGTATTTAAGGGGGCCTTGCGTCTTGCACTAGCTCTGCCTCGTCTGCTTACCACAGATCATGACAGGATTGGTGTCACCCTCGCCTCGGTTCCGACAAGGGGAATTGGGTTGATAGTGGGTTTTGTGCGTCACGAACGCGGGACGACGAGAAGGCTGAGCCGTAGACGGCGCCTCCCTGTCCCGACCACACTAGGATGGTTGGCGCAGGGCCATCATCAACGTGGAAATAAGCTCGCCCCGCCAAACACTGCAGCGGACAAGGCTGGGAGACATTGCGCCCGTTCCACCCGCCGCCCGGCCAATGAGACATCTTTATTGGCCTCAAGGTCATGATGAAGGCATGCAAGTTGTCATTCCGCGGCCCGGGATGGGCAGGCCGGACATTTTCGGACGCAAACCCACGGCTGTCGACGTGTGAAGACAATACAGTAGCTCACACCCCCCAAGCGATTGTGACCCTGGCGGGCGCTATGCGGCACCCACGATTAGCTTTACGACGCATGCATCAGGCTGGCTGCCCTCTGTTTCTCTACTTCCTCTGCCAACTCACACGCATCCATCAGAGGTGTCGACTGGCAGGGCACAACGGTCTTAAATGCGATATAGATAGTTTGCAGTAGGCTCCCACGCCCACAAACTAGTCGACGAGTGCGCCGACTTGCATCAACTGCCCCCCTTGTCGCCGCAATGACTGCATTCGCACACCGGAAGTGTCAATGTGGTGGCATTCGTCGCACAGATCCTTTGGTGAGGGAAACTGACACAGTACTATACCCGTCAAGCATGCATCAATATAGCTCAGCTCTCCAACCAGCATTCCCTTACTGCGCGGTTGATTGCGAACAGAACCGGCAGTTGAATCTCAGAAATCCGGTGGGGTCATGTGGTCATTCGCTTGAGAAGATCATTTGGGGTACATGCGTTCATGACTGCGGTCCGTCCCATTGCTCGCAACGGGTGTTTCCAGGCACGAACTCCAACCGAGGAGCCCATTGAAACCCAATCTATGGGCGTGACGTTCGAGCGGATGCGATCGTGCCTGGGCAGGAAAAGTGCCTGGCGAGCCATGAGCACGTGCAACCTAGGCACCCTGAAGCGGTGCTTTAGTCTGCGGCCGTATGCGAGGCCATGGAATACATTGGTAACCTATCAGAGCCCGACAGCCTCAGAAACACATCGGACTGCCGCTTGGGTAGAAAGGCGCCGTTGCCGCCTGCCCTCTCCGGACACTGAGACTTTGTACAACTCAGTACACACCACCTTTTCCTCGAACCCCCGAGGACTCATGATGTGGCCATCGTCATATTCTAAATCGAGGGTCACCTTGGTCTCCCATCTGCCGTGCAAGGGTCTCCTGCAAGTAGGGCAGAAACCCAATTCTCGGTCCATGTCTGCTTCGATGGGCCGTAACTGTTCATCCAAGACATACGTCATCCGTCATGATGACCACGTCTGATACGGAGCAGACAATAATGCAATGTGCTGCAAATAGTGTATGCCTTTGAAGCCCCTGAAAGTCTACCGCGGCATCGTGGTCGCCGTGCAGGTGTGCGGTCGTCCCGTCTAGTCCTACTGGACCACCTGGACATTGTTCTTCTTCTGCATTTCGGCCAGTTCAGTCAATTACATGAGGCCTGTGATAATTTCAAGTAGACAGAGACGAGACTTGCCTTCCACTTCTCCATCTCCGTCGTTTTTGTGTTGTATTGCTCAGTGAGCTCGGTCAGAACCTTCTCAAGCCCCTCGAGGTTCGTCCTCAGCGCCGGAACTACATCTTTGACGGTTCTCTCGGCAAGCACACCATTGATCATCCGGAAGCACTTGCGGTCCCCTGAGAGCGGCTCTAACGTCTCTAGAACAGCTCTACGTCCCAATGGTTAGTGCGTGGGCGGTGAAAAGGAAGCCAGGGAGCGGTGTGGCCAAGTGATAATCTCGAACTCATGTGAAGTCATAGGGCGGGCGCATGGCTGCGAAAATTGCAGCGCAGCAAGAGCGAGTGTGGAGTGGCAACGCACTTGTGTTCTTCCTTCTCCTGGTCAACGTCGCCAATTTTCTGTGCGAGTTGTTGCAAGGTGTTCTTGTACGTGCTGTATTGCATCTGAAGATCTGCAACTTTCTCTCAGCCTCGGGCCCAAACCAGGCGGTGATGCTCTTACCTTGCTGCTTCTTTGAAGCTGCTGACGGGGCCGCCATGATTGCTCTCAACTTTGATGATCCCGGGTGTGAAAGCAGTCCGCGATGTTCTCGCAAATGGATGAATGTGAGCCGGGCCCGTGTGGAGTTGACGGCGGATCGTTTGGCGAATTCAAGTGAGGTGTGGCCTGATTCCAATCAGATGAGAAGCAATGTGCTTTGAAGCGGCGTTCACAGTCGCTCACACCCGTTGGTGTAGATAGGGCGCCCGTGAGATGACTACTAGGGACCGCTGGGCGGTTGGATCTGTCCAAAATTGTCAGCGGTACTCCACCACTGCCAGGGTAGCAGGCTGTCAAGGTGGTCATAGCTTCCGCTAGGGGTGGTCGCCGACAAACGGCAAGGATCGCAGAAAACTTGTCGAACCACCAGGACACGCCGTCATTGACGCGAAGATTACCACGAAACCTCGAGTACCAATATCCAACAACTGGGACACCGCGACATTCGCTCTTCCGCACATTCAACGAAGTTCAAGTCCCGCTGATCCTTGCCAAAATGCATCCTCACCTGCACACAAAGGACAACACTGGTATGCGACACGGTTCCTTGCGTTCGCGCCGCCCTTACTGACGGCCGTGCCACACAGCTTGCGAGGACCTTATGACGGCTCTCGAAGAATGCCATGAGCGTGGCTTCCTGTGGAAGTCTATGGGAATGTGTAACGGCGCAAAAGATGCCCTCAGCGCATGTCTCCGAGCAGAGAGAAGGAAGCGCCAGGACACCAACCGGAGCAAGACGCAGGAGAAGAGAGATGTCATTCGGCAGAAGTGGAAGGACATTGACGAGAACTCCTAAATTCCCAATCGTCATCTACAAGCATCGACGACCGCGAAACTGCAACCGACCGTCGAGATCCTATATCGCACGAACTTGAGCAGGTCGAAGCGAGCAATACCCCAGTGCTGGGACCGATGCTCGCCAAGCAAAGCGCGGGTTCGACACAATTCTCGTCATCGGACGAGGTAGCTTTACAGTCTGTCTTTGTCTTGCGGGTCGCCGGCAGACGGCCTTTCAACGACGGTGGTGAGGGCGTAGGCTATGCTGCTCAAGATTTGCATTGGGCCGGGTACACTTTCAGCTATTTAATTACTCTGCTGGTATAGCCCATTGCCAAAGATCAGCGCTCCGACGGTAGCCAGTATACTGAGAGCCACGGGGACGGGCTTTCCCAAGCGGATCGCCCTTGGGATTGACGAGCCGCCCAGGATGATGGAAGCGAGAAGGCTAAGTTCGACGCCGTACGGCTCGTGGTTCTGCGTGCGATATCCACCAAGCATGTCTGACACCAATGGTTAACGTCCGCTCTGCCATCCATAATCAAGGCTTACTCGACTTACACAGCAAGCCAACGGTGCATCCGGCGATTATTGACGGCAGGCTCTTCGTCCTCGCATAGCCCATGATGCCGCCTGACGCCTAGTTCCGCGGACATAACTTAGCAATGACATCGACGCATCCCAGAACAATCATGCTTCCGCTCAAGCGCGAGTCGCTTGAAAGCTCCACATCGCAACGGGGCTTATGCAGATGCTATCGGAGCAGATGGACAGTCTAGCTAATCCTGTGATCGCCAGCTTTCACTCACCGTCAGAGCGCCTAGGATATATGACGGAAGCTCGAGACCCTGGTGAATATTAGCTTAGGGTCGACCAAAGATGATAAATAAAAAAATACTCACCATTGTGAATTCTTTGCGAGGGTTCTGGATAAGATTAACGATTCCACGAGCTGTGGTGTTGCGCAAGTTTGTCCTCGTAACGGTGCGACTAGTGATGAAGCTCACAAGCAAGCTGGCACTTAGCTCGTCGGCCTCGGCCATCTCGGGGAAACGACATCGATGGGATGCGAGTTGATGATGAGTCAGCGAGCTCCGGTGGACCCAGCATGTCACCGACCTCAATTGCTTCCCCCTTATTGCCGGCATAGCTCTTCTGCATCGTGTCAATGCCGCGGTTTACGCCCGTCAGCAGGCTGGGAGCCTGACACCAGGCTTAGGCCATTGATCAAGGATGTCATGTCTTTCATCACCCGGGCGCATGGAGAGCATCTGCGCGACTTTGTATACATTGCCCACACTGCCCCGCGGCGGTGCAGTGGAGGGCGGAGCTCCCGCGTCGCCAAGACACTTCATTGAGAGGCTGACCATCTGGGATCGGACGGAGTGGCTTAATGATCTATGCAGATCATGGTCTCTATCGCAGAGCCTTGTGCACTTCCAAATCCATTGGAATGTCGTCTGGTTCCGCGGAGTCGCGACTCGCCTCAAGTCGACTCGGACAGTGGTCAATCTTGCAGAGCAGGACTCGAGAGTCGCGATTGTATACAGTACGGCATGGTCGGTCGCTTACCGCGTCCCTGGCGTCTACGGAGTAGTGGGCGGGCTGTCAACCAACACCCCTAAGATCCTGGCCAAGCTTGTATAAATAAAGCTTGATCGTGCCGCGGACCCAGGAAGCGCGGTACGAGATTGCGGTACACGACGATCCAATTATCAACCTTTGCCATCGTCTGAAGGGGGGCGTCCAGGAAACATTCAACGGGGCTGCGTTGGGCTGTTTCGTGGGGGGGATTTCGCCAGTGCGCCCAGCGGAAAGCCTCGTCCCTTCTCTGGCTCCATTTGGTGATTGAGCCGCAGGTCTCGAGTTCTGCCTGTTGAACCTGCGCCATCGCACGAGACGCAGCGCGCGACCTTGTTCCCTTGCTCCAATCACCCTTAGTGGGCGGTTCTTGTTGCTGACATCAATATCAAAGCTGACGTCGAAGATCGGTACATGCTCCATCTCGCCGTGATATGTACCACATATGCGAATATCCCACGTCGTGGTACGCAGTGGGGCAGGTAGCTGTGACCTGCATTAGCCCGCCCTTCTCACGAGCGGTTGCCTTTCTTCTATTTCATTCTCTGCACCGCCGCAATGGAATGCACCCTTCATTTTCAATGTAATCATTGCCAGACACAGGCGAAAACAGACATCCACATGACGGAAGGCGTCGAAATCGGGTACCAAAGTCTAAAACTGCTCTGGAAGGCCCTCCCATCATGGGCAGTTTGATCTTCACCTCTGCCTCGAACCCTGCCCCTGTTCCGCACCCGCGCTTTTCTTGATTGGCACGTTGTACACCAACATATGGGATAAGCGCTGTGCCGGATTGGTCTCGCGGGTACAGGAACAGCGCCTCGCCCCCAAGATCAGACCGCACCTCTTCCTCTCGAAATATTTCCTACTTCGTCTTCAAACGAAACATCTCAGTCAAAGTCTAGACGGCACTCGAGCGCGACTTTCAAAAGACTGTCCCCGCACCTGCAAAACACCGGCCAGGATCCCGAAGCCTCCACCGTACTCACCACGGACTGGTGGTCATTGCGACGTGCGTGCAAGGTCCGGTTGTCGAGCCGAAAGTGACGGATACTCCCACATGTTTGCCTGGTCACTTTACATCATCCTTCGGACTC
Organism: Diaporthe humulicola; assembly: GCA_038088545.1. Lineage (NCBI taxonomy): Eukaryota > Fungi > Ascomycota > Sordariomycetes > Diaporthales > Diaporthaceae > Diaporthe > Diaporthe humulicola. The sequence continues at coordinate 106,644 of JBBWSL010000084.1, forward strand.
AATACATACGCCTGCGCCCCAACACCTACCCACCTTCCTCGCCCTTGCACTTAAACACCAATGTCTTCTTCCACCTACAGCATACAACCATCTCTGCTTGACAGCAGCAACGGGACTGACAGGACATGGCCCGCTGTCAACCGCGAAACAGCTGATCACGCCTACCCACCTCCTTCTACGGCCTCCTTCGGCTCCAACCACCTATCACCATACTCACAGCTTCCCAAGGGCTCTACGTCGCCAGTACTGCAGGACGCGAGTACGCCGGCAGACTCCCTATCCGCCTTCAGTGAACACTACCAGTCGAGCGACTTGAGCGAGCTCGAGGTCGACACCGACCCATTCTTTGGTGTCGACTTCAACATCGACGGGGGTACACCATCATTTTTGGAAGACCCAAACTCCAGTGAACACAGCGACTCGTCTTACCCCCAGGCACTGCCGTCGAGGCCCCAACATGCGGCCGATCTTCACAATTACCCCTTGAGCCCTGACCCCACAACACCCTCCATTCATACGACGTCCCCCAGGAGTGACAACAAGAGCCCTAAAGCTATTAGCGAAGCGTTTGTTGAGCCTGTCTCGCTTCACGGGCTCTCGAACCCGCCGAGATCAGTTCCTTCCAACACAAATCTAAGTCGGCTTGCCACGAGGACCAGCCTAGAAACTCACTCCACCTCGCGGTCTGCCGAAGACAGCGCAGCAATGGCCAGCCCGAGCCCCCGGGTCACCGTTTCCATGTGGGGGAGGGACCAAGAGAGTCTCTATCCCGAGAATCCAGAGAGTCCCACGACCGTCCGGGCCGCCGGACTTAGTACCGATGACAACTTTGTTGAGGCGCCATACCAGAGCTCGTCTGTCACCCGTGACGAACATGGGCCGTGGGTTGCGGACCCACGAACCGGATTTAGGGGCTGGGGCCCTGGGGACCGCTCTGTCGGTGAAGCTGTCAGCATCAATGAGCAGGCTTCGCGCCGTAAAGTTGCAGAGCGCAACGAGGAAGTCGGAAACTGGATCGTGTCGTCTGAAGAGGGGGCGCCCCTTGAAGGCACAACAGAGTTCCCGGACTTCTATGACTTTGGCGACGACCCAATCAGCTCCAGAGAGATTGCTATGGGCAACGAGACCGAGAACAAGCCACTACCCGGTCAGACATACTACACGGGAGATGGTGGAGCTCTAACACAAGAAGATATCAATCTGATGCGGCAACATCGGGTCTGGTCAGACGCACCTGCGGTGTTCAACATAAGCCAAGGCGACTCAGCTCACCAACAGCCGGAATCATCAAAGGCCGCGATGGAGAAGTTTGAGCAGATGTGTCAAGACAACTCGTCCATTCTTTCAAGGGCAGCGACCTGGGGCACTCGCCGTCGAAGCCTGCCGAGCATCGCAGATATAGACGGCATCACAAGCGGCAGTTTCTTGAAGAAGCTTTCTATCACCCGGGAGAGAAAGCCCAGCGTCCTGTTCAAGGAGATTCGTGGCTTTGTCCGAAAAAATAGCACAAGTCAGTTGTTGAAGCGCAATCGCAGTGTTCACGAAGGCGTCAGCTCCGGCGACAGCGAGGCTCTGGACCGACGAGAGAGTCAGAATAGCCTGGCACCGCCTGGCCGCACCAGCAGCTGGGGAAAGAAGCAGCAGATGCCTTCCCTCAATACCGCTCTTGTCTCTATGGCCGCGGGTGCTGCGACAATCGGCACCAGTCACGCCCGAACCAGCTCTGTTAGTAACGCGACCTCGCCCAAGAGTCCCTTCAACCTCCAGGTCATGAACACTCTCAGGCGGCCAAGGAGCAAGTCAGAACTTCCCAAAGGAACCAAAGATGAGTCTCATCCAAACCTCGTTGGCATGTGGAAGAAGAACGGTGGTCCACCAGTCGCCCAGCTGGCGAAACCTGCGCCAGCAGCGGATCTCGACGATGACGATGACGAGGATGATGATACATACGAGGAAGCCGGCCTCAACACGCAAGCTAGCAATGCCATTGACGACATTACGCCCAACTTTTCCGGATTCAGGCAGTATGCGCTGATGATGAACCCTCGACTGGCGGAACAAAATACCTACCTAGCTGATCGGATTGCACATCAGCAGGTCATCCGATACAAGGCTCTTCTGCACCACAAAGTCAAACATCTCCAGCACATCTCATCTAACAACTGCCCATGCGGCACCATGTGCATCGCCCTCGGAGGATCGGCCAATCTACTCGACACAAAAGGTGACGGTCGTGGATTGGACCCTCTGTCCAATGTCTACGACGGGTCTGAAGGAGACGTGACTCCACTAGAGGGGTTGGTCACAGCAGAAAGCTTCCCCTCAGATATCCCGATGCCACCGGCCAGCACGCTGCCGGCTGAGTTTGAGTGCCAGCTTTGCTACCAGTCCAAAAGATTTACCAAGCCCTCGGACTGGACGAAACATGTCCACGAAGATGTACAACCGTTCTGTTGCACATGGGATAGATGCAGGGAGCCCAAGATCTTCAAGAGAAAAGCGGATTGGGTTCGACATGAGAATGAGGGCCACCGGTAAGCACCCACTGGACCGGACCAACTCCGCGCTCCATACTGTCTTGAGTATGTACCTTGGTTATTGACATGGCTGACTGGGCTTGTAGTCACCTGGAGTGGTGGACATGTGATGTTGATGATTGTCGACATACCTGCTATAGGCGAGACAATTTCCTCCAGCATCTCGTTCGGGAACACAAGTTCCAGGAGCCAAAGATGAAGACCAAGGCCGCCATCAAGCGTGCTGGAGGTCTGGACCCTACGTGGCAGAAGGTCGAGAGGTGCCATGCAGAGACGACGAGCAGACCACAAGACGAACCTTGCCGATTCTGCGGCAAATCGCTCCCCACCTGGAAGAAGCTCACTGTCCACCTGGCAAAGCACATGGAAAACATGACGCTGCCGGTCCTCCGCCTGGTAGCTCGCAAGGAGCTCGAGCCTGATTCCATCATCAGTCCGGTACAGGAGCCTCCGCCCAGGAACTTCCCTCCTGCTCCTTCAGTGAAGACCGAAGCTCCGCTCTTCAACCCCTCTCCACATGCCAGCCACTCACCCATGCAGCAGCAGCACCAGCCGGGCGTGCTGGCCTACCCGAACACCCAGAACTCGCCTTATGGCTACCAGACGCAGGCGGCCTTCCCCAACACCTTCTACGGCTCCTCGGTACATGGCCTGCACCAGCACAGTGCCGCCAACCTCGGGCTTCAGCAGAACACGATGGGTGGCAGCTTCCAGAGCCAGGCGGCCTATCAGAACCTGCCGGCGACGACTGGCCCGTTCATGGCACCGGGTGGGCAATTCATCTCGATCCCACAGCACGTGGAACCCTTCCCGGCCTTCATGAACAACCCCTTGGGCTTGCAAGATGCTTCCGGGAATCAGATCTACGACACAACGCTTGACCCTGCCCACGCCGGGGGAGGACACTACACTCCGCAGGGGTCAGCATCACCATACTCACGGTCACCCCTTCAGGGCCAGGGTGGTTTCTACTCCCACCAATGACGTAATGACCATTTCTTCAGGTTTCATTTGTGATCATGTTTTAATTCCTTAGATACCCCCTATCACGATGCTGCTGTGTTATCCAATTCATGGTGAACCATCATCTTGTACCGCACTTTGAGGAGGCTACAGCAGGCTTCAAGTGCAAGGAAACGGAGGTTACTTTTTGCAATATTCATATGTGGGTACTTGGTGGAAATACGAGCGTTATACACACCGGAGACATTTTGGGTTATCTTGGAAACCGGCGTTGTGTTGATAGACTTCTCTTTTACTTTTGCCGAGGTATTTGCGTGGCTGGTTAGGGTACGTGGGCCGAAATGGCAACAGCAATTGGCAATGACAGAAACCATGCACAAGAATATATCGAGCGAATCGAAAACCAGCTATGTGCTGCATCGTCCAGCAGAAAAGGGAGGCGTGTGAGCCAGAGCAAGTTCTAGCCACACTGAAACCGATGGCACCTGATGAGACCAGCCCGGTGCGCAAGTAGACTACAGCACACAGCGCCGCCAGGCCTGCCTTGAGAGCCCCGGCTTTTTAATCTTGGAATCCCGGCATGGACCAAGCAAGATGGACCGAATTTGCAGACCGATATCCCGCAAACAAGGCTGAGGACCAGTGCACCCAATTCCTCGCCCGGTAATAATGGCCGTGTTGATGCCCATTGCCCCAGTTCCAGTCCCAGTTCCGGTTCAGTCAAGTCGAGTCGAGTCGAGTGTTGCCATGGCCGCGACCTGTTCGTGCCGACGGGATGGATTTGGCCCCGGGGCCGGGACGAAATTGCCCGGCTGTGCCAACGGGGCGATCAGTCCAAGTCCCGAAAGAAGCCGCGCCACCGCAGGGGTCTGAGAAGATTAGATGATGCCAGGCGCGATTAGTGATAATGGTATGGGCTCCAGGCCATTTTTGGGAGGTCGCAGACTGGGTTAGTGGGGAGGGGGAGCGTCCCAGGGTTTGGCTGGACATAATGTTCAATGTTATCTACTGTGATAGGACAGACGAACTCGAAACCCCATCCGCATAAACAATCAATTTGGGCTCAACTCCCGTTGGGGCGTGGTGGTCCGCCCCCCCGGGCCATACCACCCCTTCAAAGCCTTGGGTCTCTGCATTGCCCGCTCAGAACTATGCCGTGCTTTTGAGTGCGGCACAGCCCTCTGCGCGGCTTATGGAGTGAACCCGAGGTCATGTCTCAGACAGTCCTGACAGGGCCCATGTGAGGAGGCTTCTCGAAGGTCTGTCAGAACGAAACGGGGCACAGGCGCATTTTGGGGTAAACCCCCTCGTCCCGTGGCGTAGCTCATGCGGAAAGCAAAAAGCTGTGAGCGAGGCTTGGAGGCTGTCTAGGTTTGCTGTGACGTGCCGAGCCTTTTCAACTCTGGTGCGGATGGGTGGGCAGTGCCCACAAGCACGGACGGACATGGATTGATGTCTTGTTTTTCTTGTTCCTGTCGATTGATGGTTGAGTGTGCAGTGTTGCAGCGCTGTAAGTCATCAGGCCAAGCGTACGTGTATGTACTGCGCGTCGCCTGCGTCTTGTTCTCCACGATGATCGCTCCGGGGTCTGTTGCTGTGTGCTACACTGGGTCACGAAAGGGGGTGGCTCCGAGGAGGATCACCTACCAGCCAAGAGCCAGAGGGCAAAATGCACCAGAGCCAGATAGACAGTGATAGACCAATAACCCACCCAGCAGGCCCAGTTGGCCGGGTGGCAGGCAGGATGGGACGCGGCAGGGTGATTTACTCCGTAGCGACGCCTTGACTTGTGGCCCCCGGAAGCTTGACGACGACTCACCCAAGTCACAATTCGACCCCCAATCTTGGTCCGATCAGCTCGTATTTTTATCGCGTGCCCAGCCAGGCGTGCATGCATCGCGCTGTCTATAGATATATGCAGATGGGAGAAAAGCGTATAATAAGTAGGCACATGCTTTCGGCACATCAACAGATCGAGCCAGCCCAGCCGGTTCTTCACAAGCAGGATAGGCAGGACAGGCCAGGCGCGTGGAGCTTCGTCCAAGGTAGCCAGTTTCAAAATAGCAGCTATAGTGGGGCGGATTTGCAGCAACGCTGCAACGGCGCACAGGTCCAAGCCGGCGCTGGCTGGCTACTCTCTAGGTACACTACTGTGTATTGCTGGCTCTGGCTGGCTCTCGGTGGTTGCTCGTGAGGTGCGGAAGGAAGGGGAGGGCCAGCCAGGTGTGCCAGCGCCGGGGCCAATGGCCGCCCTCTGCTGGGCTCGGCTGGGCTCGATGAATCCCAAGTGTGGGGCTACTGCAGGGGACGGAATGGCGCAGCGCCCCTAGCCGCGGACGTTTCAATTAGTGTGGGGACTCTCGGGATGCCCCCTGCTTGGCGAATAATTACTGGCCATCGGCGTCAGGGGCCAGACCTCGCGTTGTCTGGTTCTCCCAATCTCGACTCCACCAGGTGAGAAAAAGCCTGCCCACCAGGAGCCGCCTGCTTCGTCCTCCTCGTGTCCGTCGCGCCCGTCGCTGCCGTCCAGCTGCCGTCCAGCCCGCCAGCCTGCCAGGGACCTGCCAGGAACCTGCCAGGCCAAGGTCCCTCAAGTCCCTCAGGTTCCTGCAAGAGTGGGCCGCCCTCATCTTGCCCAGGCCAGGGCGTGCCTGGTCTCCCGCCTGGTCGACAAAGACCATCGGGCCTGGTTGGTCGTCGATATCGCCGTCTGACCCGCAGCCCGATCGAGCTCAGACCCTGGCCACCCACACCCTGCCACCCTGACGATGGCTTGGATGGGAGAGAGCTCGAGCCAGCACATCCAGGAGGTGTCCAGGCGAGCCAGATGGTCCCATCTCGCCAATGAGCGCTCAATTTCGACGTCCAAGGGGCCTCCGCCGGCACCAGCCAAGGCCCGTCTCGACGCTATGCTCCTCCTCAGACCTTGCCTTTTTCCCTCTCCTCCTCCGTGCCCTCACCCGTTCTCTCTAACCACTAACTGCTGATCCATCGTGGTCTTTTCGCTCTTTCGTTGCTTCTGGCGTCCGTGATCCAACCATCCTTTCCCCCAATTGGCACTCTCGTCCCATCCAGTTCTTGATATTCACCTCGACCCGCGGGGCCTTTCTTCCTTGGGTGTTCGGAGACTTGTCAGACAATTCCTTGGCTTCACCGTCTCGACGCCGTCGCTAGGAACAGTCACAACACCTCCTTACCCCGTACGCTCGTTTCACATACCCGCCCGCCTCTCGCTCTGCTCAACTCAACCACTCCCTCACCACCACTCACCATCCCGACCTGACGCTAGCCTATGCCTCTTCCTGCTCTCCCTCTACCCTATCCAGCGAGGTAGACTTGGGGAGACCATCCAGCAAAACAAAACATCGCCCTTCTTCGTCATCACACGACAGGGCCGTCCTTACTCTTTCTCCTTCTCCACCCAGGTTGACCCTCGGCCTTTCTTCCGAAAAGGACCCTGCTTTGTGGTGCCATTGTCTCTTTGTTACTCTCTTTGCTGTTCCTTCTCGCCGACCGGTATCGAGTGCTCTTTCAACCGTCCCTGCCAGCCAGCTCAGACGACCTATCCACCTTTAATCCAAGCTCAATCTCGAATATTGTCATCGACGAATTTTCTACATCGAAACGCTGTCTAGATCTGATACCACATAGAGAAGGGAACGGATCATTTTCGAAAACGGGCACAGAACCAGGTGGATTGGAAAGAGTACGAAACCAAACAGTCAAAGAAGACATAGGACGCACGACGCGGGAACAGGCACGAATCCTTTACTACTCGAAGAAGGGTACGCCCACCCGGGAAAATCAACTGATACGGGGAATCGACACAGCCATCAGATATGGCGAGGTCACTATTATGGGGCGCGGCACTCGCTGCCACGGCATTGACGAGAGGGGCACTGGCGGTCGACGTGCTCAAGACTTCAGGTTTCACCAATTGCCAGGAAGACTCGGCGATCCAGGTCAAGAAAGTCGATATTGAGTACAACAAGGGCGCCGGCACCGTCACATTTGACGTGTCCGGCTCCAGCAGCAAGGTACAGAAGGTCATGGCCAAGCTGAACGTGACAGCCTATGGCATCGACGTCTACTCCAACGAATTCAACCCATGCGAGAACGCGACCTACGTGGAACAGCTATGCCCTGGTAAGCGGCAAACCCCCCTTTCCCCAGGCTGTGGAAGACTTGGCTAACAGGACCCAGTGCCATCGGGCAGTTTCTCTGCCTCAGGGACACAGGAGATTTCCGCCCAGTACGCCAGTCAGATCCCAGCCATTGCTTTCCAGGTCCCCGATATTGCGGCCGTAGCAACGCTCGAACTCGTCGCTATCGACTCCAACGAGGACGTTGCATGTATCACTTCCGAAATCTCGAACGGCAAGACCACCGATGTCCCGGCAGTAACGTACGTCGCGGCCGCCGTCGCAGGTGTCGCTCTGTTGATGGGAGGAGCCACAGCTGCCAGTTCGGCAATCGCTGGTGGTGCTGGGGCCGGCAATGTGGCCCCAAGTCCCAGTTTCGTTGAGGTTTTCGGCTGGTTCCAAGGCATGGCTATGAACGGCATGTCGGCTGTCTCACTGCCGCAGGTCTACCGAAGCTACTCCAAGAACTTCGCTTTCTCGGTCGGCCTCATCCCGTGGACCAACATGCAGCTGTCAATTGAGAAATTCCGGGTTGCCACCGGTGGAAACCTGACAGAGGACAGCGTGCAGTACCTGCAGAATGCTACGCTTGTGTTCCAGGATGGCTCAACCGAGACTCTGGCCGACAGGAAGTTCAAGCGCGCTATGGATATTGTCGCCCGGATCGCGGCCCGTGAAATCAACACCAGTGTAAACGAGACCGACACTGGCGACTCCGATGACGGCGGCGTCCAGACTCAGGTGCGAGTGGCCGTGAGTGGCATCAAGGCCTATGTCGAAGAGTTGAGCATCCCGTCCTCCCACACGTTCATGACCGTTCTTCTGGTCGTTGCCATTGTCATCGCCTCTATCGCCGTCATCATTCTTCTCGTCAAGGTTATTCTGGAGACCTGGGCTCTCTTCGGCAGCTTCCCCAAGGGCTTGACCGGTTTCCGAAAGCACTACTGGTTGACCATGGGGCGCACTATCACACAGCTTATCCTGCTCTTGTACGGCACTTGGGTTCTGTACTGCATATTCCAATTCACCACTGGCGACTCATGGGCTGCTACTGCCTTGGCTGCTGTGACACTTGCCCTCTTCACCGCCGTCCTGGCCTGGTTCGGATACAAGATCTTCACCACTGCGAAGAAGCTCAAGGAGGTGGACGGCGATACCAGCCAGCTGTACGAGAACAAGAACATCTGGATCAAGTACAGCCTGTTCTACGAGAACTATAAGAAGGACTACTGGTGGATCTTTGTTCCCACCATCCTGTACATGTTGGCAAAGGGAATCATCCTGGCAGCCGGCGATAACCACGGAATGGCTCAGAGCATTGCTCAGCTCATTGTCGAAGCCCTGATGCTCTGTCTTCTTCTCTGGAACCGACCATACGAGCGTAAATCCGGCAACGTTATCAACATCACCATTGCCGTGGTGCGCGTTCTTTCGGTTGCTTGCATCCTGATCTTCGTTGACGAGTTTGCTGTTTCCGAGACAACGTCTACTGTCACTGGCGTGGTCCTCATCGCTATCCAGGCGGCTCTTACCGGTCTTCTGGCTATTCTGATCGCATGGAACGCTATGATTGCCATCTGCAAGGAGAACCCTCACCGCAAGCGCAGAAAGGAGATGGGTAAGTTTGAGACCTTTGGCGTCACAGGACCGATTGGCAAGACACTAACAATTCCTCACAGAGAAAATGCGCGACCTCGACAACCTCACTCCTCTCGACGCCCGCAACTCCCTTTTGCTGGACCGCAAGGTCTCTCACCCCGACTCGGACAACATGTCCGTGGCCAAGACAAAGTTCGACACCAAGGAGACTTACCGCCCTCTGAGCCCGTCGGGCGACGACCAGAGCCACGCCAACTTGGTCTCACACGCAGCACCGCCAGGTGGCTACGAAGACCACTCGACAGCACCAGCACCGTATGCCGACAACTCGTACGGCCACGGGCCTTACAGTCAACCAGTTGGCTACAGCCAACAAACAGGCTACGGCGGTGGTTACAACAATGGGTACAACCGGGGTTACTAAGATAGTACACACTGGGCTCTCCCACTCACAAAGAGTCGGCGGATATACTTTATATTGATTCAAAAAGCCTGGCGTCATGATCAGCACCGGCACGTGGGTCTCATTTGACCCCGGGCACGCAATGTGTTCTCTTTGTCATTTAACAATTTTTCGCCAACACCCACCTTTTACCCACGATTGCGATGATTCCTTTTCCTTTGAGATTCGTGGCAAAAATCCATCCGCTACATCGTCTTCCACTCGAAACCAGATACCACGGAAAGAAGATGCGGGGAGGGTCGGCCAGAAAGCCGGTGTAAGGATACATATGGGAGAGAGATCTGAAGCAGAAGCGAGAACGAGATCAAACTACATGTACCATTTCCTCTGCGGGGAAAGCGAGCTTTTCGTAGTATATAACTGCACATAATCTTGGGCTAGCATTCAATACATTCTACCTAAAAATCCACAAGCAGCGTCATGGATCCAGCTGAGCTCAAGGCACCAGTCACCTGTGATTATTTTCTTATTGATCCGTGTGTTCCGTGCAATATGCTCTTAACTCACAATACTGTCCTACAAACTGACAGGAGGGATCACAAGAGATATCAGAGTAGATGACAACCCTTACAGCACCGTTCTGTCCCGTGTTACTCGGTCAGCTCCAAAGCAGGAAGGACGTTGTCCCCAGGTCTCGATAGATGGATCCCAAGTCTACAGGACGTTGCAAGTTGCGCCAATGACTATAGATAGACCTTGATATTCGAACGCTGTTGGCCGCTTAAAACAGGGAAGCAGGCGTCAATCGGGGGACGTTGAATGTTTCAGCCCCTAATCGTCTCATGGCGGAAACAACCAGGCAAACCTCGCCATGGTTGGTGGTGGGGGGTGGCCATGCCGAACCATGCAATCCCAAAACAAGTCTAGACACGGAGGGCGTACGGAACCATAGAACTTTCAAGCCACGCACAAGCCAGACAGACAGACAGACGAGACGAGAACGGGTACATGTTTGCTGCTAGCTGAAGGAATAGTATGCACCTGAGCTGCTGATCATTGAATCCCCCCTTCCAGTTGCTATAGTATAGATTGCACGGCGTCACATCTAGGACTTCCATCTAAGAAACAGGCACCCACAGCCTAATCTGCCTACGGCCGGTGGGACGGGCCCGAAGCCGATCACGTAATGGTGTACCTCCCGCTGGCCGGGGCGCGGTTCTCGGCGTCCGCCGCGGCGATCGTGCCCTCCCTCAGCAGCCTCGTGAGCTCCGTCAGGGCGTTGCTGACGACGACCTCGGTGTCGCCCTCGATGAGGATGTAGAGCTTCGGCTCGGCGCCGGCCGGCGGCTCCTTGCCGGCCCCGTAGAAGTTGCCCTTTGTCGTGATGGATGTGCCCGTCGCCTCGAGGATCTTGGCCACGTTGGTGCGGTTGGTGACGGCCCACCTTGCCTTCTGCGGGAAGTCGTTGATCTCCAGCGTCGCGTGGAACGCGCCGGCGTCCGGGCCCTTGTTGTCGATGGGCTGCCCCGGGCGCAGCTGGCCGGCGCGGGCGAGGCGAGCGTTGATATCGTTGACTGCCTGGGCGGCCTTGTCCAGCGCGCCGCCCTTCGCGCCGCCCGCTTCTGGCTGGCCTGCCTCAGTCGCGCTGGCCTTGCCTTCGTCGGCGGCCTTGGCAGCCTCGCGGGAAACGACGGCAGAAGTGGCCTGTTGGATCGCTGACGCAGCTTTATTCTTCTTCTCGTCGTCAGCTGGCGCTTCCTCCTTTTCTTCTTCGTCGTCGCCCTCAGCCTTGTGGGTCTTGCGCTCTCTCTGTCGCGCGACCTCTCGTTCTTTGTCGAGACGCTCCAGGCCCTTGCCGCCGAATCCAGACTGGTCCTTTGCTTTACCAGCCTTGACTTTCTCTCTCCACGCCTTGCGCATCTGTTCAAGCCGTTCCGGGACAGGCTGGCCGCTCTGTTCCAGAGCTTTCGCGATGCCCGGTGCGCAATTTTCTTGCTCTTCGGTGATGAATGTCACCGCCGTGCCGGTGTTGCCGGCTCTGCCTGTGCGGCCAGCACGATGCACATAGTCTTCCAGGTGATTTGGTGCGTCGTAGTTCACCACGAGCTTGAGCTGCTTGACGTCAAGACCACGAGCGGCGACCGAAGTTGCGACCAGGACTGGGCACACTCCGCTCTTGAAGTCGGAAATTGTAGAGTCACGATCCACCTGGTCTTTGCCTCCATGGAGAGACATGCACCCGTAACCTTTCCGCAGCAGCTCCCGAAGCAGATCATCCGCCTTCTCTTGTCTCTCGACGAAAATTAGCGCCCGAACATCATCATCGTCGGCGTACAGGTTGCCGAGAAGTTCGAGGAGACGCAAGAACTTGTCTTTCTCTTCTCGGACCTCCACGATCTGTGTGATTTCAGGAGCAACTACGCTCTTGCCACCAACCGTAATCTCAACAGGATTTTTGAGGACCTTCTTCACCAACGCGTCAATGATGCGAGGCATGGTCGCGGAGAACAACACGGTTTGACGGTCTGGCCGGACGTTGGCGAAGATCTTCATTACCTGAGGCTCAAAGCCCATGTCAAACATTCGATCAGCTTCGTCCAACACGATGAAGGTTGTGCGCTTGAGACCGACGACACGACCTTGGTTGGCCGCTAGGAGATCGATGAATCTTCCTGTAGTCGCGACAATGATTTCCGCACCAGCTTTGAGTTGAGCGATCTGGTCCTTGATTGGTGGGCCACCATAGGCGCAGACACCACGCAGATTCAGTGCCGAAAGGAATGGTTTGCAATCGCGGAAGATCTGGGTAGCAAGTTCTCGAGTCGGTGTCAGGATGAGACCGATCGGGCCGTCATCTCGAACGGGGTCCTGGTCTTTGATGTGACGGAACATCGGCAGCAGGAAAGCCATCGTCTTGCCCGACCCCGTCTTAGCGACACCAATGACATCGCGGCCAGACATGATGACCGGCAACGCCTGCATCTGAATTGGCGTAGGCTTTTCGTATCCCAGTTCACGGATGACATTCGACATGGGCTGAGTGAGGCCGCAATGTGACCACTTTTGGACAGGTTTTGGGACCTCTTTCCCGGAAACTTTGATGCCATCCAGGTCCATGCGCAGTTCAGTAACCTCTGCCTCGGTCAACTGACTGAGTTCATATGGTTCAAACCAGAAATTCTTCCGTATGGTATTGAGCTCGATCTTGCTGTAGTCGATCTTGGGAATGTCCTTCTTCTTCTTCTTGGCTGTGATAGCTAGTATCGACTCGGGATTCGCCTCTGCCTTTTCCATGTAGTCGTACTCGTCGTCTGAGAAGTAGACCTCTGGCTCCTGTTCCTGGGGTTTAACGGTTTGTTTACTGCGGGGTTTGGCGGCTCTTATGGTTGTGTCGTCTGCGAGATCTCCCATGAATGCATCCAATGGGTCAACGTCGTCGTCAACTTCCATGGCCTCGGGGACGGCTTCCGGCTGGGTTGTAGCCGAGGGGACCTCTTCACTCGCTGCCGGAGCAGGTGTGGGTTCTGTTTCGGCCTCTTTTTCAGTTTCTTCTGTCTGCATAGCCATGCTTTGCTGAAGAATTCTCTCCTCTCGTCGGTCATGTGCCGCTCGCGCAGCAGCGGCGGCTTCCTCTTCAGTGCCAGCAAAGTTATCGCCATCGGAGTCGGACTCATCTTCTTGATTAGCGAACGGAGTGGCATCCGCATCTTCCAACGACATGTCGGGAAGCTTTGCTAACTTGCGGTTTGACGTCTCTTCGTCATCCAGAAGCAGCTTCCGCTTGGCGGATGGCTTTTCTCCATCCCCATTCGCTTTCTGAAAACCAAAGCCGCTGATATTCTTACCAGTCGGCAAGGCGGAAGCTGCACGCGGTCTGTTAGCAGGAGTCGTTACTGTCTGGAGTAGAGCCAGACCGAACAGCAAAGAGCAGCTTGGTTTGTCCTCGGAGGATCGAGACTGACCTGTAGACGAGGCACTTATGGCTACCTTCCCGGACGTCGCCGGTGCTCCTGGTATGTCACCCAGGGGAACAGGCGAGTGATGGCGGGCCGCTGCTTTCTTCGCAATCGCTTTGGGGTCGAACTTGCCCGCATAAGGCACAGTAGGAGACTCTTCCTGCGCCGCTTGCGGAGTGCTGGGGGAGGCAGCTCCTGGTGTGCCATTTGACGGTGAGGCTATGGCGGTTGGTGTGCCACTCGCCCTGCCATCCATCTCGGCAAGGAGCTTCCGCGTGCTCGAGGCATCTGTCTCCTTGGTCGCCTGCTTGGTCAGGGTCTTCTTTTTCCAAGCCTCAAGTTTAGCAAGTCGTTCCGCCTGTTTATCACTTTGAGCCTGAGCTTGGGTTTGTGTAGACTTAGCGGCCTGTCGAAGTTGGTCAGCACAGCGAATCCAAGGAGATGTCAAATGGTTACGCACTTCAGCATCCTTGGGGCCAGGTTTTGCTGCCGAGGTAGGACCTCGCTGGCGACCGTCGTCAGTCTTGCTTCGTGACGCATTTGAGTCGGCGGTGCCCTCTCGCCGCGTGCGAAGCTGGGAATCATCGCGTCTCCCACGAGTGTCCCTGTCCCTGCTTCTGTCCCGACGGCGTGGCGGAGACCTCTCCCGCCTGTCCCCGTCCCTGTAGGCGGCTCCACCTCTTCGGCCGCCACGATAATAGTCGTCGTCTCGATCTCTCCGGTCTACGGAGCGGTCTCGTCGACGGTATGAATCTCGGTCCCTGTCGAAGTGGTCTCGGTAGCGACCAGGGCTGCGGCTGCGTCGACGGTCCCTCGGGGCATCTCGTCGGCCGCGGTCACGGTCACGATCCCGATCCCGTCTGTCGTCATGGCGGCTTCCTCGACTTCCTGCAGGAGACGGTGAGCGCGATGTTCTGTGGCGAGCCATCATCGAATCTTCGGCTCAGCGCGGTGAGTAGTACTTTTTGGTCAGAACCTGGACGAGTCAAGGGTCCTGAAGTGGTGGCCACGTCTCGATCGAGGCTCAAGGCCAGTCGTTCGGTGGTGCGGCCGTTTGCCTGGGGCCAGAAGATCCTCGAGAAAGGCGGTAGAACTGTTTTACAAGACTGTTTGCCAGTCGAGGGTCAAGATCCCGCGTTGAAAAGCGCAAGCCTGGCCGTCTGCGGTAGTAGGTGACGGGTCAGACCTAGGCTGCAACACTTGAATCCGATGCGGCTCCGGGGGTTCTCTGGTTAAGGCGGGAGGTGTCAATCCTAACTGATATCACCTGTGACGTGGTGGGTTTGTGTTAGTAGCACTAGCAATTTCAAGAGCACTGCACGTCACAAGTCTCAGCCCACTCACTTATCCGAAGCTGTTCCATGCGGTGACAACTACCGAGGACCCTGACAGAAGTTTAGCAGTTCGGTATGCTGTGCTGTACAGCTTGTGGAGCACAAGCCGTTCCTCGCATTTACTGCCCCGATTCTGTCCACCAGCGGCAACTTGCCCATGTAGCCTTCGAGCCTTGCTCCTCAGGGAAGAACTTCTTACGGGATAACCTCCTGTAAAGCATCCTCTTATAGAACAGAACAATCTCCTACAGGAAGACCTCCTTTAATATCACCTGCTGCTGGCTATAGGTAGCCAGGTAGATGAGGATCAAGCCACAGGAAGCTCCGCATTGACGCGTGTTGCAACTTTTGAAGATGTGGCGGTGTCTAGTATCACTGCTTGCTGGGCATTTGGCTCACATGGTTGTTGAATATACACTAGACACCGAGACGTAGATATCTACCACGACAGAGGAGCAGGCAAGGCAGGCCGGCCCCTACTGTGTACAGCCAAGTACTGCGCAATGCAGTAGGGATGATCGGACTGGAAACGGGGCACTGCAACTACCTTCCTAGTCCCTAGGTAGGATCGCCAAATGAGGACAGGACTACTGTCTGTTTATGCTCCACCTTTCACACCAGAGACCCGCCAATGATAGAGCTCCATCGCGCAATGGTAGGCGCACCGGGGGGGAGCTTCATGCGCTGTGCCTGGGGGATGGTTGGACGCGCTAGCCACACCAAGGTCCTTAAAACACGGGGGCTGGCAGTCGCAGACGAGGGAGGGCCAGGACGTCCGGCCTCGATCTCTATTTGGACCTGTTCCTAGACCTCGACGTCACTTCGGCACTTCAACCGACCCCACAGCGACAGCCACAAAAATCATTCAAGCCGTCGCGCACCACCCGCCAAAAATGCTGTCGGCGACAATGCGATCCGCCGTGACCCAGGCCTTGCGCTCCTGCGCCGGCGGCCTGCCGGCCAAGTCGCTGCCCTCACGTGTTGCCCTCGTCCGCCGAAGCTTCCTGGTCGCGCCCAGCTACAAGTCGAGGGTCGCCGTGCGTGGCTTTGCAACGGCCACCGCCAGCAAGACCACGGGCCGTACCGCCGCGAAGCCCGCGACAAAGACCAAGGCCAAGGCCAAGGCGAAGGCCACAACGACAAAGGCCAAGAAGACGGCGAAGGCGCCGGCCAAAAAGAAGAAGGCGGCGCCAAAGCCAAAGAAGCCGGTAGTCAAGAAGAAGAAGGAATTGACCCCCGAGCAGAAAGAACTGCTGCTCAAACGTGAGCTCAGGCAGAAGTCCTTGATCAACCGAGAGCCCAAGCAACTGCCCACGACCAGATGGGTGCTCCTCGTCAGCCGCTCGTTGAAGGGGAAGACGCCCGGTGGGCTTGGCGAGCAGCAACGAAAGATGGTAGCCCTCTCCGCCGAGTACAAGGCCCTGTCACCTGCCCAGCTGGAGGTATGAATCCCACACCACCACACGCCATTTCAAACAGCATTGCTAACTTAAGTTCTTAGGAAATGGATGAGACCATACTGCAGAACAAGGCGACCAATGCGGGCAACTTCAAGACTTGGGTCGAGAGCCATTCCGTTGGCGAAATTCAGCAGGCGAACAAGGCCCGCAAGCGCCTCAAGCGTTCATTCAACGTCAATCCTTATCCCCTCAAGATTGTTGACGGGCGTTTGCCCAAGCGTCCCGCGACCAGCGGATACGCCTATTTCGTCAAGGCCAGGCGGACCCCAGACAGTCCCTTAGGCTTGACGAAGGAGCTGAGCGAGGAGTGGAACACCATGCCGGCGACTGAGAAGAAACCCTACCTGGACTTGGCACATGCCGAATATGCCAGGTTCACCAAGGAGATGGAGAAGCTTCAGATCTGAAGGGAGAGACAGACGGGAGCAGTCCCACGGATCTGGCGTACGTGTAAGGCACTCGGCGGGAAAAGGAACGGTTCTTTTTGGTACGGGATCCCGGTAAATGTACGTTAATGTTATCCTTTGATTCCCCAAGGCGGTTCGGTGCGTCCTTCAAATAGTACACGACTGTGGGCGAGAGTAGTTTAGGACTGTCTGTAGCTTCGTCATGTCATTTGCTTCCCTTGTCACCAAACACCCGCTCTTTCGGGACCACTGTCCACCTGTTCGGGCTGCCATCCGCCACTTGGTCGACGTGCCGCCCGTAGGCACCGTTCTACCGTCACCATTAAAGCGGTAATGAAACATCCGCCTTTGCGATCACAGCCATCGTTGCGTAGAAAAGGCTTGTAAAATCAAGGACGTTTTCACGAAAGCCCCCAGTCACTAAATCCGTTCCTTTATGCGATACTGGGTATCATGGGATCTCAAAACGACGCGCCGATGTGAATGCACTTGTCCAAACAAGACCGACCAATTTCAGAAACTTCGTCCAGTCTCAACCGAACTTTGGTTGAGCTCCTCTGGGCCCAACCACAATTAAGACTTCCCCCGCCGCGCCGTAGAACTTGACCTCCATGGACTTGAGCTTCCTATAGCTGGCCACGTACAGGAGTATGTAGAGCTCCCCGGCGATGTGCTCCCAGCCGTAGAGCCTGATCCAACCCCACGACTCGTCACGGCAGGCCCTGGTGCCCCATCCTGCCTTGTCATCCCGGCGGATATAATTCCCGAGGAAGCCCCAGGCCTTCACCTTCTCCTCGAATTTCCACCCATGCAGCCTCATCAGCCAGTATCCCCTCTCAAATGGCCTCATTTCTCGGGCCTGGTATTTCGGCTTGTACTTCCTCCCCATCTGCATGCTCATTGCCAGTTCCTCCAGGTGCTGGGGGGCTCTAGGCCCCAGGCGGTGGTTCGCTACGGCTGGTTCAGTTGATATCAGCTGGGTCTCGTGTGCCCAACCACTGATGTCGGCAAGAAAAGGAGACTCCTTGTCGACCGACGGATCAGGGTTTATTGCCCGATGAGACTCTGGCCCAGCAGCTGAATCAGAACCCGAGGCGGCCTTGTCCGCGCCGCAGCCCTCTGTCACGTCGTCGATACTGGGCACGGTCTCGACAGGGCCTGGGCTGTGACGCGCATGGCTGTGTGGTTTACGAATAGATGGGCTCGAGTCGAGCCCTGACCCGCGGCCAAGCTGGCCGTCTAGAGCAGCTGCGCGTGAGAGGTCGCCATGCAAAACATTCCTACCGCCCTCGGGTACCTCGCCAGAACCTCCTCCCGATGAGAAGGATGGCTGCTCTGTGGATTGGAGGAAGAAGTTCAGCACCCTCATCGGTGTGTTGAAGGCAGGCGCTCTGATATCATTGTCTGGCATTGAATCTGGAATCTCGCTTGGGGGAGCAACCCATGATGGTTGGGACCCATCCCTGAGTTGAGATGATGCATGATGTACGGAAGGTTGTAGGCCTGGTAACGGTGCTGACTGCTGGTTTCCTCCTGCCAGCTGCGGCGAGCCGACATTGTCCCATACGCTCCTGAATGATGCTTGCGGGGAGATGAATGTGTCGGGAGGGACATCACTGGGTTTTGAAGTTGAGCCTTGGGGAAGATCGACGACTTCCTTTGGCTCGAAGTCCAGGTACGCCTGGGCCAGTGCTCGATATCTGATATCATCTGCTGCAGCGCTCGGTGCGGTGATGTGCACAAGGATCTCAGTGCCGTCTTCATTCCTCCCCATTGCTGGTGACTGAGCTGTACGATGGTCGCGAGATCTCCATTGGGCGAGATGTTGGATATTTTCTTCTTTTTTTTTTTCTCTCGAGTCTGGACGATACCAATTAGGAGTTCTCTTTGAAGTGATGGTAGTCAGAGGTTCTGATCACGCAGCGCAGTGTTTCTGAAGGTTTATGACTGTCATCTGAATGGGAAGTGTGAATATCTCACGGCAGGCAGGCCCAGGGTCCTGGAGAAAAGCCCATGCAGGGGTCTCAGCAATTGACTGTTGCACGCTTGGACTTTGCGGGGCAACTGGGCACCTGGGTAGTCTAGGTACCTGCTAGGCAGGCTTTAGGATGATCATGGCCAGTCGCGGAGGATCTTATCCTTGGCCGGGAGGAACCCTGTAGCTTTGTGGCCGAACCATTTGAATTCGTCTGACTTACTCCTTGACAATGACCACTTGGCAAGCCAATTGACCTATTTTCTCTCCAAAACAACATCAATTACATGCTTCTCCAGCAATAGAGGTTTTACAAGCGGCAGAAATGGCTGAAGAGAAAGCGGGCAGGGTTGACGTCGGCAAGGTCATGGTCATCGGCGGATGCGGTTTCCTGGGCCACCACATCGTCAACATGCTCTTGCGAGACTATGCGTGCTCAGTGTCCGTCATCGACCTGCGCTGCACACACAACCGACGGCCCGACTCCGACGGCGTCAAGTACTTCGAGGCAGACATCACCAATGCCTCCAAGATCGCATCCATCTTCGAGGAAGTCCGCCCCGACGCCGTCATCCACACCGCGTCCCCCGCCCCGCAGGCGGACAGCAAAGTCAACGATGGGCTGTACAAGAAGGTCAACATAGACGGGACCCAGGTCATTGTCGACGTGTGTAAGAAGACTGGCGTCAAGGCGCTGGTCTACACGAGCTCCGCCAGCGTGGCGAGCGACAACGTCAATGACCTGATCAACGCGGATGAGCAGTGGCCTGTTCCCAGGGGCAAGGACCAGTCAGAGTACTATTCCGAGACCAAGGCATGTCCCATACACTTTTCTTTTCTGTGGAGAGCAAGGGAGGGGAAGTTAATAACTCATGCTGACTGTTTCAAAAGGCCGCAGCCGAGGAGATAGCCATCAAGGCCAACCGCGCCGATGGCTCCGACTTCCTGACCACGGCGATCCGGCCCGCGGGCATAGTCGGCGAGGGCGACACCATGGCGCTGCACCAGATCATCAAGGTCTACAAGACGGGCAAGACGGGCGCGCAGCTGGGCGACAACAACAACCTCTTCGACTTCACCTACGTCGAGAACGTCGCCTACGGCCACGTCCTGGCGCTGCGGGCGCTGCTCGTCACGCACGCCAGCAAGACGCAGCCGCTCGACCACGAGAAGGTCGACGGCGAGGTCTTCATCATCACCAACGACAGCCCCACCTACTTCTGGGACTTCTGCCGCGTCATCTGGAACGCCGCCGGGTCCCCCCACGGCACAGAGCACGTCTGGGTCATCCCCAAGGAGCTGGGCATCGTCATCGGCTGGCTGAGCGAGACCTTCTTCGCCATCATCAGGAAGCCTCCGACCTTCACCCGCCAGAGGTGCGTCTACTCGTGCATGACGAGGTACTTTTGTATCGACAAGGCGAAGAGGAGGCTGGGCTACAAGCCTCTTGTCCCACTCGAGGAGGGGCTGAGGAGGTCTGTCAAGTGGACCCTGGAGCAGGAGGCTCTTGGCAACATCAAGAATTGAAGAATTTAGGGGCTCAGCTAAAGGTCTTCGGCTCCTGAGGCGGCCTGGCCGGTCTCGTGGAATATATATATCAGCTTTGTAATCACATCTTCTTGTACATAGCGTACACAGCCTACGCTTCATGCATGGTGTCCAGGCAGGACAGGTGCAATCGCAAAACAGCGTCACTCGGGTTCCATGGAATTTGCACTTTCTTTGTCCAAGTGGCAAAAGCCGGAATACTGACTTGGCTGCTAAAGTTGCGTGCCAGCAGGTATATATGACTGTATCTGTAACAACAGTGCATGATATCCTCGTGCAGCAGTGCCGGCTGAAAATCCTCCTCTACGCTTCCTCTGCTAACCGGCCCCATAAGCTTCGATGGCAAGCACCCGTCGGTATCAACAACCACCCCTTCAACATCCAAATAGACCCCCTCCCCCAAATATCTCCATTTCTCTTTCTGTCTCTCTCTCTCTTTCGGAATGGGTAGACCAGCCAGTTTCTCCTTTTTGTCACACTCGCCCAGTGAAGAAAATATAATAACTGGATCCACGAGACGAACATAAGAGGGGATAAAACGAATATAGACCAAAGCAGAACGGGAATGGAACGTGACTGCCTTGTGTTTTTTTTGTCGAATAGAAGAAGCCATGCACGCATGTAAGCGTAAAATCGTCCACGCACACCCTTGAATTTTTTTCTTGCTTTCCGCTCGAGGGTGGAGAAACAAAGAGACACGCACGCAGTGAATGTGGCAACAGGGAAGAGAATAAAAAGGGTGTTCTGGTCGCTATGGCCAAGAAAGATTTGAAAATGTAGAAAGATGATGCGAATGTAGAAAAGAGAAAAAGACGGAGCACATGGAACGAACGCCGTCCAGCGATGCTTTGGATATGCCTCCCCTCCACCGTGCCTGTTAGGCTAAGTCGTGCGTACTCTAGTTTCAACGGATTACAAACAGCCTGTTTCTTGTGGGTGGTGAAAAGCGGTTCCTGAGATGAGGTAGACAAAGAACTATAGGTGAGACCACGAGCTGCACTACGCTCCGCCCTACCCTGTACCGCCAACACCGACCGAGTTGTTCGGCCGCCCGTGATACGACCGCCGCTGAGGATGATTTTCCGTATCAGAACCCTCAAAGGAGCTGCCATACGCCGGCTGCTGTGTCTCGTCGGGGTTCCGCCACCTGGGTGGAGTGCTTGGGTTCGGGGGCTGGGAGAAAGACGGGTTGGGTTCCTGCCAGCCGGGCGGCCGCGTCGCCTCGGGATCGGTCTCTACCCTTCTAGCGAGAGGCCTTGTCGGATTCATGTCGCTGGCGTCGCCAAGAACACCGTGACCGCCATTCACCCTGCCACCATAGCGCTTCAGGATCTCCTTGGTGGTAATATCGCTATCCTTTCCTTCTTTGTATGTCGGGTCATTGAGAACGTCGACGAAGTTGTCGGGAACCTAGAAGTTTGTTAGCCATGTCCAGACTGCGGAGTAGGGTTCAACTCACCAAACACATGGATTCCACATCGTTGATCAGCGTCTCAACAACATTGATGGCCAACATCGGTTCGCTGTCGAGAGAAGGCCCTTTGAGGGGATTATAGAGGATATTTGGTGCAATGACGGTTGCAAGATTCTTGATGTCCATCTTGGATCCTGATTCGTCATCGACCTGGTGGAAGTTTCCGGCCCATTTCAGGAAGGACAGGAGGACCTCCAAGCAGTCCCTGTGGCACTTCGGAAGAAGACAGCACACCAAGTGGATGCACTGCCGTTTCTTATCGTCGTCTGGCATCCTAGCTGCGAAAAGCCACAGCCTGTAGAGTTTGTTTGTCATCAGGGGATCCGGCATCTCTCGGAGGTATTTCTTCAGTAAAGCCGCGACCTGGACGACGGGCTGAGCCATCAAGTTGATGTTGTCACAGCCCTCGCGGTCTATCTTTTCGACCATCTCTGAAAGCTTCTTGATGTTTCCGTTCTTTCGGAAGACACCCTCCACGGAAAGGTCCATCTGCCGCATGGTAGATATCAGGTCATCAATAATGGCGGGTACCCGCAAGGTGGTTCCTCCAATACAATCAGTGGACTCGGCGCCGTCCCTTTCGATGACCATTTCGAGGGGAACGCCGAAGACACCCTTCTTCTTGACCCCTTTCCTGGAGTCATTCTTGAATGCCTTTCCAAACTTGTTCCAGAATGTCGCCGGTTTCTTGGATTCGATAAGGTTGAGCAGCTCTTCGAGCGTGAACTCTTCTTGCACCATGGGATGCATGGTGAGCACAGCCAGATGGCGGGCGATGAAATACTCCATTGGAGACAGTTCGGAGAAGTACTTTCGTCCACCTCGCTGTGGTGAGGGATCTCCGAAGCCCGGCTCGCCAGCGCGGCCTGCCGATCTCGACCTCTGGTTGGCACCCATGAAAGGCTCGGTCGCTGGGGATCTAAACAACTCTTGGCGCCCTGGCTTGAATGCCGGACGTTGCTCCCGGGCTTGCTCCGCGGCAACGATACGAGGTATGTCGTCCAGAGTCAGGGCATCTTGGTGGCCGAACATCAGATCAGAGCCACCCTCCTCACCGGGGACTTGGTCCTCCTCGATGCGTTGACCCTGCATGTTACCGCCACCTTCCGCCCCAGGATCATCCATAAGACGAGACGCTCGCGCTTTTCTAAAGCTCGCAGACAGGTGCTTATCGAGCCGCGTGCTCCTCAAGCGGCGAACATCATTCAAAGTGTTCTCGTAGGATGACTCCCGATGATGGTCTCGGTCTCCAGCGTATGACTTGGACCGTGAATCGTACTGAAGACGAGGCACATCGCCCGCTGCGTGCCCATTTGCTGGCTCGTATTCGTTCACAGACGCCTCGTCCAGAGCAGACAATGCCCCGGTGCTCTTGAGTATATCCAGCAGTCTGGCGAGCGCCACCTGAAGCAGGAAGACGTACTGCTGCAGTTTCGTTATCCGCTCAAAGGGAGGTGCCGAGTCTGAGCTGTGCGACTCGCATCCGCTGCAGAAGACCTTTTGGTCGTAAGTATTAAGTCGAGCGTCCTCGGGGTTCCGGCCGAGTTCCTTTCCACATCTCGTGCAAGCCACGCAAGCTGTATGCCACCTCTTGTCGCCATTCTTGCAACACTCGTCTTCCACAGGCTTTCGACAAAGAACACACTGGTCGGACTCGTTGGCTGCCAGCCTCGACATGGCAGCTGTGATTTGTAAGGACCCGTCCTCATTCTTGAGGGTCTCGAGGGTGCTGAGATCGTCGAGGAAGGCATACAGGCCCTCCACGTTGGTCTGGTCCTTTTCGATTCGAAGGGCGCCTTGCAGGCAGATACGGATGAGGAGCTTCAGATAATGAGCAAGACCGGTTACTAGAGACAGTAGTTCCTGTGTTACGCCAAGCTTGTGCGCATTTTTGTCCTGCGTCTTAGACAAGAGAGAAAAGAACTGCACAATCTTCTTGCACAGGAGCTTTGCCTCTCGCGAATACGACAGAGCTGTCCCAGGTGTTAGCTTCAGTCAGTGCGTTGCAGATGTGGAGAGGGCTCACGTTTCATTTCAAGGCGCTGCATGGTCTCATCCAACCTGTCAGCAGACCTGAAAAGAATATCGACATGCCAGATGAACCTCTTTGCAACAACCACGCCGTCGACGTAAGCTCCATTGCTCACGTGTAGCAACATGTCGGATATGCAAGCGGCAGATGATTCTTCGAAGGTAGAAAGTACGCTCCATATGCGGTACACCTTCTCTTCCATCTTCTCCTCTTCTTCACGGACCTTGTCGCGCGTCTTCTCATCATCCGGGGGAGGCTCTTCATCTGCAACGTCGCTGGGAGTGGCCAGTCGTACATTCCAGAACTTGTGGATCATGTAACACTCGGGATGCCAATGCTGATTTTGCCCGTTGCGGAAGATCTCGACAAACTGCTTAAGTATTGCCGTGTGGCATCCGTTGCACTTCTGGGCGAACTGGGTGGAATAGTGGTAGTGGCAGTAGACTTGGGAATCATGCTCGTAGTAGCTGTCCTGGGCGCCGAAGACTGTCGAACAAAGTGAGCACGTGAAGTGGTCGACGTGGTACTTCCGCTCGAGTGCCGTGATATAAGACCCTCGGAGGGCGCCACCGCATTGGTAGCAAAGCAGGCCCAGTCGTCGGAAGTAGTCTGTTTCGCAGAGAGGATATTGTCCCTGGCCATCTTCGTCGTCTGCCGGGAAGAATTTGGAGGCCACTATTTGTCCACAATCCTATCGAACAAAACGCGTTAGTTTTCACAGTCCGGCCTCGAGTCGGATTGTTCTACCCACCCGGCATTTGAAGCAGTCCAGATGGAAAGTGCCGTCAAGGGCGCGCACGAATTGGCCGGTCAGGGGCTCGCCGCACTTTTTGCAGATGCGCTGGCCTCCGCTCGCCTGTCGTCCGTTCCGGCCCCTTGACCTGTTCCGCTCTTGGCTCTGCCGTGATTCCCCTTCTTCGTCCCAGCTGCGATCGCCTGCGCCGGCAGAGGGGGACAGGGAGGGCCGCCGGCCATCGTGAGGGCCACCGTTCTGCCGTGGCGGTCGGTAAGGGGAGTAGGTCCTCGAATCGTCAGTTGTAAAACTCCGCTCTGGTGTTCGGTGTCGTGCAGGGCGATCGCCAGGGGGGCCGCCTTCATAGTCGGGCCCCAACATGGTGACCCGCTCTGCCTTATGCTACCCGTCTCTTTCTTTCCTCCACCGTGGAATGGTAGGCGTATTGGGTGACGGACCACTGGCGAGTATCGAGCCCGCTGTCTCGGGATGCAGCTCACAATGGGTCGGGAGCAGGCCAGCGTCGTCTCTGTGGCATGGAAGTCGTCGAGCCAGGATGGTCGCGCCAGATTGGGCAGGCTGTGTCGCAAAGCGTGTGGCGTGGTGTCGTCGATCGCCCTAGACGTCAAATGCGGACCGTTGGCAGGACTTGGGGAGGCGGTCCTTCTGGCGTGAGTTACTGGGGCCTGGGGGCTGTTGCTGGCATCACTGGGAGGGGAGGGGGGGCTGTCAGGGTGGCCGCCGCCGACGAGGACAGTTCAACGACGGTCTTGGCGCCAGGAACGAGGGGCGTGTGGGTGCAGGCGGGTAAGGGTCGAGAGCCCGACACGAGTTGGGAATTGTGGCAGTTGATGAGACAAAATGAAGTTGGGATGCGATTCGAAAAGTCCACGGTTGGTCCGTCGAGGAAGAAGCGATCGACAAGTCCCCGCCTGTGGTAGCGAAGCGTAATTTCAGAGGTACGGTCCGTAAATGACGGCTTCCTGCGCACTAGCTGAATAGGAGTCAAGGCCGGCCGGTACGTGAGTGGGCGTGGGCGTGGGCGAGGGCGAGGGCGAGGACGTGGGCAGCAGAAGCATAGGTAAAAGCACAAAAACAAAACTCCCCTGTCAATGCTGACGACAACGGCAACGACAGACGAGACTCGGGAGGGAGGAGGGAATGATGGAAGGGGGAGTGGTGAAAGAGGTGGACAAGCATGTAGCAGCAGTTGGTTCAATGAGTCTCTCTGTCTGGCTGCCCGCCCCCCATTCAGTGAGCGGTTGTGGCCCGGTATCACCTGTGGGAGAGGCACACACAGGCCGAATACCTGGGTACCTGGGTACCTAGGTAGTCCTGGCAGGTAAAACCGTCCGGCGTCTGGACAAGACGTGACAGCCCCGGGACACTCGCTTTGGGAGTGCCCAGGTGGAGCATGTAGACAGGTACTTGAAATTGCAGGTCCAATTGGAAGGCCAAGCCATGCCATTGGCTCCCTGCCCCGGTGCCCCTGTGCCCCCAAAGAAACACCTGTGGCAATGTTGTTCCCACCTGCATGGCTACCTCCCGCCGTTGGGTACCTATAGAGGCCCAGGAGCCAGGAGGGCATTGATCACAAATGTACTTGGGTACCTATGTACATGGGGACCATTCCGAGGTCCCCCAAGGGCGTGAAGGGTGCACCCGACGGCTTGTTGGCAATCAGCTACCATTGCAATTGAAGAGTATGCAGGTCTCAGGGCTGTCTTGCATTTTTTTGTAACGCGCTCAATTAGAAGATGCATATGCCACCAGACCTGGTATGTATCTTTGGTTGCCTGCTTACTTGCACCACTGCAGAGTGGGAGTGGAAATAAAATAATAAAAGAAAACAGAAAAAGAAAGAAAGAGGAGCCCGATTTGGAATAAGAGAAGAACAAAAAGAAGAAAAAGCAAGGCATACTCCTTCGCTATACAATCCCAGCCCGCTCGCAGAAACCCCTAACAACCCCCATGTACTGCATTACTGCATTCCTGCCACGCAAATCAAGTCCCTGATACGTGTTGCCGCTTATTATTGGTCTCACCTGCCTTTTACTTCCCTTGAACCAACTGTCTGATTCTCTTCTCGATAACCTCCCGCCCATCCAGCGTTTTCCATACCTGATGCGGGGCCTTGTTCACAATATCCCAATCGTGCAAGTTCTCGGTCAGGTGGGTGAGGTCCCGCTGCTTGCCCTCCCACTGGCTGTCGGTCCGGACCTTAATGGCCGAGCTAATAACGACGAGAGGAACATCGGGTGCTTGGATGGCCCGGCTTGAGGTCACGTCCCTCTTCGTCAGGGAGTCGGCCACCAGGCTCTCCTGCAGTTTCGCAAATATCTGCTTCCCAGTCTGGTACGATGCTCTCCCAAACACTCGGTCCTCGCTCGTGCGGCCGTTGAAGAGAGCTCCAGGGATGCGGTCGAGGCCAAGCGGGGATATAACCCCTCTCAGCCAGAGAGTGAAGCCCCTCCCGGGAGTAGCAATGCGGTGAAGGAGGTCCTCGTGCAGCGGGTCGATCAAGACAAGGCCCTTGATCTCCTTGCCGTGTCGCGAGGAGAACACACGCGAATAGATGGACCCAATGCCTGCGCTGGCGAGGATCCAAGGCCCCGTCTCACCGGCGCGGGCGAGTGCTTCGCTCAAGGCCTCTGTCGCCTGGCTGGCCGAGAATGGTGACGGCGCCGTGTCGCTCTGGGAAACTGTCAGCTCTGGTCGCTGCAGGACAATTGTGCAGATATGTACTTACCCATGCGAAGCCGGGCCGATCTGCGAAGCAGTATCTGCTAAAGGACCCATTCTTCAGAGCATTGTCTGCAAATTGCCATAGTCCATCCTCTACTGGGTCCTCTCCGCCTTCGAAAAGCACGGTCGGTAGCTTATTCCCCTTAAAGTCCGTTTCGTTGCCACGGCAGTAAAGATGAATCTGGTATTTGTCGCCATCCACCCAGTACAGATCGCCTGGAGCCGCTACCTTGGCGTCCACGGCCCTCAGGATAAGGGTGAAGGTCAGGAGCAACGCAACCACAGCAAGCACGGCGAATCCAATAGTCGAGAGGAGCACTTGGGTCCACTCGAGCAGTGTCCGCCGGGGCTCCTCACGACCGGTCAGGCGCTGCTCTTCTTCTTTTTTCCCCCATTGGACGATCCGGTCGGCGGATAGCGACCAGACCGCCATCAGGAACGCCCAGACGACGCTCGCAATGCCTGTCCATGCCTCCTCATGTCTGGTCTTCTGGACGGCCACATTGATGATTACATTGGCGAGCAAAAGTACCGAGGCCACTGCCGAGAGGATCCGGGCTGCCTTGGACGGGGCGGCGAAGAAGAGGAGGGTCACAATCAACGTAGCCAGGGCAATGCTGGAGTAGCTGAGGCCGAAGAACCCCGACCCTCTCGTGGAGAGGCCGGGAGGCGAGACGAATATGGACACAAGTTGCAGCACCCACCACAGGAAGGTGATGATGGTGAAGAATACAGTAACGTATCTGGTGAACCGCACAGTGAACAGGTTGTACGGAGATACCGCTGGGTCGTCCGGGCTGAGATAGCCAGGTCTGTTGTCGCTGTCGACCCTGTTTGGAAGCAATCGCGTGTGCTCGTCGGGCGGTGGGCCGTTGTCGTGGGACTCGGAGTGTCTGTCTCCGGAGGAGCCCTCGTTGTCGTCTCTTCCTCCGAATACTCGCTTCATGATGCCGACAGGATTGGCGTGTCTACCAAAGTGAGGTCTCGAGAGCCCTTGGAGGCGAATGTTCAACCACTGGTGGTAGCAGAGGAGCTGGCAACCCAAATGGATTGACCTGTATTGATTTCCTTCTTTCCTACGTACAATGCCGACACCGCCCAGCCCTCGAGTGTTTCCGGCATGACGCCTTCTCCTTTATGAGGTGACAATTAAGCGTCGAGTGTCACTATTACAACGGACAGCACCGATGACGTAGGTCGATGCGCACATCGTCTGGCGTGCGCTAGGCTCAGCCGTCCAGGCGAGGTTTTGTCCACCTAGCAGCAGACCTAAAACGCGAACTAACGGTTTTCAATGTCGCCTCGGGCGTCATGTTAGGCGGGCTGGCGGGACGCTCTTCAATCTTGGTTGCCAGCCTATCTCGATTTCCCATGTGCCCAGGTGCCTCCTTTGCGTGCTTTATTCGAAAGCATTGAGGTCCCGGGCTTCGCGCAGGGCTGGCGTTTGCCACGGACACGGCTTCAGGCTGAGCCGTCACATGTCCCGCGACCAGCAAACATTCTATTGTCAACCTGCTCAATCCAGGCTACCTAGGTACCTATACTAGGGCGGTCCAGAGCGCTCACAGTTCAAAAAGTTCATAATTCTCATCTATTCTTGGCACGCAGACTCCTTTTCTTTATCACCCATGGGATAGCTTCCTCCTATGACAACCTCCTCTAGGATTTATGTCTCCGGAGGTACCTCCTCTGGGATCACGTCCTGTGGCATAACCTCCCGCCTACTGACAGACAGTCTCAACTTGCTGCAAGATTGACTAGGCCTGCTGAGACACAGTCCACATTTGACCTTTCGGGCAGTGAGCGCTCTAAACCTCGGAGTACACATCTTGCTCGCTTCGCCAGAATACTTGCAAGAGCGCCACGTTGTCAGTCTTGCTGCAATATGGCCCTGAGTCGATCAATGCCGACCTGGTCTAAGCTGCTACAAAAAAGGCACTTCCACGACTTTCGAGACCTGGCTCAGCTGAGGGCCGCCCTGTCTGAACGTTTCGGCTTATGGAACCTGGAAGCTGGGCTGGGCCGCTCATCCAGGAGAACGGGGCGATTGTGCTCCCAGTTCTGGCTTCCAACCCGGCCTTGACGAGGTTGTCGAATATGACTGCGTGCTGCGAGAGGCAGATGAGCTGGCACAAGTCTGACGCACTCGGTGCCGTTTCCTCGCTACCGCAAGATCCTCAGGGTCCGGGCCAAGCCCCGCTGGTTTGAATGCCTCGTTCGGTATTGTTGTTGCGGGGACACTAAATGACATGTTAGCAGCAAGCAGCGAGAATGTATTCTGCAGCCACGGCCACAGCCATTCTCAAAAGAAGATATCGGGTGGTGCTGGTGCTACATACTGCAGCTTCATGCTTGCATCCGGGTCGTGGGGGGAGACTCCGTTATTCTTGAACATGTCCTTCCTGTGCTGCTCAAATGCTTGCCCCGATGGCTCGCTCACCGCAACCCACGACTTGAATTGTGATAGCCACCGAGCTATGCCACTTTTCTTCTTGGCTTTGTCGGCTGTTTGGCTGTTTTCGTGACTCATATTCTGACTAACTAGGCGGGAGTCGAGGCAGCATATGCCAGATCGACCCAGACCCAGCGCCCGGACAACAAATCTTCCGCAGACAAGCCGGACTGCTACAGTCCTTGGATATAGAGATGACGCCTACTTCGTTGGGAATGATATCGAATTTGCGTGTGGCGGCGGCTGGCCTGGAAGTAGAGTTGAAAACCGGACCAGCCAGGTGGGCTCGACGGAATGATTAATTCTGAGAGGCCCGAAGCTGGAACCGCTCGCAGATTGCGACTGACTTTGGTGTTCTCGGCCCCGTTCTCATTTCCGCAAACGCATGCGTTGTGTGTTCCAGTTCCCCGTGTCGGACGGTACGGAAACGTGGAGGATAAGTTCCAGTTTTGTTGATAATGCGGCGTGAATAGATACGTAGCCGCGCAGTATCTGCCTCTTTGCTCGGAAGAGAGGGGCTAAAGGGTCACATCGCTTACAACAGCCAGACTCTGGGTCCGCTAGGCATAAAATACTGCGATGAGCGACTTCACCAGAGAGGGGAAAAGGAAGGGAATGAGGATGGAGAAAGCTCGAGATTTATCCCAAGCCTCGGGGCTTGGGAAACGAGCGGGAAAATACTTTATTAGTGGAAGACAATATCCTTCAAGACGAGAAACCTTGTAAAGGCACCGCCTACTGTACATAGTATAGACACCATGTCCCTACCAAGACCCCGCGCCTCGTCGCGTGTTCCGAGGATGTCGCCCTGCAGCCTCCCGAGACCCGGCGTGAGACAACTTACAGCCCGAATTTTAAAGAATCGCACGTGAGCGACCGCAACCACCAAGGCGAGAGCACAACAAGTCGGCATGGCAGCCGATTTTGGGCCTCTGGTGCGATGTTGCGAACCACGCCCATCAGGTAAACCGCACAGTGGGTGGCGGCGTCGGCTTGAGGGATTGACCTGGCTCAAGTGGTCTAATTTACCATGTAGGGCTTGATTGGTTCCCCTAACCAGGGGCTAAAGATGCTTCTCCCACGATATGAGGGCCCTCTGCTGGCGCATTTTGGTTTGGGTAGCCTAGACCTGGGGCTGGCCAGCGCCATCGCCCCGCAGTGCCTGGTATTCCGAGGATGTTGGGGCAAGTGTGACGACGCCCCTTTCCAGTAGTGCATGAATACTTTGTTGCTCGCCGCGTGTGATAGGAGGCTGCATTGGCTTCCATCGACATCAGCGACTGGGCGAGGATGAGGAAGCTCTCTTAGTTGTCAGTCCAGTGACCGCGCGTACTCGGCTAGTACTAGACCAGGTACCGTGTGAGCAGCCAGGCAGCTCGCAGGGCGTGGTGAAGGTAGACCACCCACGATCGAGTCCAGTACAGGATCTCTCGGAACTCATGCGCACGACACAAACACGCGCAGGAAACCAAAGGTCGCACTACAGGATTACTCGGTACCGTGTGCTGGTCATCAACTGACGCCCACGGTTTGGACCCCTGTGTGTGCACCCGCTGACCCGCGCTCCTTTGTGGAACTGAAGCCCCTGGGAGCCCTCCAGGTCGAGTCTTTCCAAGCATCGCTACCAAGTGCCTATCTACAGTAGTTATCCACACCCTGATGTCTTGAGCAGGTGTTCCTTTTGTACTTCCGAGCCCTGCATGACCGGAGAAGACATGGGGCCGGCGACATGGCTCACGGTGAGATGTTTAATAATCAGTCAAGAGAGCGTGAAACAGTAGTTCGGCCTCCCATCGTCGCCAACACCAACCAGTGCCCGAGAATCCTCCCTCCTGCGTCCGGCTGCTGCCCGGGCTAGGATCCGGCTCCGGGTCCCGCTCCTCCCTGCCCTGGAAGCCGTTTTGGTCAGCTCTCTGGTCTAGGGACCGCCTCGCATGCTCCTTACCCAACCCACTCTTTCCAGTCACTAGGCTTTAAAGAGTTTCTAGAGACTCAAGATTCAAGACACCAATATATAAGATTACAACATATTCCGTGCACTTTTGGTCGCGAAATGGGGGTGAGTTGGGAGTGAATTTGGTGGTTTTCAGACGCTTCTCTTACCTACCTAAGGTATGTATCATGGATCCCCACCTTCCCGCAATGCACCTGCATGACCTACCACTGACAGACCCCTGCGCCCGCCTTCCCTGCCGATCTGCACGTCACCCCAACCTTAGACATCTTACTGCCGCTGCCTTACGACCAGCACGTCGGGATCACGGCTCCGGGCGGAATCTCGCTTCACTTATCCATCTTCCGACAACTACCAGCACCCTTCGTACATGAGAATGGCCGGACAGAAACCACAGGCGACAATGCAGGGCGCTTCCCCTTCCAGACAGGCTGAGCCGGCTGCACCAGTCCCGGAGCCCCTCTCACCTCAGTTCAGGCCTATCCACTCAACCACGCCCATCCCGCCACCAACTATCCCAACCTTCCACCGCCAGACATTCACACACAAGCAGCATCCCCCGCAGGTTGAGTCCATCCAGCAGCCCCCGCCACCGCCACAGCCTGTGGACTTTAGCGAAAATGTGGACGTCATCGCCCTAGAGTCGGCCATCCTGCTCCTTCAGAGGCAGAAGCAAAAGGCCGAGGAGGACATCCGTCAGCTGCAGCGCATCAAGAACGAGGCCGTCAGGAAGCCTGTCGAGTTCGTGCAGGACTTGACCAGTGGGAAGGTCGGGCAAGGGCCCCAACCGATGCCGCCCGACAGTGGCGGTGGGGCTGACGATGATGATGATGAGGACGACGACGACGATGACGAGGAGAGCGATGCTGAGATGGAGGACCGGGACGGCGGCGAGGCATCCAGCAGCGGACTCGGGCCCTCGCCGATGAAAGCACCAGGCAAAGGCAAAGCCGCCGCCGCAGCGCCGCCGCCACGGCAACAACCACAACCACCATGGACAACCTTGCCCACGCCGCAGGACGTGGTGCGCATGCCCGCCATAAACTGGTCCAAGTACGCCGTCGCGGGCGAGTCGCTCGACAAGCTGCACCGGGAGCAGCTTGCGAAGCCCACGCTCGGCACGCCGGCCACGATGGCGGCGGACGGCAAGGCGTACGAGTTCAAGGGCGGGCCGAACCCGGACGACGGCAAGAAGTCTGTCGGGATCGCCGCGCCGTACGATCCCTTGCATGACAAGATCAAGAAGCCTCGCAAGTGAGGAGATATTTTGCACGTGCTTTAGTGTTTACGATCGAAGATACCCACCAATATCACTCCCTGCCCCGACAATCTACCTTCGAGTTAGAAACCATGTGCGATGTGGTAATTTGAATGTATGTGCTGCGAATATCCCGTCTTCCACCTGCAAATATAGCGTAAAGTGCCAAAAATCTGTAGATACCTTGGCCCCTATTGCAATCTGTGGGCTTGGTCATAGCCAGTCTATCGGTCTCATTGCAGCCATCACGCGGCATCAGCCGGCCTAAATGGTATTTGGCGTGCGCGATGCTTGAGATTATGAGAGGACCTAAACTCCATCATGATGCTAACCAGATACCACACCACCTCTCCTTGGTGTTATTTCTTCGACATGTCTCTGATCTCGAGGAGACCACGAGAATATGTGAAGCTATTGCGGGTGCTTTTATCTGAAACTGGGCAAAATGTACATGTCATACCAAATTTGCCATTGAGGCTGTTTCACTCCTGATTCTCCGACAATATGCTTGCCTCATGTGTTTTTCTGGTTTCATTGAAGTCTTACACAAAGAAACAACAGCCGCGCATCACAGGTGAACATTCCTCAAAGCTGCTCTCAATACGGAGCTGGCTGGCCAAACCCCATCATAAATGTGATTTGACCGAGCATGGTCGGCACGAGCCTCGATGCAGGAAACCAGCTACCTAGTAGCCTGCGAGGCCCAAGAATCGAGTTGGCCCCACGATCTCATGCCGAAAAGAAGAAGCATGTACAAACAGCCAAACAAAGTACGTCTTGTGGCTATATCAATTTACATATTGCAGCGTCCAGACACACCATGTTCAAGTGGCACCTGCCACGGAAACATCAATTCCATTTGTGTATATGAAGACTACCAGGCCATGAAGAAAGGATGTGCTACCGACCCCTGTTTCCGAGGCCCAGCAAAGGTATCAAATGTCAACCTCAATATGAGCCATAACGCCATTGACAAGCAAACCCTCCGATGGCGTGAACAGGCGACTCTCCGTAGAGTGCCAACCACTGAGAATTAAAAGGGGGAAAAATTCACTGCAAGTGTGGTTCCGTGCTAGCCCTGTTTGCCGTCCGTGAGTATGCCTGACCGTTCGTGCCCTGTTCCTAAACGCCTGACCGAGAACATTCCATGACCGCATAAGCAAACCCCGACTCAATCATGCAATCCGGTGTAGTGACTTTCATTGAGGCGCATCTAGAGATCCATAGACGCCTGGACTG
The DNA here is from genome assembly GCA_038088545.1 of Diaporthe humulicola. Classification (NCBI taxonomy): domain Eukaryota; kingdom Fungi; phylum Ascomycota; class Sordariomycetes; order Diaporthales; family Diaporthaceae; genus Diaporthe; species Diaporthe humulicola. The sequence goes on from JBBWSL010000084.1 coordinate 140,855, forward strand.
ATCGGCGTAGCCTTTGCTTGTACTGCTTCTTGTCCTGGGGACTGCCCCAGAAGAGCTTGAAAGCTTCAGGGTTGACAAGAGTCCGTGGGTCGTAAGGGGGACGGTCCTCCTCCAGCATCTCGATGATTGCCTCGAGATGGGTCTTCATGTCCTCCCGGCGCGAGGGACTCGAGTAGTAACAGGGCGTTCCGTCCGGGGCGATCCTGTGGTGGAATATTTTCGTCTCGAACTTGGCACGAGGCTGCTCCTCCGGGAACCGCGGGCTCAGTTGAATTGTGATACGGAACAAGCCGTCCTCCAACGGAGTCATGGGCTTGCCGATGTATGTCAGAACCCAGACGAAGGGATTTCCAGCCTCCAGTTCTACGTGATGCGCCAGACCGTGCTGCTTGAAATGCTCCAGGACTTGTTCGTATTGCCGGCGCAGGTTGACATTGACTGTCGCATCCTTGAATTCAGGTGAGATGCCAAGATATGCCCACTCCCTGGTCTCCTCGTCCAGAACTTTCTTGATGTTTCGCAGCCGCCTTTCCAGCTCTGTGTAGTGGAATTTGCCGTCCATGGTATTTCCTTGGCCTTCGAAGGGCATCCTGACAAACGCCTGGCCGTCCTTTACCTCCTCCTTGGCTTTGCGGATCGACTCGAGGTAGGATTCGTAGTACCAGAGGAAGCGGCGTTTGCACAAGTCCTTGAAAGGTTCAAAAGCTGTACCAGCGTCCTCGAGACCATCCATGTCCACTTCATAATCGTCCTTATCTGTGTTAGAAGATGCAGCGACATTGCCATCAGCACCGATGCCCAAGTATTCTTCTAGTCGCTGAATGACAGAAATTCGCAGGCTCTCGTGGCGGATCTGAAGTAACTCATGTCAACTGCTGTTCATATGTAACGGTAGCTGAGGTCCAGGTACCTTTTGGACGTATTCCTTCTGGTTTTTCTTGTCTTGGGCTTCGTTGGCATCCTCAAAGCCCGGCTCATTCTCGTACGGGTTGGACGACATTAAGCTCTGGATCGAGAGGAGGATAGACTCAAGACCCTGGGCCGAAGACCACTCTTCGCCTCGCTCACCGCGCCATGTCCTATAGCCGGGTTCAGTATTTACGCCAGGCGGTCGACCTGCAGGAAGCAACATACCCGAGAATAGAGCTGTTCGTCAAAGGTCAGCCATGGATTCTTTAAATGGGACCGGGGCTGTACTTACAGACAGACACGTCCTTGGGCATATATGTTTGGGTTGAATCGGCACCGGCCACCATTCGTGGTGATTGCGTTGACGCTGGGGGACTTTCGGGGGTAGTCTGTGGCAGGAGAGGCATTAGACGATCGATGGGTGGCGACACACTTTGCAGCGGAACAGGCTGACCTTTGTTGAATTTGAAAGTGAACTGTTCGCGTTAGCCTTTGATCCGCAATGAACCTGGCGGTGGGAATCTACAAACCTCGAAGAAGCCAAACTCGTAAGGTGTCTCGTGGGGGCCGATGATCAGCGCCTTCACGTTGCGTACGTCGACATCGCGGCATGCGACGGCCAGAGCTAGGGACAAGTTAGCGGAGGCGGGCGAGCCAGATGTTTGCAAAAGGGGGCGCGTACAAAGATCGGAGTTCCTTTGGATGTCGCTCAACTCCTGAACAACTAGTTAGCACGATGCTGGTGGGCTGCAAACCGAGGCAATCAACTGCTAAGCCAGCTGGTGTGACCCCGCAGTGAGGCGGCGGACATGCCTTGGTTATCCTGATGATGGATTGATCCGCCATGGCGGGCAGTCCTCAAGGCGTGGGGAGTAGAATGATTCGCATAGGACTGATGGTATTGATTCCCTGGGATGTCAAGATAGAGCCGTCGCCGAAGAAAGTGGTGGGTTTGACTTGGATACCAGAATCGGTCTGTTTCCCAAAGTTAGCGGAGAAGTTGCCGTCAGTTTCCCGGGCGGGTGACTTCCAGCAACGGTCCCAGGGCAAAGTGGGGAAGTACAAGGAACCTAGGTACCTACTGTACACTAACTAACCCAGGCAGCCCTCTCAGTAGTGGCAGGCAATTGAATGTGGGGATCCTGACAAGTGGAGGGGACAAGCAGTTAGACGCGTCGCAGCGGTAAGACGCGTAAATGGATGTCCTTTGAAGTGCAAGCTTCACCTCTTTCACACAGTCATCTTCCTGCAGAGCCGTTCCCCTTTCTGTGACAATCAAACCGGCCAGACTGGCACACACAGATCCACGGCGAAGATGGCCAGCTTTTTTGACATCAAGGCCAGGAAGGCTGCCGCTGCCAACGGCGTAGGCAAACAAGAGAAAAAGACACCAGACACACCACGAGCGCAGCCTTGGGTAGAGAAGTAGTACGTCTACGGTCCTTACTTGCTTGCTTGTTTGCTTTCTCTGCTGCATTTTTCTGACCATGTGCCGATTTCAGTCGTCCAAAGAGCCTGAGCGATGTCACCGCCCAAGACCACACAATCACGGTCCTGCAACGGACACTGCAAGCGTCCAATCTCCCTCACATGCTCTTCTACGGCCCGCCTGGCACTGGAAAGACGTCCACGATCCTTGCCCTCGCCAAGGAACTCTATGGTCCCGAGTTTGTGAAACAGCGTGTTCTCGAGCTCAACGCTTCTGACGAACGCGGCATCTCCATCGTTCGGGAGAAGGTCAAAGACTTCGCGCGCATGCAGTTGACCAACCCACCCCCGGGATACAAGTCCCGCTATCCCTGCCCACCGTTCAAGATCATCATCCTGGATGAGGCCGACAGCATGACGCAGGATGCCCAGAGCGCGCTTCGACGGACGATGGAAACATACAGCAAGATTACGCGGTTCTGTCTCATCTGCAACTACGTCACGCGCATAATCGACCCCCTGGCGAGTCGCTGCAGCAAATTCCGCTTCAAGAGCTTGGACCAGAGCAATGCGAAGAAGAGGCTGGAAGAGATTGCAGAGAAAGAGGGCGTTCAGCTGGAGGATGGGGCAGTGGATGCGCTCATCACTTGCAGCGAGGGCGATCTACGGAAAGCCATCACTTTCTTGCAAAGCGCGGCGCGGCTAGTTGGCGCGGTCGCCGCAAAGAGTGATACTGATAGTGATAGTATGGAGGTGGATACGAAGCCGGTCACTGTGAAAATTGTCGAGGACATTGCTGGTGTGATACCCAGCGTCACTGTTGACAGGCTGGTGAAAGCAATCAAGCCACGCTCATCTGGAGATGCTTATGCAGCAGTCTCCAAGGTCGTGGAGGACATGGTCGCGGATGGATGGAGCGCTGGCCAGGTGGTGACTCAGCTCTACCAGGCCATCATTTTCGACGAGACGGTCCCGGATATCCAGAAGAACCAGATTGTCATGGTTTTCTCTGAGGTTGACAAGCGTCTGGTCGATGGTGCTGACGAACACCTCTCGATACTTGATCTATCGCTCCGCATATCAACCATCATGGCTGGACGGTAGGGCCGGCAGCCGTTGCTGATGTACTGAGAATGCATCGCTCAAGACGACTGATATCGTTGAGGCTGAGAGCAGGTGCTGGTTGTAGGTCACATGGGGAAGCACGAGCTATTCAGGAACATCCATCGGGGGCCAGAGTACAGGAATTAGTGGCAGCAGTGTGGCATCGCTCTGGAATTAGATGGCGGATGGATGCGGACGGGATATTGCCAATCAGCTACTGAGTGGCTAGAGAGTTTGGGAATTGGCTCGGACGGGGGATAGGAAAAGCATGGCGTTCCAACGGACGGTAATACAATGGCTATTCATGAAGTTCGATGCCAGATGATACGTAACTACAAAAGCTTTCGTGGGGAGTCTTCGGCATTGATCAGCCCGACACTACCATCCAATGTGGACCAGATATCCTGCTTCTCTTTGACCATGTTGCTCTTGCTCTTGACTTTTGGCGCTGACCCTTTCCTTGGGGACGATGATTCAGCCAACCAGATGTCGTCTATTGTTGTATCCTCGTCTGCCGCGGACTCGCCTCCTATGTTCGTATTTCGACCTAGCAGCTGGTCGATCTCGGCCAGTGACCTTGTAGACTTTTCGAGAGCAACCTGTCCTTGCTCAATCTTCTCAGCTACATCCTCGAGTGTGGCAAGCTTTGCTGTATCCGCTGCTGAAACCCACGGCTGCACGCGATCTGAGAGTTTGCTGATGTGGTTACTGGACGGGTCGGACCCCAGGCCATCTTTACCCCTTGCAGCGCCTGGCATTGGATGGTCAGGTATTATCTGACTTTCTTCGGACAGACGATCTAAAGCCCGAACGGTCTCTTCTGTTTGTCTGGCCAAAACGTTATTGATGTGTGATTTCTGGGCAATAAGGTTCCTTTGGTCCTGGCCGACTTGTATCAGACCCTCAATATAAGGCGTGATGAGATGCGTCGATGGGTTGACGCGCGCAACCTCACGCCGGATGTGAAATGTGTTCCTCGGAGGGGACTCCATCTCCACGGGTTGTGTTCGCTGTTGGACCAACTGGATGAGAGCCGTGCGTGCTGCGACGTATTTGGCATATTTCTCTTTTACGACAGCAAGCTGCTCGTATACATGACCCTTGTCCGCCGAAGGTTGCTGCTTCCCGTCCGGTTCCTCATGTAGCAAGTCATCAAGACGCGAAGCCTTACCCAGTTCCGCCTCCATCCAGCTGATGAGCTCATTTCGAGTCGCACTCAACGCCGCAAGCTTTGAACCGTCGCTGATTGTCTCGCGCGTTGCTGTGGAGCGAGACCTGACATCCTCCAGCAGTTGTTCTTCCTTTTTCAGCAGCAGCTTGGACCTCAGCACTGCTTTCTCTAAACGATCGACAAGAGCTTTCAGATCGGGTTTCGATGACCCAGTCTTAGTAGCGAAGCCGCTGACGACGGTTTTGGGGACCTCTGGCAAGCGGTGACTATCCTTAAACATTTCCTCCGGCCGCACAAACTCTGGCGACGCGGCCGGCTTCTGGCCCAGGTCTTCCAGATACTTCTCGACAGCTTGAAGACGTTGCTGCTTTCTCTTGAGTTTGATGGAGGTGACATGCTGTTCCAGCCGACCAGGGCCATCCATTTTCCTCGAAGTGGCAGACCTGCCTTCTTGTCCCGCTTGCCTGACTGCCTCTTGGTCTTGCTTGGCTTTGATGTTGGCGTGAAGTGCCCTCAGATAATCTCTCTGAAGACCACGCACGCCAGCTGTAGATTTGATGGTGCAGCCTGCCTCCGGCAGGGCCAGAGCCCCGGGCTCAGGACCATTCTCGTAGCTTGAGACCAGGTGTAGGGAGAGCACCTTTCGAATGTGCGACACTTCCTCACGCGACCGAACGTGAGGCTCCAGCGCCGTCTTGATCCTGTCGGCCGTTTCTCGGGCGCTGGGACTCATGCCTCAAGAAAAGAATCTCAAGATGAAAGTTGTGGAGATGAATTCGAGAACGAGTCTCATGGCGCAATGCACCTGTAATACTTTTTATCTCAGCACACAGTGTAATTGCTCATGATAGAGAAGATTAAAGAAGGTAGAAGTAGGCGGTCCATCTACGAAGACGAGGGCCGGCAGTCTACTAAACACCCGCTAGGGGTGGTCCACCGGTAGGTAGTGCGCCTAGCGGAAAGACCCCGGTCGAACTGGTGCATGAAAATTATCACTTGCGACCACTCTCATTCTGCATTTCGTCAATAGGCAACCCAACTTAACTTTTAACCCACTCGCAACAATCGCCAGCCTCCCCTCGCCCTCGCGACCGTTTGGAGAACCGATTTGACCCTCTTCTACTGGCGTTGTAATGAGATAATCGACACTTCCTGTGACCACCAGGTCCTCGCCGCTACCGTGGCAGTCGTGACGCCTCTGTGTTTAATCCAAACACGCTGCTAAGGCAAGCTTGCTGCCTACCAAATATTCGACCTTCTTGCACGATCCTTTCCTCGCCGCCAACTCGAAGTTCCTACGAGGGTTCCTGATCACCATAATCACCTCTATCTACAGAAACAGAGCTACACTGTCGTAACTAGCTGGGCGGGGAACATTCTGGTCGATACGCAACACAACTGCCAACATGTCGGGCGACAACTACCAACGCGATGTGTCGCAGTACAAGTACTCGGCGATGTCCAACCTGGTCCTCCAGGCGGACCGTCGTTTTGTTACGCGCCGGACAGACGAGGCCACTGGCGACCCAGAGTCTTTGGCAGGGCGTCTGTCGATACAGGAGATGGGCGCGCGCGTTGCTCGGGATTCGGCGCCGAAACAGAAGAGATCCCACATTCCCGCTGTGGAGAGGGGATCAGTACGGGATGGAGAGGACATCGCGCGGCAACAAAAGAAGAAGGGCGCAGATCTCTCGAGAGGGGGCGGCATTCTGTCTGGCGCAGAAGCCCTGGTCGAAGGTCTTAAGTACCGACCGCGGACCCAGACGACGCGGGCGACATTCGACTTCATATTGACCATCGTAGCCAAGAATTTGGGCGACGTGTCCCAAGAGGTTGTACGCAGTGCTGCCGACGCCACATTGGAGTATCTCAAGGACGAGGACCTCAAGGACTTCGACAAGAAGAAGGAAATTGACGATCTCCTCGGAGCTTCTTTAAGTCCTAAGGAGTTCAACGAGCTGGTCAACCTCGGCAAGAAAATCACGGATTACGACGCGGAGGATGAGGACGAAGAGATGGACGGTGCTGACGATGACCAAGAGATCGATGAACGCCAAGGTGTCGCCGTCGCTTTCGAAGAGGAGGACGAAGACGCAGATGGCATCGTCAACGAAGTTCGAGAAGAATCATCCGAAGACGAGGACGAGGACGACGATCGTCCAGGCCTAAACGAGGAAGCTGGGGCGGGAGGCGCCGCAGAAGACAGGGATGGCGATGAGGCCGGCCTGGCTGATGGCGACGCGATGGTCATCGACTCAGCTCCAGCGGGGAAAGTCCAGAAGAAGACCCAAGGGACGAATTACATCCCGGCTTTCCAGATAGATGCGTTCTGGCTGCAACGACAAATAGGCCGGCTGTACCCAGATGCTCACATTCAGCACGACAAGACGATACAGGCCCTGCACATCCTGTCTGGCGAGCCGGACGAGGAAGGCGGTGACGAGAAGCAGCTCAGAGAAATTGAAAACGATCTCATGGCACTATTCGACTACGACCACAATGAGATTGTACGAGAACTCATTTCGAACAGGGAAAAGGTCGTGTGGCTCACCAGAATCGCTCGAGCAGAGAACGCTCAGGCTCGTGAGACGCTGGAACGCGAGATGGTCTCTGAAGGCTTGCAGTGGATCCTTGACGAACTTCACGGAAAGACTGGCGAGGAGAAGAAGGGCAAGTTGGAGATCAAGATGGATCTCGACCAGCCTGAACACAAACAGGAGCCGAAGCCAGAGCGTCCAGAGGGTCAGCTCATTGGCGGACTTCAACCCAAGAAACTCATCAACTTGGATAACCTCGTCTTTGACCAGGGAAATCACTTGATGACGAATCCCAAGGTGCGACTCCCAGAGGGTTCCACAAAACGGGCTGGCAAGGGCTATGAAGAGATACACGTCCCGCCACCCAAAAAGCGTAGTGACCCAAGCGACAACCTGGTACCCATCTCCGAGATCCCAGAATGGGCGCGCGAACCTTTCAAATCGGTCAAATCTCTCAACAAGATTCAATCCAAATGCTACCCGTCAGCCTTTGAGGACGACGGTAACATGCTTGTTTGTGCGCCTACAGGTTCCGGGAAAACCAACGTTGCATTCTTAGCAATGCTGCGAGAGATTGGCAAGCATCGTGATCCAGAGACAGGAGAGATTGATTTGGACTCGTTCAAGATTGTCAGCATCGCGCCTCTCAAGGCTCTGGTCCAAGAACAAGTGGGCAATTTCGGCAGCCGGTTGGCTCCCTATGGAATCAAGGTTTCCGAGCTCACTGGCGATCGTCAACTCACCAAGCAACAAATTGCCGAGACCCAAATCATTGTCACCACGCCGGAAAAGTGGGATGTGATAACTCGCAAAGCGACCGACACGTCTTATACCAACCTCGTGCGCTTGATCTGCATCGATGAGATCCATCTCCTTCACGATGACCGTGGGCCCGTCCTTGAAAGCATCGTCTCCCGCACAATTCGAAAGACAGAACAAACTGGAGAACCCGTGAGGATTCTCGGTCTATCAGCCACACTGCCAAACTACAAGGACGTCGCCAGTTTCCTTCGGGTTGATCCGCAGAAGGGCATGTTCCATTTTGATGGGTCATACAGGCCTTGCCCCCTACGTCAAGAATTTATTGGCGTGACCGAGAGGAAGGCGATTAAACAGCTGAAGGTCATGAACGACGTCACTTACAACAAAGTACTGGAGCACGTGGGCAAGAATCGCAACCAGATGCTCATCTTCGTGCACTCTCGCAAAGAGACCGCGAAAACTGCCCGCTTTATCCGCGACAAGGCGCTGGAGATGGATACCATCAATCAAATCCTCAAGAGCGACGCCGGAAGCCGAGAGATCCTGCAGTCCACGGCAGATGAAGCGACCGACAAGGATCTCAAAGATATCTTGCCCTACGGCTTTGGCATCCACCATGCTGGCATGAGCCGAGCTGATAGGACCGACGTGGAGGACCTCTTTTCAGGTGGACAGATTCAGGTGCTGGTCTGCACAGCCACACTCGCTTGGGGCGTCAACCTACCAGCACATACTGTCATCATCAAAGGGACGTCAGTTTACTCTCCAGAGAAAGGTAGCTGGGTCGAGCTCAGCCCACAGGATGTCCTGCAGATGCTGGGTCGTGCTGGGCGGCCTCAGTACGACACGTTTGGTGAGGGCATCATTATCACCACTCAGAGTGAGATGCAATATTATCTTTCACTCATGAATCAACAATTGCCCATCGAGAGCCAGCTGGTCAGTCGCTTGGTCGACAACTTGAACGCGGAGATTGTGCTTGGAAACGTACGCTCTCGAGATGAGGGTGTGGACTGGCTTGGCTACACATATCTCTTCGTGAGGATGCTGAGATCGCCGGGTCTTTACAGTGTTGGCGTCGAATATGAAGATGACGAGGATCTGGAACAGAAGCGGGTTGATCTCATTCATTCTGCCGCCCACGTTCTCCGCAAGGCAAACCTCGTCAAATACGATGAGAAGACCGGACGCATGCAGGCAACTGAACTCGGGCGCATTGCCTCGCACTATTACATCACATACGGTTCCATGGAGATCTACAACACACACATCCAGCCATCTATCACCAACATTGAGCTCTTCCGAGTGTTTTCCCTCAGCGCTGAGTTTAAATACATCCCCGTCCGCCAAGAAGAGAAGCTCGAGCTAGCCAAGTTGTTGGGACGGGTTCCGATACCTGTCAAGGAGAGCATCGAAGAGGCGCATTGCAAGATCAACGTGCTTCTGCAGGCATACATCTCGCGCCTCAAGCTTGATGGCTTGGCTCTGATGGCCGACATGGTGTACGTCACGCAATCCGCAGGACGTATTCTCAGAGCTATTTTCGAGATCGCGTTGAAGAAGGGCTGGTCTTCGGTAGCGAAGACGGCTTTGAACCTATGTAAGATGGCAGAGAAACGGATGTGGCCCACAATGACGCCGCTGCGCCAATTCCCGAACTGCCCAAGGGACATCGTGCAGAAGGCAGAAAGGACCGAGGTTCCTTGGAGCAACTTCTTTGATCTGGATCCGCCGCGCATGGGCGAGCTCTTGGGGATGCCCAAAGCTGGCAGGACAGTTGTTGGGCTTGTGAACAAGTTCCCAAGAGTCGAGGTGCAGGCGCAGATCCAACCGCTGACAAGGTCCATGCTTCGCGTTGAGCTCACGATCTCGCCCAATTTCGAATGGGACGAGGAAGTACATGGTCTTGCTGAGAGCTTCTGGATTCTCGTCGAGGACTGTGATGGCGAAGAGATTCTGTTCCACGACACATTCCTCCTGAGAAAAGACTACGCCGAATCGGAGACAAACGAGCATATCGTGGAGTTCACAGTGCCGATTACCGAACCTATGCCTCCCAACTACTTCATCTCGGTTGTCTCTGACAGGTGGATGCATTCCGAAACACGTATCGCAGTCTCTTTCCAGAAGCTCATCCTCCCCGAGAAGTTTCCACCTCACACAGAACTTCTTGATCTGCAGCCTCTGCCACCATCGGCTCTCAAGGTCAAGGAGTACGCAGCTCTGTATCCTCAGTGGGAATACTTCAACAAAGTCCAGACGCAGACCTTTAACACCCTGTACACCACAGACAACAATGTCTTCATAGGTGCACCAACAGGGAGTGGCAAGACTGTGTGTGCAGAGTTTGCCCTTCTCCACCTCTGGTCCAACCCTGACGCGGGTCGCGCTGTGTATATCGCTCCTTTTCAGGAGCTGGTAGACATTCGGCTTCAGGATTGGCAGAAGCGGCTGTCTGGGCTTAAAGGTGGCAAGGACATCATGAAATTGACTGGTGAGACGGTAGCTGATATCAAGATATTGGACGCCGCGGACCTGGTTCTTGCGACTCCGACGCAATGGGACGTTCTCTCCAGGCAATGGAAGAGGAGGAAGAACGTGCAGACTGTCGAACTATTCATTGCAGACGAGTTGCAGCTACTCGGTGGCTCCATGGGCTATGTGTACGAGACCATTGTCTCCAGGATGCACTACATCCGGACTCAGACTGAGTTGCCATTGAGGATTGTCGGTCTTGGTGTGTCACTCGCTAATGCAAGAGACATCGGAGAGTGGATTGGTGCAAAGCAGCACGATATCTACAACTTCAGCCCACACGTGCGCCCCGTGCCTCTGGAGCTTCATATCCAGAGCTACACAATCCCCCATTTCCCTTCACTCATGTTGGCGATGGCGCGGCCGACATACCTTGCCATCACCCAGATGTCCCCAGACAAGCCTGCGCTGGTGTTTGTTCCCTCCAGGAAGCAAACGCGCGCGACTACTCGAGACATCCTCACCGCTTGTCTGGCCGAAGACGATGAGGACAGGTTCCTTCATGTTGAGGTGGAGCAGATCAAACCCCTCTTGGAGCGGGTTAGTGAAGAAGCACTCGCCGAAGCACTGTCTCATGGCGTCGGTTACTACCACGAGGCTCTCAGCACCGATGACAAACGAATTGTCAAATACCTCTACGACAACGGCGCTATACAAGTCCTGGTGGCATCTCGTGATGTTTGCTGGGAGCTCAATTGCACTGCGCATCTTGTCGTCGTGATGGGTACGCAGTACTTCGAAGGTCGTGAGCACCGCTATGTGGACTATCCTATGACAGACGTGTTGCAAATGTTTGGCAAAGCTCTGAAGTCTTCGAAGGATGGCCGCGGGCGTGGGGTCCTGATGCTCCCCGGCGTGAAGAGGGAGTACTACAAGAAGTTCCTCAACGAGGCTCTACCAGTCGAGTCACATCTGCACTCATACCTGCACGATGCTTTCGTCACGGAGATCAGCACTCGCATGGTAGAGTCTGGAGACGACGCAATAGCGTGGATGACATTCACATACTTCTACCGGCGTCTCCTGGCCAATCCTAGCTTCTACAGTTTGACCAACACCACAGAGGATGGGCTGAGTCAATATCTGTCCGACCTTGTCGAGACGACGCTAAGAGAGCTTGACGAGTCAAAGATCATCGAGTTTGATGAGGAAGACGGATCGGTCATGCCCCAGAACGCTGCCATGATCGGTGCTTATTACAACATCTCCTACATCACCATGCAGACGTTCCTCCTCTCGCTCAGCGCCCGTACGAAGCTCAAGGGTATCCTCGAAATTGTGACCTCGGCCACCGAGTTTGAGGCAATACAAATCAGGAGACACGAGGATGGTCTGCTTCGTCGTATCTACGACCGTGTGCCTGTCAAGATGGCAGAGCCGGACTATGACTCGCCTCACTTCAGGGCGTTCGTTCTGTTGCAGGCACACTTCTCCAGGATGCAGCTTCCGATTGACCTCGTCAAGGACCAAGAAATGATCGTCTCCAAGGTGGTAAGCCTTCTCAGCGCGACGGTTGATATCCTCTCGTCAGATGGGCATCTCAACGCCATGAACGCCATGGAGATGTCCCAGATGGTGGTCCAGGCCATGTGGGACCGCGACAGCCCATTGAAGCAGATACCCCACTTCACGCCGGAGGTCGTCAAGGCGGCAAACAGCTTCGGGGTCAAGGATGTCTTCGATTTCATGGAGGCAATGAATCCCGAGGAAAACCCCCAGTACAGCGCGCTAGTCAAGGGCATGGATCTCTCACAGAAGCAACTGGAAGATGCGGCCAACTTCACCAACCAGAAGTACCCGGACGTCTCGCTAGAGTTCGAGGTTGAAGACCCCGAGAATCTCCATGCCGGTGAGGCCTCGTACCTCAACATCCAAATCGAGCGTGAGGTTGAGGAAGGTGATGAAGTCGACACTGTGGTTCACGCGCCGTTCTATCCAGGAAAGAAATTGGAGAATTGGTGGCTTGTTGTGGGCGAGGAGAGCACCAAGACACTCCTGGCAATCAAGCGCGTGACTGTTGGCCACAAGTTGAATGTCAAGCTGGAGTTCACGGTGCCGACTCCCGGCAAGCATGAACTCAAGCTCTTCTTGATGAGCGACTGCTACATTGGAGTCGACCAGGAGCCTAGTTTCGAAGTGACGGTGGGGGAAAGCATGGAGGTTGACGAAGATGACGAGGAGGACGAGGAGGACGAGTAAGGGCGACCGACGAACGGAACGCAAACTCGACTGGGCAGCTGGGCCTCACCTACGCGAGGTTTGAAACGTCGACGGGGTTTATCATGTTGAAAAGGGCCATGTGGGACAACAGTAGGCAAGTACGCAACAAAAAGCCAGTCATTTTGAAAAGTGGTTTACACTCCCTCTTGCTTCGTGATCGCCGCGGCACTGTCCTCGCGACTGCCTGCCTGTGGGCGGGCTGCCTGCGCTGCCAGCACACCCCCTCCCCCCTTTTCCTCGACAGCGGGGTCTACAATCTGCCAGTCTCTGTCCGTTTGACTGGGCGTATGGAACAGTCGGCCTTAGGGGTAGGAGAGGTGGAATGGATGTGTGGGCACCCCAGACGCTGGAGCATATGGTGGTCAAGGACGAAAGGGTTGACGACGCTGACCTCAGAGGAGGCGTGGTAGGCCGCGGGGTTTGTGGCCTGGAGGGCGTCGACGGCGATGATGCCCTGTGTGTAGGGCATCCACGGTGCCAGGGACGGTGCTCGTGTGCTTTGACGTGGACTTGGCTGGGCCACGAAACGGATGGAGTGGCGTGGATGGGGGCGTCAGGAGCAAGCTCGGGCATCAGGCAGACTTTGAGTGCTGTGGCATGTAGGGTGTGTGTGTGTGTGCTACCTGGTCAGTAGGTAGGCATGTAGTTGACCGACCAACCCATGGCAGATACTTCGCAAGCTCAACAGGCAGGTACCCACCAACGCAAATCAGCTCTCTCCAGTCCCAGTCCCAGTCCCAGTCCAAGTTCCGAGCTCAGCACCGCGAACCCCAGTTCAATTCACCTGGACACAGCGCGCGGCCGTCTCCAGCCTTCCACCGTTTCTTGCTCCCTCCTCCCTCTCCTCTCCATCCATCACGTTACGTCAGCCAAAGCTCTGAGCCTTCACTGCCATCAAACGGCCGCCAATCTTTTCGTCTCCAACTTTCCACTCCAACAAGATAGACCGGACCAGCACCGACATTGCTCGCCCACCGTCACCATCTATTTTCCTCCTTCCATCGCATCACCTTGGCGACTTATCGTGCACCCTTGTCATCAACTTGCATCAATTTTTCCATCCCCACCCATCCTCAACGCGAATAACGCGTGCATTCACGTCGATTCGCATCAACCCCCGGCATTGTTTCCCCCCAACGCGCCGAGGCATCACGTCGCCCAACCATCTTCATTATGTCTGACGAGGGCAGCGCGCAACCTGTTGCTGCGCCTACTGCAGAGGTCAGCAGTGCAGCTGACAACGGCACTGTTGACACCAAGGCACCCGACGCGCCTGCTTCTGCAGCTGCTGAGGCCAAAGCTGAGGGTCCCAATCCTACGGAGGAGAAGGCTGACAAGGAAGCTGCCGAGTCAGCTAAGGAGGACGAGACATCCAAACAAGCTGAAGGTAAAAATTCTTTCTCGTTTACGCCTGCACCTGTACCGACCCTCGCGAACGTGACCACCTGCTGACCATCGCGTCACCTTCACTAGAGCCAAGCAAAACCCCAGCCGAGAAACCCGCTGAAGACGGCGACGTCGAGATGAAGGACGCGCCAGACGCGACGACCTCCCCTCCCGCCGAGGGAGCCCCTGCTGAGGACAAGACAGAGCAGGCCGATTCTGGAGCACCGAACGTCGGCGGAGATGACGCCAACGCTGCCGCACCCAAGACCAAGACCCCTGCGCGTAGGAAGTCGACTGCTGGCGCCGACAGCGCTAAGGGAAAGAAGCTGAACAAGAAGGCTTCCAGAGCCGCCATAACGCACATCGATGCGCAGCCGGGCCAGCACTTTTTCATCAAGCTCAAGGGCTACCCTCAATGGCCATGCATCATTTGCGACGAGGATATGCTGCCCCATGCGCTTATCAAGTCGCGACCTGTGAGCGCCGCGAGAACTGACGGGACCTACCGCGAGGACTTCGCCGATGGTGGGAAGCGCGCCGCCGACCGAACATTCCCCATCATGTACCTCGCGACCAATGAATTGTGAGGAATCATTTCCTTCCCAGAGCGATTTCAGAGCTGTTTGGGATCCTGACTAACATTATCTCGCAGTGGCTGGGTCTCGAACAAGGACTTGGTTGATCTCGACTCCGAGAAGGTGGCTGACCTGATCACCCCCAAGATGCGCAAGGACCTGCAATTGGCCCACGAAATCGCCGCCGAAGGTCACGACCTGGACTACTACAAGGACCTCTTGCAACAATTCCAGGAAGAGCTCATTGAGAAGCAGAAGGCCGCTGAGGCCAAGGCTGTGGCTGCCGCGACGCCAAAGAAGTCCAAGAAGCAGGCCAAATCATCTGCCGACATCGAGGACGTTGAGATGGAAGACGTCGATGACGAGCCGTCCACAGCCAAGGCCAAGAAGTCGGAGAAGAAGCGCAAGAATACCGAGGACTCCGAGACGCCACAGCGCTCCGAATCTGTGAAGAAGCCGAAGATCAAGCTCACTAATAATGCGACGCCGAAGACTGCCAATGGCGCCACTCCCAAGTCCGCTAAGGCCGGTGGTGAGGCGAAGACCAAGAAGGCAAAGAAGCCCGCTAAGGAGGCCGACGAGGAGGACAAGGCGCAGTCTCCGAAGGAGCCCGAGATGAGCGCTGAAGACCGTTTCGAGCGCAAGAAGAAGGAGGTCCTTTTCCTTCGCCACAAGCTCCAGAAGGGTCTCCTGACGAGAGACCAGCTGCCCAAGGAGGACGAGGTTAAAGTCCTCTCAGACTACTTGGTGAAGCTTGAGCAATTTCCTGACCTCGAAACCGAGATCATCCGGGCGACCAAGATCAACAAGGTGCTGAAGGCCATGCTGAAGCTTGACTCGATTCCCAAGGAAGAAGAGTTCAACTTCAAACCTCGATCGCAAGCCTTGCTCGAGAAATGGAACAAGCTCCTGCAAGCAGAAGACGGCCCTGCTTCTGCAGCACCTGAGGAAGCCAACGGAGTGAACGGTCACTCTGAGGCTCCGGCCAAGGACGAGGCCAAAACGGGCGTAAATGGCGTCGGCAAGGCAGACACGGAGGAGTCCGAGACCAAGGCTGAGGTCAAGGAGGAGTCCAAAGCCGAGGTCAAGGAGGAGGAGAAGAAGGATGCGCAGGAGGATGCAAAGGACGAGGCTGCGACGGAGGGAAAGCCAGCTACTGAAGAGGTACGTTTGTCTTGATTTGAGCCTCTCTCCTCTGCTATGCCTGGTCTTGTGGGCGTTATTTCGGCAGAAATCAGTCTGTGCACGTCCGGAACAACGCGCACTCCAATCATTAAGCTCTACGTCCAGTCCTCCCGCTCGATCGCCCAATCAATACTCTGAATGCAGGAAGCTAACGTTCACAGAATACCAAGGCTTCTGAGGCTGTTGATACTACGGCTTGAGGGCTGGCAAGACCAGCAGTCAGCAGTGGGTTCCAGTGAACCATACTGTTGCTCTGGGACTGAGAACCACGGCGTTTTTTGTAAAATAAGTACCTCTGTTCTTTGCTTTGCATGCGAAGGGGCCAAGGTTGAAGTGGGCTGGCTGGTGTTCTCGGGACTGCGATCATTCCCATACGGTTCTAGGCCGGGCGAGACCGGGATACGTTTGTCTTGACGGCAATTCGAGGGAGCATTGCCCTTAGCGAGAGAACAAATTGGTTTGGACGGGCGGCCGGGCGTGTGCGGATGCAGAAAACGATAATAGTTTCTTCTGCAAGACCTAGAACGACAACCTGGCAGGCAGCAAGCTGCTGAGAAAAGGAGGGTGCCGCTTTTTGTTAGAGGCGCCAGGCATCATCTTTTTGCGAGCAAAAAAAAGGTCGTGAATTCATTGGGATAATGCAGTTAGCTCAGCCGGTATCAAGTACGAATCAAATGACAGAACAAAACACCAGACTAGGTTGCGAAAGACTGCGTCCGACAGCTTGTGGTTTGGTATTGTGCTGCTGGCCTCTTGTTGATGAAAACTACCGAGGCTGAATCTTACGTAACATACGCCTCCCAAGCGGACGCGACTACCTCGCGTCTCGGTGTGCAAGGGGTTTGGCTGGTATCGACGTATCCGTCCCCTTCTCTCATTTCACTTTCGCCTTCACCTCCACTCCCGCATGAGCAGCAGTCAGCATGGAACCTGACGAGGGCGGCTATACCCATGATGATCACAGAGTGAGTTCTGCCTAGTTTGCTGTTGATTTGCTGCTAACACAAGCTCCCCAGGCAGCTTTTGTCTTTGGGCAAGATGATGAGACCGACCGGGTCTCACGTCCGGCGAAACGCAGAAAGATCTCTGGAAAGGCAGCCCCTGTGAAATCCAGACATGGGGTCCTTTCTCAGCCTGCACCGGAGTTTGAATCTCTACTTGATGGCGCAGAGAACGACGAGTTTGTAAAATCAAGACAGGCGCTGTTTGCCGATGCCTGGACCGAAATCGACGCGAGGATACAGGTGCGTCAGAGCGAATCAGAATGTGAACTCGTCAAATCACAATCGTGTTGACTTTGTTGTCTTGTATAGCATGTGCTTAAGGAGTCAAACCGCAGTACCTTGGACGCAGTTGCGTCATTCGTGGGCGAACCCGCCGCTGAGGATTCCAAGATTCGAGCGGCACTTGTTGTCACGGGACCGAACATCTCGTCTCAGGGCCTCTTGTTCGAGCAGCTAGCTGAAGGCTTGGGAGACTCTGCCAAGGTCACCTTTGTCAGGCTCCGGTCGGCGGAAGCGCCCAATCTAAAGGCAACGCTGAAAAAGATCATCCGTGATGCCACGCAGCGGTCTTCCGAGCATATGGGAGATGATGCCGAGCTGTCCGTGGGAAAGGATGTGAGTCGAAAACAGATGATGGATCATTTCTTGGCAATACAACTGACGATATCTCCTGGGCAGGGTCGCAAGTATCTCGATTATGACTTGGAGGCGCTTCATGCGCACGTCAAACACCATGAGGCAGAACAAGTCATTGTTGCTTTTCAGGATAGTGAGGCGTTTGACACCGGCCTCTTGTCCGACCTGGTCACACTTTTCAAGTATGGAGGTTCTGCCGATTCGTGATGAGACCATAGAACTGACACTTTGCCTCAGATCATGGAAAGATAGGATCCCGTTCACTCTGCTTTTCGGAATTGCGACCTCGGTTGAACTCTTCCAGGCCCGACTGCCGAAGTCGACCAGCCGAAATCTCTATGGCGCCCAATTCGATGTCGTGCAGATGTCATCCGTTCTCGAGAACATATTCAAGGCTGCTGTCGCTCATGCAGCCAATCCCTTGATCATCGGCCCTGGCTTGCTTCGCGACTTGATCGAGCGGCAGCAGAGTCAAGTTGCCGGGATACAAATATTCATGGACTCATTGAAGGTAAGTCCACGACCTGTTCTTGACGCAGATCAAGGAGCTCACAATCTGCAGTACGCTTATATGTGTCATTTTTATGCCAACCCCCTATCGGTTCTTCTTTCGGATGTCAAGCCACAACCAGAGCACCTTGAAGCCCTTCGCAATCTTCCATCTTTCCGGTCCCATATCGAGGATGCTCTCGAAGACGGAAGGCTAAAACACATACGATCAATGCTGGACGATGACGCATATCTCCTAGCCGAGCAGCAAAGGACAGCTGAAAAAGTCACAGCGAAATGGGAGACACGGCTTCTCAGGTCACTATCGCTTCTCGAGGCTAGCGGGCTGCTCCAGAGAAACTTCATTGTCACGTACACAAATGCTCTCGAGAATGGCATCGATTTGCATTCCGATGAGAGTGGTCTTCTGGATGCGATGAAGAGAATGTCTCCTGATGAAATCTCGTCGCTTTTACAGCGTCTTTTGGACATAATTCGGCACGGCAACCGGGAGCTCGGCATGAAGGGCTGGGCCACTGAAGACAAGAAATTCGTCCACGCTCTGTCCGGGATGCTGGAGCAACTGACTTCACTCCAATCACAATCGCAGCTGACTGGGAAGCCCCTGCGCAGCCAGTACACTGCTCAGACCAAGCTGCTCAGAACTACAGTTGTGGCACAAAAGGTGCAATTGAGCAGGCACGAGACAA
This sequence comes from Diaporthe humulicola, assembly GCA_038088545.1. Classification (NCBI taxonomy): domain Eukaryota; kingdom Fungi; phylum Ascomycota; class Sordariomycetes; order Diaporthales; family Diaporthaceae; genus Diaporthe; species Diaporthe humulicola. Next base: position 159,506 of record JBBWSL010000084.1, read on the forward strand.
GTCTGTCAGACGAAGACAAGGCCTTCACAGAACTGATTGACGGCCTCGTGAGATCTCTGGTCGCCGAAATATCATGTCAACCCGCGAACGCAATCCTTTTCCACGAGCTATGGATGTATGGGTCCATATCGCCCCACAAAGATGTATTCATTCCGCGGCCGGGCGTTATTTTCGAGCGTGCCCTCTCGAAACCTCACGACTACTTGGCTTGCACTTGCTGCAGCGCAGCTGATGGGAACGCCTCCACGTTGCCGGCGACGTCAATCCTGTACCACCTGTACGGGGAGGCGGGAGCGTTGGTCAATGTCGCTGACTTGTGGTCTGCCTTCCACGCGCTCATTGGCCGTGATGAGGACGAGGAAGAGGACCCGAAATCGAAACCTAGAACCAAGTCGACTAAATCACGTGGCGAAGACGGCTGTGACGAACGCACCGCTTTGGTTCTCTTCTATCAGGGACTTGCCGAATTGAAGGCTATGGGGTTCGTCAAATCAACCAAGAAGAGAGCCGACCACATTGCTAGACTGAAGTGGCTGTGAAGCACTATCGGGGGCCGCAGTGACGGGGAGGATTCCGTGACTGGCAGCTTTTCACGTGAAGGGGAATGCCCCTTGGATTAGACCATCAGGAAAAGGTCTGTACCGATTGGATTTGTCCTATTGCGGAATGACACTAAGTGCAGTTCCCGGCCATTTGGCGGCTTGACTGCCAAAGCTGTCATGATGTCTCACACCTCATAAAGGTGCTTTCATCGACGGTCACTGCGGTCGAAGAATTTAAGGAGCCGTGTGGCTCACATGGCCTGTATAAAAGACACAAAGGAGGTCCGAGGACCTCTTAGAAACGGCTGGACCCTTTTGCACAACCCCAAGGATTCCTCTAATGGAGGTGACCCGAAAATGCAACAAAGGCCAACTCCTGTAGCCGCGCTCTTACAAGTAGCACTCGTAATCCCCGCAGAATCAGACATACCTCCTCGATCTGCACTGATCACGATTTGGCGTTTTACCAGAGAATCGATTTGATTCACGATTCTCCTCGCTCTACAAAAAAAAAAGGAACAAATAGATTGTTGCTGCTGGCACAGCGATAGCCTTAGCCAACTGACACACAGTCTCTTGTAACTCACACCTTACATCCATCATTCTCTTTGGCCTTCCAACTGTTTTGACTATTGATGAAAGAAGCTCCTTCTTTTTTTTTAGCTTCCCAGATTTCTCCTATTTAAGCATAACGGTTTGACAGACCCTTTCTGGTAATACCACACACTCTCTCGCCTCTGCCTCATCTCAAGAAAAAGACCATCTCTGCCTACCATCCAAACATCCAACCATGAGCAACTGGAACAACGGCCCCCAGGGCACACAACACCAGCAGCCCCCACCATCACCCTCCCAGCCGAGGCTGCCAATGGGCGGCAGCTACAACAGCAGCGTGGGCACCCGTCGAGCGGACCGCAACGAAGTCCTAGAAGCGAAGCTCAGGCAGATGTCCCTGCCTCTCGCCCCGCTCGTCCAGCTGACGAGCGGGCAGATCCATCCCAGTTTCCCGCCGACGCTGCTCAACTTCTGGCTTCTGACCGACGCCCAGCTGGACGAGATCGCGCACTTCTACCACCAGCGGACGCCGTGCCAGTGGACGCGGCACTACCCCTGCCCCATCACATGGGAGGAGGGGCTGGGCATCGAGGAGAAGCGGAGGAAGATCGGGAAGTTCATCGGGCTCAGAGGTGTGAGTATTCAGTTTACCCCTGCTCGTTTCCCTTCTTTGAAGAGACCCCTGGAGGAAGACGACATCGAGAAGATTGAGAAGAAGCTGAAGACTGACAGTTAAGTGAAATAAGTGCGAGACGCCATTACATATCAAGACCGAGGACGAAATCATGGAGGAGGCCCGACAGGCCCGAATGAGGCAGGACGAGGACGACGCCTTGAGGAGGAAATTACCGTGGTACCATTGACGAAGGCGCGCCCGGAAGCCTCTGTATCCCATCGATTCAACCCCCATCCTAATCGGCATCTAGCGTCGCATATTGTTTTTCCTGGCCTGTCGAGCATCTCGGAGATTGCCATAGAATGTTTCGAGACTATCAAAAGATGTCCATAGCGAGGAGTCGCGGTGATTTAGTCCGGTTATTTCGCAGCAAGAATTCATAATTTGATTCCCCGGTAGCCCATCAACCACCGTGTCTGATCTCGAGATTATCTAGACGGGTAGTAAGCCTTGAACGCCGCGCAACCGTAGTAATGCCGTGAATGCCGAGCTGGGATGCCGAGCTTGGGATCCCGTAAGAACTAGTGTGAATTTTGTACAATGTCAACGGCCAGACCGTCCACACATGGCCTGTCCTGTCCATAGGTGCGCCACCGATAGCCAGGTAGCGTCCGGCCCCGTCGTGGACGCTCAAGCCCTCCTCCGAGCGCTGGGTCTCCCTCTTCCGTTGCGAGAGGATTTCCCCTATTTCTTCCCCTTCTTCTTCTTGGAAGCTCCTGTACCCTCGCCCGGCGTGGTCGCGTCAACCAGGATGCCATCGTCGCTCGGGGCCGTGGCCTGCGACTTGTCGCCATCCTCGTCCAGCTCCTTCATGAAATCGGTGGAGATGGCGGCGCGGCGCTTCTCCCACCACTCCTTCTCGGCGTCCGTCTTGACGGTTATTTCCTCGAGCTTCTTCTGGAACATCGTGTTTGCGGCAATCTCGTTTGCGGTCTGGAAGATACTCTGGCCCCAGTTTGGCGCGAGACCATTGGCCTAGAGAAGGACAAAGGTCGGTCAGCACAAAGCAGACTTGCCGAAAGAGGTGGGCGCATGAAGCAGTCCATGCATATCTCATGTCTCAACGTACCTCCATAACTACATCACGCAGCTCAGCCTCCATCTCGCCCTCGGCGCGTGTGAACCTCTGCCACAGATCATCGCCAACGCTTCCCCTCTGCAGTAGAGTCGAGCATGCCTGCTTGGCCGTGCGGATCTGGATGATGCGGTGGATATCTTCGACTGCACGGCGTATAAGGGCGGCCCGTAGGATGCTCTGGGGGACTTGGGGGGCCTTTTCTTGACCCTCCTCAGGCTCTAGATGGAGTAGCGACAGGTAGACATTTCGTTGCAGGTGTGGGCCGAACCACGGCTCGAGATTTGCTTTTTGCGCTGTTGCATCTGTCAGTGGCTGCCGGAGCAGGAAAGAGTGAGAACCCAGGGGCACTCACCAGCCTTGCGCTTCCTGTAGACGCTGGAGAATGTAATAAAGGTCCCGCCGAGAACCAGTATGTAGGAGATGGGGAGGATGAGTCCCCTCCAATCCAGGGAGAACATGGCGCAGGGCAATCTGAGGACGAAGACTAGCGGGTCTCGAAAAGAAAATGGGTTCTGATATAGAAGATGAGACGAGGACAGAAGTGAGCGACAAGTGAAAGGGGAGTAAATTAAGTGCGCCGGCACGACTGTGGTAGGTGGAGTGTACCTTGATGCGAGGATGGGGGAAGCCAAAGCGACCGCTCCGTATTCGAAGAAAAAGACAGGTTTACCACAGCACCAGCGGCGGACGCAGTGCCGCCGGCGTCTGATCCCTGGTGCGGGCTGTTTTGGTGCCTGCCGGGCTGACAAACCCCATTCAGGTACCCGGGTACATGCCAAAGCTGGTCACCTAAATAAGTACCTAGACGACTACTTTGACAGCTCCGGCCTGACAAGGCTGACGTCCGCAAACGGGCAGGTTCTACTTAGTCCACAATTTGATTAAGACTGGCCGTTTGGATGGTTTATGAGGGTGATTGACTTTACAAAATTAATTACAAAATTATAGTGCAGGCCTCTACGAATCGACCACCCGAGTATAGAGAAACAAGTAGCTCTTGCCGTATTGTACATACTGGCTGACTGGTAGACTTGGTACACCGTGTTCAACTCGCAGGGGTGGTTTGCTAAAGATGTAACAGCCCGATGGAAATATGTAGAAAGGGATGGTGAAAACAACTTTCCAAATAGAATCTTTGTCCTCTTATGTTTGGTGTCAAGATGCAACACATAACTCTGCGAGTGGCATCCCTCCTGGGGGCTACACCTGGCCTTGTTAATGCCGAGGCCTGCTCCTAATAGTCAATCCATCCATCCAACCTCACAGGTGCGGTACCTCAGCAGGTCCGTGCTCGCGCAGGCAATAGCAATGACGAAACATGGGAGCTGCCATTTTTGCCCCAGGAGCTCTGGCCGCCTCCCCCACCCATTTCACCTGCTAATCCGCGGGGGACCAGGCAAGCTTTCACCCGGCACATCACTTGAGGAATCTAATCCACGTACTTGTTTACAAAGCAGGTTCTATACTACTTGGTCACCTAAGCCATCAAACATCAGCCTTGGTCTTGGTTCAATCTGCCCACACTTTGAACAAACCTCCACTTCCAGGGGCTGCACTCTTTGAAGCCCGGGGACTCCAAACATCCCGCCGTCATCATCCACCCACTCTCCTGACTTCCTCTCTTTCCCCTACAATCCACCAACTGTTCTCCCACAAGATGTTGTTGAGAATCCGCGGGCCTGATGGCATGCTGCGCATCAACATTACAGAGGCCGACTCCTTTGCAGACGTTGCCAGCAAGCTTTTGGCCGAACTCCCACCCACCGTCGACCCCTCCACAGTTACATTCTCCAACACACCTGGAGGCAGCGACTTCAAGTCGGTGGCCGAAGTAGGGCATGTGAGCGTTGCCCAGACTGGTCTCAAACATGGCGATGTAGTCTTCACAAGATACCAACATGCTGCGGTCATGGGCAACGGCAATGCGAATGGCGACACAGACAAGGGCAAGGCGCCGTTGGCAGCGTCTACGAACCGACTGAACGGGAAGCCCATCTTGCCGACCGAGGACCTCCCCATCGACCCACCACCCCTGACCTCACCGAACGAGAGGATCAAGAACCCCTGGGAAGTTGTCGTGCAGTCCAAGCTCGACGATGCCCTGGACAAGAAGAGCGGAAAGATACCCCGAAAGATGGACACCATGTGCCGCCACGGTCCAAAGGGCATGTGTGACTACTGCCAGCCCCTCGACCCATTCGACTCCAAGTATCTCAACGAGAAGAAGATCAAGTACATGTCATTCCATGCATACCTCAAGAAGATCAACGCAGACAAGAACAAGCCCGAGCTGGGAAGCTCCTACATTCCTCCCCTCGTCGAACCATACTATCGTGTCAAACGCGACTGTCCCTCTGGGCACCCACAGTGGCCCGAAGGCATCTGCACAAAGTGTCAGCCGAGTGCCATCACGCTGCAGCCCCAGCAATTCCGGATGGTCGACCATGTCGAGTTTGCCTCTCCGGCCATCATCGACACATTCCTGAATGCCTGGCGCATGACCGGCTCTCAGCGGCTAGGCTTTTTGTACGGCAGATACGAAGAGTACAGCGTTGTCCCGCTGGGGATCAAAGCTGTGGTGGAAGCTATCTATGAGCCTCCACAGATGGACGAGATAGACGGCATCAACCTGAACCCCTGGGAGAACGAAAAGGAGGTTGCAGACGTTGCGAGATTGTGTGGTCTCCAACAAGTCGGTGTGATATGGACCGACCTTCTCGATGCCGGCAATGGGGACGGCACTGTGGTGTGCAAGCGACACGAAGACTCGTATTACATCGCATCACAGGAAATCACTTTCGCCTCCCGCTTGCAAGCACAACATCCGAAGTCCTCGAAGTGGAGTGACACGGGTCGATTTGGCTCGGATTTTGTCACATGCGTTATCTCGGGCAACGGGGAGGGTGGCATTGAAATCAGTGCATATCAGATGACCAACGATGCCGTCGAGATGGTCAGGGCCAACATCATAGAGCCTTCGGCTGATCCTGGACGAATGCTGGTGCAGGAGGAGGAGGAAGATGATGGATCAACCAGCCGCACACGATACATCCCTGAGGTGTTTTACCGCAAGATCAACGAATACGGCGCCAATGTGCAAGAGAATGCGAAACCGGATTTCCCGGTTGAGTACCTATTTGTAACGTTGACTCACGGTTTTCCCGACAACGCGCAGCCGACATTTACGGACCTCGGTTTCCCCGTCGAGAACCGCGAATACATGGGCGAGGCCCAGGACCCAAGCGCTGTGGCGCAAAAGCTCAAGGCCAGCTCAAAGTCAGATAATGGACAGCTTGTCGTCTCAAACTTCCACTTCCTATGCTTCCTACACGGCATGGGCATACTGAGCAAGGTGAGCAAGCAGGTAGTGGCTACATTTGGCTCTCAGGCCTTTTCTGACCAAAGTTCTGAACAGGATGAGGAAGCCCTTCTGTGTCGTGTGGCGACCGGCCACGACCTCGCAGATGCGTTCCAGCTCAAATCAACAACAGGGTGGCAGACATTGCTGGCAATCTTACAGTCGACTGGTGAGAGAATCCCCAAACGCGGCCGTGAGGAGCTGATGGACCTGGACCCCAGCTCCGGCTCTTCCTCCCCTTCTCATACACCCCATTACGACCCAGCTACCGAACATCTTGCTAAGCGCGTTGCTGCCGTTAGGCTGAACTCGACCCTCCCAAAAGACGCCATCGATGAAACGGACTCGAATTGACGCGGTGCAAGTGGAGGGGTGCGTTGTGACAGGGATGGCGAGGGTGATCTTTGACTTGTGGCGAGCAGGAGCAAAGGCATAGGCTTACTTGGGTTGGGCGAATCGGCGTTCTGGCATACGGCATAGACAGCATTAGAAGACCAACGGCAAGGGCACTGTGCGTGTGTGTGTGTCGGCCGTAAAAGCATTTAATCTGAGCAGGACGGTGTATTTGACACGGTCTGCCCCTTGTTCCACCAAACCAGCTGCTGAAATCGGCTCTGGTTGTTGTCACAATGACATGTGTGAATGCCGTGAGATGAGGGAGATGTCCTCAGCAGTAATCTCGGGTACATGTGATGACCGGACTCCCTAGATGTCGCTGACTTGGTTGAGAGGTATATTGTTCCTGTGGTATTTACAAATGCTTGTATATCCATCCCCCAATCATTCTCCTGCGACTCAATGCACCTCTTCCTCTGGCTCTGTGGACTCCACTTCGTCCTCAGCAGCAGGACGTTCGTAGGGAGTAATGCCGGCAGCGCCCATCTCCTCCTGTGCTGTCTTGAAGGCGTTGGTCAAACTATCCGTGCCGCGATAGAACCCTTCTGCCTTCACATAGTAGTACTCCAGTAGTACGTCGTACAGCACATGTGGGTCCTTGAGCCCGTGTGGGCTCTTGGCCGCCTCGGCCTCGAGGTCCGAGCCCGAGCCCGAGCCCGAGCCTGTGCCTTCGTCCTGGTTCTGGCCCCAGCCCAGCAGCTGCGCATCCTGCATCCTCTGGATCATCGTCTGCAGCTTCATCGTGGTCAGCATGACGAGCTTGGTCGTCCGCGCCGAGGGGCGGTCGATCCCCTCGTACTCGGCGATCATCTCCAGCAGCACGTTGCGCGTGATCTTGAAGCGCATCAGGTCCCGGAGGCACAGGAGCGCGACGATCATGCCGGCCCAGTCGGCGCACTTGCGGAAGCTGTGCAGGATCAGCCTCACCTGGTCCTCGGACAGCTCGCCGTGGCGCGTCCGCCGCCTTTCCAGGTGCAGGCCGGCCGTGCTGACCAGGTCCCTGAAGAAGGCACGCGCCTGTCTCTGTGACTCGGTGGCCGTCTCAGGTGCGAGTTGATGGAGCCCTCTTCCGCGGCGGGAGTTGATGGGGAGCGACTTGAAAAGGACCGCGTATGTGTCTGTGTTGGGCAGGATTGCATGCTCGTGTACCATTAGATCGTAAAGCTCCCGCGCCTTTTCCGCGTCTCCCTGTTCAACTGCCGCCATGATCAACTCGTTCATCATCATGGCGTCCGCGCCGATCTCGCATTCCTTATACGCCACGAACAATTCCTCGAGCCGGCCAAAGAGGCCGCGCTCGCGATAGTTCTCGGCGAGGAGGACGAAAGTTTCAGCGGATGCACGTGGCACCATGGTATAGTTGAGGTCATCGCCCCTAAGCTCGAAATTGTTTGGACGGGCTTCGTGGAGTTGAATGGGCCATTCCAAGCCGCGTTCTCGCCGGCGCAGCTCGACGAAGGCTTTTCGGGTGTGTATCATGGACCATGCGAGGACCTCAGCCTTCTTGCGGTCCTCTGCCGTTCTAGATCGGAACCAGGCCCCGACGAGGCCGTTGACTTGCACAGCTGCGGCCATGACACGGTTCTCCTGCATGTAGACAAGGACCTTGTAGGCCGCATCAAGATCTCCGGCACCAATGAGCCTCTTTAGCCACTTGCCAAAGAAAAACGAGTTCTTCACGGAGTTCGGCAACTTCTTGTTGCCGTACAGATCGACGGCGCCCGAATATATCATGTCCGTGAACGCGTACATCGCATAGTCTGTATGGCCCGTTCCGAGGAAAATCGAGATGACATCGTCATAATCGTCGATTTCCATCGGATTGTCGAGCTTTGCCGCAAGTTCTCGCATACGCCTGTAAAGCCTGAAGCCCTTCTCCGCATCGGCGAGGTCTGAAGTGCTGGCGTATGCTTTTACGAGGTGCAGGAGCACGCGAGAGTCCGCGGGCGTAGAAGCACTTGCCCGGTCCAGCACAGCTTGACATGCTCTCTCTGCGCGCTCTATATCCCCCCGTCGTGACCATAGACGCACTCCGAGGCCCCAATAAGCCATCGCAGAGGAATGGCTATCGCCAAGAGTTGGGCAGAGCCTCTTCCAGTTCTCAACCGCTACGTTCTCGTAACCCTCGGAATATGCAGCCTCGATCTGTAACAACTGCTGTTCGTCGCTCAACGGAGTACCGCGCGCTGCCATTGCGTGACACAGGCTGAGGATATGGGACATGCGTTGAGGGTTCCTGTCGCTCTCCCAAGAGAAGATAGCCCACATGTCATTCCACGCACCCTCCGGCACCAGCCTTTTTGGATCGGACACGACCGATTTTGCCTGCGTAAAGTATGTCCATGCTTTCGAGATATGGCTTGTGTCCAACTGATTGTTTTTGAGACGGATTGTGCAACGTTCGATGCCCTGATTCAGGTGTCTGAGGGCTCTATTCATCTTTTGTAGCTCGGATTTGGCCATGCGTCGGCCATCCTGCACCTCAGCAAGGAGAGGGATCGGCGTGGTGTCGCGCAAATCCTCGTAGGTTTCCAACGCCTTCCTATAGGCTTCGAGGGAGCCCTTAGGCCCGTGTTTGTTCAGTATTCTTTCGAGAAATTCAGACTTCTTGTTCATTTCGTCCAGTGTCGCATCGAGCTTCTCGATCTTAGCCAATGCACTAGCCTCGAGGGCATCTATTTCCTCCATGTCGACATCATCGGCGTCCTCTCCAACGGGCACCTCCCGGACCTCGCCCTTGGCATCCTTTTCGAAGTATTTGACTGTATATGCCTTTTCTGGCGTCTCTCGGGAAGGCTTCCCACTTGGAGCTCTCGCGTTGGGGGACAGGCGAGCCTGACCCTTCGAAGCCTTAGCATAGGATCGCGCGGCACTCGGCTTAGGTCGCTCTTTGGCAAGGCCGCTGAGGCAGGAGTGGCAAACATAAGGGCTTTGTCGCGTTGCCAGCCTTACAAGAGCAGTCTTGGGAGGCATGGAGAATCTTTAACTGTCGGCCATTGATCGCAAATTTACAAAGGAGTGGGGAAGGAAGTATGTGTTGAGGAACACTCCTGGCAGGGAACGTCGAAGGCAGTTTGACAGGGACGGCCCGAGGAAAAAAGAGTGACGTCTCTTTCGCAAGCTCCAAATTTTGGGAAGCTCATTCCCTAATCGTCCGGCGATAAGCAGCTAGCGAGACCGTTCTGCCGAAGGCGGTCAGAATTTTCATCCCGAATCTCTTCCTTCGTTCTTTACGTTCCGCTTGACAGGTTCTCAAGACACAACGCAGCACAATCGACTATCGGCGCCATGTCGACTCCAAACCCCGAATACCTGCGCCTGACGGGCCACAAATCGTTCACCCACCGCCTCATCCTCTCGACCCTGACCGGCCGACCAGTCCACATCTCTGGCATCCGCAGCTCATCTCCTACCGCACCCGGACTTGCCCCCCATGAAGTCTCATTCCTGCGCCTCCTCGAGGCCGTCACCAACGGCAGCTCCATGCAGATCTCCTACACCGGCACAACGATAACATATCACCCTGGTCTCATCACCGGCACCGTTGCCGGGGCAGGGGCCTCATCCGACGGTGTCATCGAGCACACGCTCCCGCCAAATTGCTCTCGGGGCGTCACCTACTTCCTACTGCCGCTGGCCCTTCTCGCGCCTTTCTCAAAAGCACACATGAACGTCCGCTTCTCAGGCCCAGGCGTCATCACCTCCGCGACCAACTCGGGCGACATGTCCATCGACTCCTTCCGCACAGCCATCCTCCCACTCTACGCCCTGTTCGGCATCCCCCCAGCGCGCATCGAGCTCCGCGTGCTGCAAAGGTCCTGCCCCGGCCCCAGGGGCACCGGTGGCGGCGGCTCGGTCGAGCTGCGCTTCGCGAGCCAGGTGCGCCTCCCGAAGACCCTACATCTCAACAGGTCGCCCGGGCGGATACGGAGGATCCGTGGCGTCGCATACTGCACGGGCGTTTCGGCGAGCAACAACGCCCGCATGATTCACGAGGCGAGGAAGGTGCTCAACCCACTGGTGTCCGATATACACATTGCTGCGCAGTACGACCCCGCGCCGTTGGTGCCAGACAAGAACGCCGCAGGGAACGCGAAGAAGAAGCTGGGCATAGGCTTTGGGCTGAGCCTGGTGGCCGAGTCCAGTGTGCCAGGTGTGTTGTACTCTGCGGACGTGGTGGCACCGCCAGAGGGTGGCGTGGTCCCCGAGGATATCGGCACGCGGTGCGCATACCAGCTCGCCGAGACAATACAACGAGGAGGATGCGTGACATGGTCGGCAGCCAGAACGATTCTCACGTTGATGGCTATGGGATCAGAAGATGTCGGACGGTTAAGGTTAAGCAAGGATACTGTGGGTACTGAGGAGGTCTTGCAGCTGGCCAGGGATCTCAGGAGTTTCGGCGGAGCAAGCTGGGGGCTACGACCGGTGGAAGACGACGATTCGGACGACATCTTGGTATCTGTGAAAGGTTCTGGCGTCGGGAATGTGGGCAGGAAGATTGCATAATACCCCCAGAATTGCGAAGCGTTCCTTGGGAAGGGATGTGAATAATATCAGATGCTTTGTCGAAAAGTCCATGCTATGCCTATTATCGCTATCATCGCTGTCTGGTGCGGCGTTCTAACCTTGCCTGACTCTCAGCGGCGAGCGCAGCCCAGGTCGTCGTGTATCCGGTCAAACGCAACGGGTAGCCAGCCACGTTAGAGGCACTGTTGCTCTCGGCGGCCAATGTGCGTACGGAGTGCACGACGTGGAAGTTTGCCAATAGACCGTTCCCGGACATCAGCACATCCAATAAGCTCGGCCTGTCCGCTCCCTGTTCTTGAGAACCGGAGCCGCCCAGCGACCTCAAGATCCGCTGATATCGGGCCTCAAGATGCCCAGTGCTACTGCTCTCGGCAGGGGCCTGGGGTGGTCGCTCCGTCACCAACGGCTGCATCTCGATATCCCTGGAATCGTCCTCGCCAAGCGGATCGTCTCTCAGCACGCCTCGCTCTTCGGCATCCAGATCCTGTGTCGATGTGGCATCCCCCGCGGTACTGCTTGCCACTTGTGGAGCCGGCGTGTTGGCATTCGTCTTTGGAACGCCCCCGGCGGCAACGCTTCGTAGTGTGACCTCGATCTTCTTGAGGCGGTCCTTTTCCAGCCACACCGCGCACATGACGCATTGCAGCGTCAGGACTAGGCAGTCCAATAACAATAGACCGAGCCTGGACGTCGGCGCCTTCTGTCCCACAAAGTCGATGATGACGCCCCCGTGTAGATAGCCTCGCATGGTCTCGCTTGCTTCCGGGAGGGCGACCAGCAGGTGGAGAAGCATGCATAATACGTTGGAGGCGAAGACGGTGTAGATCTGCGGCCGTGGCGCGGGCATGAGTTTGAGGAAGTCTTCGGGTTTCGGCGTCAGGTACATGTACTGCACGAGGGAGCGCATGACGAGACGGGCAAAGGAACAGCTTCGAGGACAGACAGGTCAGCAAATATCAGTCACAGAGAAATCGGCGAGGGCGAAAATGATGTGGATTGCCATACTCCATGTAGTACAGAACACACAGCTCGGCGAACACCAGGACGTCTAAGCTGCTCATGAGGTGTGTCATGAACTCCAGCTTCTTCGCGATGCCGGCTTTTGCCCGGCGTACCCGGGATGACGAGCGTCGCCGTCCGTTGCGGGACCTCCGCCGTCGCTGGGACTGTTGTCTGGACGGTGCTCGGGTATCGCCATCACCCTGGGATCTGGCGTCGCTGTCATTGTCGTCGTGGGTTGGCAAGCGGGCCGCGGAGCTCGCTGGTGTGGGATCATCGTTCATAGCTCCGCCGCACCTGGTGAGGAAGGCTTGTCGGGTCGGGTTTGTCTAGGTTGGGCCGCACATATTATGTTGGTGGAGACTGGGCCACTGGTTGTCGGTTCGTGTTTGTACAATCAATCACTGGCAGCTCTGGGGCCTCTGGAGTCTGCTCTGGGGTGGAAGAGTCTGGGCTCAGATGATTTGCGAGATACGGTTAATAAGCTGGGGGATGACGGAAGTCGAGGCGAGGGCCGCCAAGCCATTCGATCCCGCCGCTTAGTAGCCCATCATACCTGTGCCATGTCTATCCTGCTCCTCAGCAGCGATTCACCCACCACGAGGTGTGAAAATAGTTGGAAAGGGGGATCCTCTCCCGAATCCTCTGCAGACAAGGGAGTGAGCCAAGTCAATTATTAACAATACCTGAATACTGAGCTATTATTTATGATCTTGCCTGGTAACAGCCCCAGGATGCACGCCCGTTTATGTTCACCCGCCGCAGTCGAATTCTATATATTTCAATAGGATGATCCCTCTCCGTAATTCTCATGTCGAGGTAGGCCAGTCCCGCATCATCTCGTCTATGCTTGGCTGTGGTGAGCAATGGTAATTGCAGACCATGTTGCTCAGGTCTATGTATTGAATAAGAAGGTGTCAGTACAGCTTTAACAACCAGTGGTTTTACGAGGCTCTGGGGTGCTTGACCACGAGGATTGGTGCGTGTTTGCCATCGACTTGGATCGTTTGGTGCTTAGAAACGGTTCCGGCACACAGCGTGGTCGTGAAAGGGCCGGGCCGACCACTTCCCGTACGATGGACTCAAGTCGCCTCGCACTTGGCCGTGATATGTGGCTGCGACTTGGTTCTACAATGCACGAGAGCCTCGTTTTCCCTTGATTGTTGAGTCAGACATGGCTTCGTGCCAAACCCACGCAGCCGTTTCAAGGGAGTTTCTCGGCTCAGATGCTGCATAGCACCGGAACCAAGCTGATACATTGTGTACCACCAATGTGAACAAACTTCACAGATTCATAGGGATGTGTTTTTCTGTACTAATCTCGTGTTCACATTTTCTAGTTCTAAATCGGCTAGCTACTCCAAGATATTGCCAGGCAAGTCGTGCAGTCCAAGCAATACCTAATCTAGGTACGCGGTACCTACCCAAGGTACCTAGGCAGTCAGGACGCGGATGGAGGGGCATTGGTGCAGGCAGTTTACACAGTCACCCCCACCTGGAACCGACAGGGGTTGAGATCATTTTCTAGACTTTCGAAGGACCCCTCGCTCTGACTCAAAATGGCCGGAGCAGCATTTTAGACCTACAACACGACCACATAATCTGCCCGCCCCCTCGAGTACAATCCGCCCGTCTACAACCCCCAGTCGACGAGATGGCGTCTTCTGGCGATTTCCCTTCGGAGGTCCTCCTCGCATTGTCCAAGTCCGACCCTGTTCTGTCCCAAGAAGCCTTCCCCAATGCCACCTTCGCAGAGGTCAAGGCAGCTCTCGACAAACTTGCGTCACGGTCTATGGTTACCTACCAAACGATAGAGAACGACGAAGCGTCCCTCGAGCCCGAGGCAGAGGGCATTGTCGCCAATGGTAGTCACGAGGCAAGAGTCTTTGAAGCGTTGCGACAGGCTGTTGAGGGCCTCACCGTCTCGGACCTCGAGAAGGCCATTGGTGACAAGGACGTCACCAAGGTCGGCCAGGGGAAAGCCTTCAAGGAGAAGTGGGTTACGAAGACTAGCGATGGCAAGCTTAAGGCCTCTGTAAGCACCTTCAAGATGCCACCAATGGAGGGCTCGACACTGACTGTCTGCAGGTCGACTCCATCAAAGACACGACCAGGGAACAGCTTAAGACTATTCAAGAGACGAAAACCTTCCCCAACGCCAAAATCCTCAACGATCTAAAGAAGCGCAAGCTCGTCAAGATGCAGAAGGTCATCCACTTCAGGATACAGAAGGGCGACAAGTTTGCATTAGAAATCGCCAAGGAGGAGACGGACCTCACGGCGGAGATACTGCACTCTGGCGCATGGAAGACTGCAACCTTCAAACCATACAACTTCAAGGCACTGGGAGCGGACCAACGTGCGGGAGCTCTGCACCCACTGAACAAGGTGCGATCCGAGTTCCGGCAGATCTTCTTCGACATGGGCTTCGAGGAGATGCCGACCAACAAGTTCGTCGAGTCCGGCTTCTGGAACTTCGATGCGCTATTCGTGCCACAGCAACATCCTGCCCGAGACTTGCAGGACACCTTCTACATTTCCGACCCGAAACAAGCAGATCTGCCCCGAGCGACAGGACCAGACGACAAGGCCGATTACAAGACGTACGTGGAGAACATCAGGGCGGTGCACGAGAACGGAAAGTTCGGTTCCATTGGCTACAGATACCCTTGGTCGGAGGAGGAATCCAAGAGGCTGGTTCTGCGGACGCACACGACCGCCATCTCGACAGCTGTGCTGCACAAGCTGGCCCAACAAAAGGGCCCCGACGGACGGCCACCACCAGCAAAATATTTCTCGATCGACAGAGTCTTCCGGAACGAATCAGTTGATGCGACTCACTTGGCAGAGTTCCACCAGGTAGAAGGTGTGGTCGCCGACTACGGCCTGACACTGGGAGGTCTGATGTCTTTCATGGAGGATTTCTTCAACCGGATGGGCATCACAGACCTGAAGTTCAAGCCTGCGTACAACCCTTACACCGAGCCCAGCATGGAGATCTTCAGCTTCCACAAGGGCCTGAACAAGATCGTCGAGATTGGCAACAGCGGTATGTTCCGGCCGGAGATGCTGGAGCCCATGGGGCTGCCCAAGGACATGCGGGTGTACGGCTTTGGGTTGAGTCTGGAGAGACCGACCATGATCAAGTACGGCATCTCGAACATCCGTGAACTGCTGGGACACAAGGTGGACCTGAACTTCATCGAGCGGAATCCGGCTGTCCGTTTCTAGACGTGAGAAGGGGCCGCGGCGGCATCAGACAGAGATAGAAATTTCAAGAACTCATGAGTGCATGTCACAAGGGACGAAATAATGGGCTAGAGGATTTCAATGCCAACTGAAGAACAAAAGTTTGGAGTCTGGCTCCGTGTCGATTACATTTCTCTAAACTTTGGCAAACATACTTTTGAGACCCTTGGACATTTTCATGCCATCGCCGCAGCGGCTTCCCTGAAGCTGCCGACAAAGTTTCTCCTGGAGTCGGCCTTGATATGTGTGAGATTTCCGCGCAACGGCGCATCGTCCTCCTCGTCCGTTGAGAGCGAGCCGTCGCCAGCGGCCCAGGTGTCGTCGCTGTTGACCTTGGTGAGCAAGTACTGGTACTGTGCCCGGCGGCCTCGCACGCCCCGTGGCTTGTGCCGGGGATTCGCGCTGGGCGTTGTGTCGTAAATATCAACCATGCCGTCCGAGGCTCGGTCAACCACCCGCTGCAGGGCCTCAGTCTCGCGCTGAGCGTGTGCAGGGTCACTGTGCGGTGCCATCTGGGGCTCCGCAAAGCTGCCGTAGTGCATCCCATTTGGGACGCTAAAGAGGAGTGGCCCGGATTCAACCTCGTCCTGCTCGACAGGATCTTGTGGCTGGCCACCGCCAAGGCATGATGCGCAAATACCCATGGTACGTATGTATGTGTGTATGTGTGTATGCGCACGAGAAGAGAAGGCGGAGAATGTACAGAGAGAGCGTTGGTGCGTTATGGCGCGTAGGGAGCGTGTATTTCGGAGAGGGTGGTTTAATTTGTTATCCTCACGCGGAGGCTAGATCTGGATCGGGTGGTGCATAAAAGGAAAAAGGAGCGGAGTGGCTTAGTACGGATTATGCATAGTCTGTCTGCATCGCCAATTGAGGTCGGTTTCGTTCTTGAAGGAGAAGGATGCCTCAAGAACAGAAAGACTCGTCGCGAGCAGGGGCCAAGAGATAGATTGCAGTGGTACGTAATGGCAGCGGGGAATGGATCCGAGGGTTCAATCACTCAATTGATCGAGAGGAGAGAGGAGAGAATGCCGATGCTTTTATTAACCCCATGAGCTTCTCTCCACGGACACAGCATCTTGCCAATGCTTGGGACGGCGAAGCAGCTCATAGATCGACGCCCATTCCTGGTGGCAGAGCTACTGCAGACTGCATGCCAGATGCGATATTTGGTGCAGTGACGGAATACCCATTACTAAGGACTTCGTGGGCGGGATGTTGACTGCTGTTTTTGTGGCCGAGTCGACCTTGTCACCTTGTTTCTGCCAAAGCC
Organism: Diaporthe humulicola; assembly: GCA_038088545.1. Classification (NCBI taxonomy): domain Eukaryota; kingdom Fungi; phylum Ascomycota; class Sordariomycetes; order Diaporthales; family Diaporthaceae; genus Diaporthe; species Diaporthe humulicola. Next base: position 176,162 of record JBBWSL010000084.1, read on the forward strand.
TAATCCAGGGTGGAAATAAGAGTCATTGGAGAGGCTAGAGTCATCTCCCTCCGGGCATCGTCATTTCCCCATGCTCCGATCCAGTCTGGCGGAGCCGATGGGCGGGACTTCCCATGGCCGAAAACGTGTGGCTCCTACTTCGGAGCCCCGTTGCACGAGAGATTCAAATTTTTCCTCGACCAAAGTATGTCTGCTCGCCAGCTCGCCAGTTTACCTGTGTCCTTGCCCACGCCCCCAATGCAGGCTGCATTGGCTTGCAGTAGTACAGACGTGCCCGTAGATTGTGGGTGGGCGGAACTGGCGCGTTCCTCTCATGCGATGGGATGATATCCGGCGGTGTCGCATTGGGCTCGTAGATTATTGCAGCTGTAGGCTGGGCGGGACCAGACGGGGTGGGAGGAAAATCGGGGACCTTGGAAAGTTTGGACAGGGGAGCTCCCAACCTGGCCCTCGATCTGGACTGATAGGGCGAGCTCGGTACATGCTAGCATCTTATCAGCCCCGCCAGAAAAAAGAATCCCCCCAGGGTTCACATGTTCCTGGTATGAATCACACCCTCACTTTTTCGAATTCAACTCGATAACTTTGTCAATTGGGTATAAAGAGGACGGAAAGGGTTACCACAGCTGCAATTGGGTAACAGCGCCCAGTGTCGTCGCCGTCCTCGTCCCTTTCTACACCCAATCTCCTTCACACATCATGGCGCCGATCGCGCTGGCAGCTCGAACACCTGCCCTGCTCCGAAACAGTACTCGACGGGTCCCAGTAGCTGCCACACACTCCATCAGGAGCTTCACAGTCGCAAACTCCAATGCCTCTGCCAGGTTACAGGCCCAGGCCCAACAGCTCGTCCAGAAGCGTAGCTTCCTGAGCAGCGCCCGGTGTCTGGCCGCCGCGGCCACTCAGTCTGCGCCAAACCCCAAGGCGTACCTTGAGAGCGGCGTGGTCAAGCCCAAGGAGACCGTGGACGTCAAGAAGGTCCTCGTCATTGGATCTGGCGGTCTTTCCATTGGCCAGGCCGGAGAGTTCGACTACTCAGGTTCGTCACCCAAATCGGGGAGGGCTCTACTGGCTGAGCCAGATGAGTCACACGACATGGCATGACAAGAACTTGACCACTGACATGATATGTTCATGATACAGGATCTCAGGCTCTGAAAGCCCTGAAGGAAGCTGGAGTAGCCTCTGTTCTGATCAACCCCAACATCGCAACCATCCAGACGAACCATTTCATCGCGGATGAGATCTACTACCGTAAATACCTTCCCCGAATACGCGGCGCCCCGTTCACTCATCCCGCATGACTTCTGTTGGAGATTTAATGGTTATGAGATCCCGAGGGCAAATGCTAACAAAGTCTTGTGTAGTTCCCGTCACCCCCGAATATGTCACGTACGTTATCGAGCGTGAGCGCCCCGATGGCATCTTCCTCTCCTTTGGTGGGCAAACGGCCCTGAACCTGGGTGTTCAGATGCAGAAAATGGGCATCTTTGAGAAATACGGCGTCAAGGTCCTGGGAACCAGTGTCCGAACCCTCGAGCTTAGTGAGGACCGCGACCTCTTTGCGAGGGCCCTAGATGAGATCAACATCCCCATCGCTAAGTCAGTCGCCGTCAACACGATCGAGGAAGCAGTGGAGGCCGCAAACCAGATTGGATTCCCTCTGATCATTCGAGCCGCTTATGCCCTGGGTGGGCTCGGATCAGGTTTCGTGAACAACGAGGAGGAACTCCGCAACATGGCTGCTCGTTCATTGACGCTGTCCCCGCAAATCCTGGTCGAGAAGTCTCTCAAGGGCTGGAAGGAAGTGGAATACGAAGTCGTGCGTGATGCCAACAACAACTGCATCACTGTCTGCAACATGGAGAACTTCGACCCATTGGGTATCCACACTGGAGACTCTATCGTTGTCGCGCCTAGTCAGACACTCAGCGACGAGGAGTACCACATGCTTCGGTCAGCAGCCATCAAGATTGTTCGCCACTTGGGCGTCGTTGGCGAGTGCAATGTCCAATACGCTCTGCAGCCGGACGGCCTGGATTACCGTGTGATCGAGGTCAACGCTCGTCTCTCTCGGTCTTCCGCTCTCGCCTCCAAGGCGACGGCGTTCCCGCTGGCTTATACTGCGCAAGTCTACCCCTTTTACAGTTCCCTGTCTGTTGTGAAGGCTACTAACATCAAGCAGGGCCAAGATCGGTCTTGGGCACAGCTTGCCTGAGCTCCCCAATGTCGTGACAAAGACCACTACTGCAAACTTCGAGCCTTCTCTTGACTACATCGTCACCAAAATCCCCCGGTGGGATCTTGCCAAGTTCCAACACGTAAAGCGCGACATTGGCAGTGCTATGAAGTCCGTTGGTGAGGTCATGGCTATCGGCCGGACCTTCGAGGAGTCTTTCCAGAAAGCTATCCGCCAGGTCGACCCCAAGTTCGTTGGCTTCCAGGGTGACAAATTCGAGGATCTGGACTTTGAGCTCCAAAACCCCACTGACCGCCGATGGCTCGCCGTTGGTCAAGCCATGCTTCACGAGAACTACTCCGTTGATAAGGTCCACGACCTCACCAAGATCGACAAGTGGTTCCTTCACAAGCTGCAGAACATCGTTGACATGACCAAGGAGCTCCAAGCTGTTGGCAATCTCGAGGGTCTCAAGAAAGCTGTCATGCACAAGGCCAAGAAGCTGGGTTTCTCGGACCGGCAGATCGCAAACGCGGTCAACAGCACTGAGGACCAGGTGCGCAGTCTTCGTCTCGAGTACGGCATCCGGCCGTGGGTCAAGAGGATCGACACACTTGCCGCAGAGTTCCCCGCGGACACAAATTATTTATATACTACGTACAACGCCTCAACCCACGACGTCACGTTCGAAGACAAGGGCACTATCGTCCTGGGAAGTGGAGTGTACCGTATCGGTAGCTCCGTGGAGTTTGATTGGTGTGCTGTCAGCGCCACACAAGCCCTCCGTAAGATGGGACACAAGACCGTGATGATCAACGTAAGTCATCTTTTGTTACGACGTCTCATCGATCATCTACTAATCTTTTCGGAAAATGCCAGTACAATCCTGAGACCTACAGCACGGACTTCGATACTGCTGACAAGCTGTATTTCGAAGAGCTCAGCTACGAGAGGGTGATGGACATCTACGAGCTTGAGAACTCCAGCGGTGTCGTGGTCTCAGTAGGTGGCCAGTTGCCACAGAATATAGCCCTTCGCCTCCAGGAGACTGGAAAAGCCAACGTTCTTGGAACGAATCCCGAGGACATCGACCGCGCTGAGGACCGCCAGAAGTTCTCTGCGATCCTAGACAGCATTGGCCTTGACCAGCCTGCATGGAAGGAGTTGACCTCTGTTCAGGAGGCTGAGCAATTTGCGCAGCAAGTCGGCTACCCCGTGCTTGTCAGGCCTTCCTACGTCCTGTCCGGAGCCGCAATGACTGTGATCAGGAGCAAGGACGAGCTCAAGGACAAGCTAGAGGCCGCCAGCAATGTGTCGCCCGATCACCCTGTCGTGATTTCGAAGTTCATTGAAGGAGCCCAAGAGATTGACGTGGACGGTGTCGCTTCCGAGGGCAAGCTGATTGTGCATGCCGTGAGTGAGCACGTCGAGCAGGCAGGTGTCCACTCCGGTGATGCGACTCTTGTTCTGCCCCCCGAGTCTCTCGATGACAAGATCATGGCACGGGTCAAGGAAATCGCTGAGAAGGTCGCGAAGGCTTGGAACATCACTGGACCTTTCAACATGCAGATCATCAAGGCGCAGGACCCCGAGGGTGGCGAAGACCAGCTCAAGATTATCGAGTGCAACCTGCGTGCCTCTCGATCCTTCCCCTTCGTCAGCAAGGTTCTCGGAACAAACTTCATCGACGTGGCTACCAAGGCGCTCGTCGGCGAGCAAGTGCCAGACCCCACTGATCTGATGGCTGTCAAGCGCGACTACCTCGCCACCAAGGTGCCGCAGTTCTCGTGGACTCGTCTTGCCGGCGCTGACCCCTTCCTCGGCGTTGAGATGGCATCCACCGGTGAGATGGCTTGCTTCGGTAAGAATCTCGTCGATGCCTACTGGGCCAGCATGCAATCCTCAATGAACTTCCGCATGCCAGAGCCAGGCGAGGGTCTTCTCTTCGGCGGTGAGCTGAAGAAAGAGTGGTTGACCAAGATCGTGGACTACCTCTCTCCTCTCGGTTACAAGCTGTTTGCCGCGGACGACGAGGTGAAGCAATTCATCGAGTCGACGTCCAAGAACAAGGTGACCGTTGAAGTGATCGAATTCCCCAAGGAGGACAAGCGAGCCCTTCGTGAGGTGTTCAAGAAGTATGATATCCGTGGCGTGTTCAACCTTGCTCTGGCCCGGGGCAAGACGGTAAGCATATTCCTCTCTTTTCACAGCTCCCCGTCAGAGTGTTTTGGAACATTCCAGAACGTATCATTTTGTGGCCGTAGCAGGTAATTAACAGGTATTCAGGTCATGGATGTCGACTATGTGATGAGACGCAATGCTGTTGACTTCGGCGTGCCCCTCTTCATGGAGCCACAGGTGAGTTCTAATCCCCGGCTGAATAGCCCCCCCCCCCTTCTGGGTGGGACAAGCATGCTGACTCTACCGTCTCAACCAGACTGCGATCCTGTTTGCCCAGTGCATGAGCGAGAAGCTGCCCAGGCCTGAGGGCATCCCATCTGAGGTCCGTCGGTGGTCTGAGTTCCTCAAGGGCAAGCCTTTGTAGATGATCAAGTCTAGATGGGTGGAATGGTAGAGGCCAACACAAAAGGCATAGGATATTTCTTGGGGGGCGTTCATAGGTCTTGCTCATTCTGTTTTACTCGTGTGGTTATGTGCAAATAAGCTGTGGCATCTGAAGTTATCAGAAAAGCGAGATACCACTCTGTCTTCCCTGCTTCAGAGGAGCTTGGGAAGCTTGAGGAATTCAGCACGGCTAGGTTAACCACTGGTGGATTCTGTGCTTGGGAGCAGTGGCGATCTTAAAAGTCTCTTTCAATCAAATACCACTAAAAATGATTTTCAATAGAAAGCAAGTGCATCAAGCTTATATCCCCTCTAGTTTTCCTGTTAAGCACTCACATATAGCCCTTCTTATATTTCATTTCCTTTATAATAGCTTTATCTTACTATAAGCTTTAAGAGTAGGTAGAGCTTAGAGGATTATTTAAAGTTTAAATACTCTAAGTATTAAATTTCTATATATCTCTCTAAATAAAATAAAGTGTAAAGATAGAGTGAGGGCGGAAAGAGGTAAGAGAAAAGAAGGAGGAGGGAGAGAAGAAAAAGAGAATAAGGAAAAGAGAATAAGAAAAAGAAAGAAGCTAATTGAATTTTAGAAAGAGATAAATAGTATATAGTAGAGGGAGGGATAGAGGGAAGGAGGGATAAAGGGAAGGAGGGATAGAGGGAAGGAGGGATAGAGGGGAGGGAAGATAGAAGAAGAGAGGGAAGAGAGGGAAGGAGGGAAGGAGGGAAGTCTAATAAGATAACATGTTACCTCCTATAGGATAACCTCATGTAGGAGTAACCTCTTACCTCCCATCAGATAACCTCCCATAAGATAACCTCCCATAGGACAACCTCTTACTTCGTATAAGACAACCTCCTTTAGGACACCCTCCTAGAGGATAGCCTCTTACCTCCTATGGAATAACCTCCTACCTCCTCTAACATACCCTCCTCTGGGATACCCTCCTCTGGGATACCCTCCTCTGGGATACCCTCCTCTATGATAACTTCGCCTCCTACATAGTAACCTCCAATATCGAATGTACAAGCTAGTTACTAAAAGCGTTGCTACTGGCCGCAACATGTGATCAATCGATGCAATCATTATTAAGTCGAGGTCCAATATACGTATAGCTTGCCCTATAGGAGATGTCTTCTCACTCATCATCTCAACCTCTTCTCTTCCAAGGTATCTGACATTTAGTAGACTATATGAGTAGCGTTACCACATGCCGTGGCTCGCCACCGCAATGAAGGCTCCTTGGATTCTCAACTCCACGGTCCAAGCTTCAGAACTTGACTAGAGTTGAAGTCGGTTGAGACGGATGTTTAACAGTGACGCTGTTCTTTTACTGGCCAGGAATTGAGGCTACTTGTATCATGAATGTCTTCACGGAACGTCAGTAATACACCTCCAACAGAGAATTGTTCAAACAATCATTCCTCCAGTCAGGCTTGTCGGTGAGGGCCGACACTTCCACTGCGATGCCGATTATGCTGACGAGATGTGTCCTCTTCTAAATGGGACAAGGCAGGGATCGCTCAAGGCTTGGTCGCCCAACATGGTTTGGTGGAGCGCATTTATTGACCAACGACTCAAAGTGCTGCCTGTTCAGACACCTCAGTATATTTACTTCTGCCACAACACCGGATCACCCTCTGCTGTATCTCAAAGACACCAACGACACCAGCACATGACATATTACCATGTCTTTCATAACATACGCCTGCACCCGCTATTTGGCATGGTCCAATTCAACACCGCTCCCAGACTTACCAGATGCGCCGATGCCTACATTCCAAGGCTGGCACGCCTTCGACAATAAAACGTGCAAGTGGGCGCCTGTTCAACCGCGTAGCTTGTATGCACGAGAACGCAGTCAAACCCCTACACCAGCATCACAGACGCGGATTCTACGACTTGTGACTTGGAACGTCGATGCTTTCGGTGACAACCACGAGTCCCGCATGGACGGAATACTTTCCAGACTTCGGCAAATAACAACAGACGGTAGCGGTCCGGACGTTATATTGTTTCAAGAGGTGTCTCGACAGGCCCTTGCTCATCTGCTCCAAGCCGCCTGGGTCAGAGAGCACTGGGTCTCGAGTGAAGCTGACGAAACAAACTGGACCGACGTTCCCTTCGCTACCATGACTCTGCTTTCCCGGTCTTCCTTTGGGGTCTTTTCTCCTATCTCTGAGGGCACCTCAGAGCCCACTTCCGCCTCCACCGCTGATTCCGGGTGTGGGTTCTGTCCGGTCTGGAGAGTCAAATATCCAAGTCGTTTCAAGCGAGATGCTCTCTGCTGCGATATATTCTGGGATAGGGACACAAGAATTCGTCTCGTGAACGTGCACCTCGACTCCCTTCCCATCCAGCCGAATCGGCGACCACGTCAGGTGGCTATTGCTGCCAGCCTTCTCCGTACGGCTGGTGTGGGCCGTGGGGTCATTGCTGGAGACTGGAATCCCGTTTCGGACGAGGACATGACCTTATTGCAGGAAAACGGGTTGGTAGATGCCTGGCAGCGGCTGCGTCCAGGAGAGGACGGGTTTACTTGGGGGCTGGATGGCAAGTCAGAGCCGTTTCCCCCGGCACGTTTGGACAAGGTTGCTGTGCTTGATCTGAAGCCATTGGACATACAAATCATACATCCAGAGACTTCACCGGCCGCAGTTGGCTCTGAAAATGATGTGACGGCAGGTAATGATGGCGAAGGAGTGCCGTGGAGTGATCACTCGGGGCTCCTTTTCAGCTTTGTAATTGATGATGGGACGGGTTAGGGATGCTACTTACAGATGAAGCCACGCCAACCTGATGCTTCATACAAGTTTTTACGAATAACAGTGGTGGTCAATGTTTAACGGTCTCTCGGCTTTGCTAGCTTTTAGAGCTGGGTGTGGGTAGAGAAGAACCAATTAACCTGATGACTTTCCGCCATTAAACTGGATGAATAAGATCCTTTTATTCGGATTTGAAGTGTTTTGTAAGTTGTCAATTTCAGGTTTTTCCAGCTTTTTATCGGGTTGTCGGTCAATTTCTCCAGTCGTGTGTTGTCTGTTGGGTCTGAGCAGTGAGAGGGCCGTACTCGTCTCATGACCCAGGCGACTGCAGCTACAGGGATACTGTGGGAAAGTTCTTTATCATCTTGGGTAATACATGTGCACATTATTGTGAGATATCGGAGTGAAGGCTCAGGTTCATAACCTGCTTAGAAAAGCCACTTTTCCCCGCAAGCAATTGTGCAGGTAACTGGAGTTGATCTCCTCTCCTATACATCAATTTGATCCACTTGAATAGTACTCTCCCCGAAACATTAGCTTCAGTATGATAGTTAGAATTGAAAATTGGCAAGTTATACGCTTCGCACGATATGTCACTACTAGGACAAGGCCCCAATTTATAAGACAGGCCACTTAGACGAGGCTGACGAATTGGGCTGCAGCCGCATGTGACACACAACATGCAAGACCCCTTCAACAATTATTCTAGTGACTCCTATATGGAGATTTTGTTCACTCAAGACTAATTTCAGGCTTCTAAAAACAAGGCACGACTTTTTTGGCAATCGCTGAAGCTGAGGTAGCTCTCGACCGACTGTGGCATGGCGCCAGGTGAGACACCCCTGCAGCGATCACCGTGAGCAGGCCTTGCAAGCACTGGCAGGAGTGTACTCTGGAAATGTCATCAGTTGCGCTGAGGCATTGTATCAAGTAGTTTCTAGCCTTCAACCACTCCTGAGCAGGGAAACTGGACCGTGGGTCAAACATAGCACTAACTAGGACACGATCTGAGACAGGCATAACTTGCACAGACTTTTGAAGTATCCTGAAGTGTAAGTCAAGTCTCAGAGGTCCTAAAAGGTAAGCATGTGGATTGCAACAATGGCGGTGGTAGTCCTAGCCTTCCTTTTTGGCGCTTCTGAGAAGCCGGGGTAGGATGAGGTGTATGGAAATGCAGGCCACATCAGCTGCCGAGACAGTCACCAAATTCGTATAGAGACGCAATGTGTGCCTTTTGATCAAATCCTTCATAGGAACATATGCGTGTTCAAGGTCAGAGGGTCAAGACCTGATAAATTATGCTTCACCTGGGTATCTCACTACCCACAGCAGAATGTAGGACTCGCAATGCGCAGAAAAGCACCAAATAGAAGAAAGAGGCATGCGGCGCAGATAATGTATTATTTTCGTGGTCCCATCAAAACACCAGACACCCATGGCTCAACCCCTTAGAAACGCCAGCACACACGCAAGGCCGAGAATGCTAATGATACTAGGCAATGCCGCAAGCACAAAAAGGCAGACCATTCAACAGCCATCATATCCTCGTACTGTCGTCCCGTTGACCAGAATTCGCTTGCAGAAACGTTAGATGGTAGGCGCACAACAACCAACAACCGATGAGAGTAATCATATGGCATCCTCAAACGGACAATCTACGCTATTATGCCCGTCCTTCTCGCACAGCGCGCACCACGCCTCCACATCGATGATGCCCGACTCCTTGCCCGCCACAGGGCCCGGGTCGTTCAGGTTCGGGATCATCTTGACGGGCTCGGACACGCGCCCGGCAGGCTCGCCCGCTGGGGGCAGGCGGGGTGACAGCGGGGCCACATTGTAGTCGTCGTGGGCCTGAGGTGGTGCAAGACCCCCCTGGCCCGTGACCTTGGGTGTCGGCAGGGGCTCGGCGGCCGCGGCGGGCGGGTTGCCGAACATGTTTGTGCAGGTCAGGATGTCGTGGCCCGACGTCTCGCACAGCTCGCACCAGAGGGTGCTGTTCTCCGTGACCGAGGACAGGGCGTCGCTCTCGGCCATCGTGTCCAGCGTGTGTGCCCGTTGGTGCGACCGCCTCTGCCCGGGTTGCTGCTGCTCTGGTGAGCGGTGCTCCAGGTCCTGGGCCAGGACGACCGTGTCACGGGAGTCGCGGATAGATGAGCGTTGCGCCATGGTTCCGTTGCCGTGCACCGTCGCGCTGCTGCCCCTTCTAAGGGCCTCGATCTCATGCTCCATGTCTTCTTCCTTGCTTGTCCTGTCGTCCAGTTCGGCTCGCAGTTCTGCGACCTGGCGCTCGAGTTTTTCGCGTGCGATGCGGTCGTCTGCGTTGGACCGGGATTCGTGTGATACAGACCGATGAGGTTGTGGCCTGTCAGCATCGTCCGGTAGCGAATCCCTGCCCAGAGAGTGGATGATTGCCTTCAGGCCTCGGATCTCGTCCTCCTTTTGCTCCAACTCCTTGAAAAGCGTCGAATTGTCCCCATTAGAGTGACCGACTGTGCCATTTGGCGCACTGGCCGCCTTCTCCCTCTCTCTCCTCAGCTCGGTCCTTGTCCTCTCGACCTCGCCCCTCAGGAACTCCACCTCCCCACGGGCCTCGGCCTCGCCTCTCCTAGCATCCTCGAGGCCTTCCTCCAGTTCCTGCACGAGTTCTTCCAGCTGCTTCAACTGTGTTGCAACCACATCAACGTCACTATTTCGCTCTTGGATTTGTTGTATGTCTTGCATCAGCTCATCTATACGCTTCTCGTACACCCTTTCCGTTTCGGCGCTTGCTAGTTCCAGTGTGTCGATAGTACTTCTGAAGTCGGCCCTGTGCGTGTCGAATTCGGACGTGAGCATTGCGATCTTGTCGTTCTTCTCCCGGATTAGCGTTCGTAGCTCCCCTGTTTCCTTGTCGCCCAGGCTGTCCTTCCGGCTTGGAGGCGGGGGCATTTCAGCCTGCTCCATGAGACTCTGCACTTCCGTGAGGCTGTTTTCCATGTCTACCAATGTGGCTGTCTGTTCCCTGAGTTGCCTATCGCGATCCTCCAACTCAGCACGTAACCGCTCGATCTCCTCATCCTGGCCGCCGGCCTGCCGCGATGGGGCCCTATACTTGAGGGCCGATGCTCTTCCGTTTCCGGCAGGCGTTGTTTCTTCGTCTGTGGTGAAGCCTGCAGTCGGTCCCGAAAGCGCGGATGAACTCCGCGGTCCCAGACTGAAGTTGCGGTTCGGCTGTAGCATTCCTTTCTTGGGCGGGTCGCCTGGCGCCATAGCGCTGTGTACGCTCTTGGAGAACTTGCTTTGCGTCGGACTGCCGTATCGAGGAGCAGGCTTGCTAGAGGGTGTCGCAATGCTAGGGCGCCCGGCTGGCGTCATCTGTAGCTTTCGTGTCGGCGACTCTGGCCGCGGTAGTGAAGGCCTCGATTTCTTTCCCAATGGACTGGGTGGGCGTCCGGGGCCGACTGATTTGGAAAACTGCGGTAACGAAGGTGTTGGCGGTGTAAAGTTTGTAGAATTTTGCGTGCCTGCCTTCAGGCCATTTGCACCAGAGACAGGAGTCTTCGGGAACGAGATCGACGCGGAGGCTGAGGAGGGTTCGCGCCTCACGGCCTTGTTCAACGGGAGGAAGATACCGGCGCCAGGTATGTCTGTGGCGAAATAAGACACGCTGTAGAGGGTATGTTAGTATGCGAGGATGTCGTGACAGCTGCGCAAGAGAATGGGCAGAAGCGGAAAGAGACATACCCGTCAACGTCGCCGTTGTTCTTCCCGCGTACAGCAAAGTCGGGGTGCAGCTCGACGCCGGCAAAGGTGCCCTTCTTGCCCTCGACAGTGCCGAGGAAGCGAACGGTTCCGCGCATGTTGCCGGGCACATCCACCTCGTCCCCCAGAGCGAGGTCGTCGCCAGCAGCGGCTGGGGCGCCCGCCCTGGGAGTGGGAGGCATCTTGTCTCTGCGCGGGGGCTCGTCGTTCAGGGAGGCGAATGGGTAGCTTTCGGTCGCATCGGGGACGGCGGCGAGAGACGTCGACGTGAGGGTGGCCTGTGAGGCCTTGCGCTGCAGCGACGAGGGCAGTGAGGCGAGTTTTGAGTGGGCTGAGAAGAGGCCACTCAGGTTCGGGGTGGAGGCTGTCACGATCCTGCCTATTCCGGAGGCCTTGCGGGCTGGGTGTCGAAGAGCCCGAGGTGCTGCTGGCAAGGCAGTGTGCGTTTGTTGTGGTGACGAGGTTGCAGGGGAGGAGAGGAGGGTTGCGGTTTGGCCAGCGGATGCCATGGTGGGGGGAGGGGAGGGGGGTCAAAAGGAGGTGACGAATTTGTACTGTCCCTTCAGCTTGTCGTATAACACTCAATCACTCATCTCATTTACCACTCCGGCCCCAGCGTGGTGGTCCCAATGCTGCCCCTATAACCCTGCTCCTTTTGAGCGCCACAGACACTGGAAAACGACGGCGTCCAGCACACCAGCCCTTGAACAATTCCTGGCGCTGAAGCTGCAAATGTGCCGGGATCCCAAGGGCACAGGCGGTGACACGCTCCTGACGCGACTGCCAGGCTCAAGCTAACGCGGGCCGTCCCAGTCTTTGTTGATGGTCTGCTCCTGTCGCGAAATTGACAAAGCTGGGGGGAATGACTGGAGTTTGAGTTTCGACTATTGGCCTGAGCGAGGGCTAAAGGTCCGCAAGGATGTTTCTTGCTGATGCTTCCCGTCTTCCGACTTTTAGCTCCCAAGGTTGGGCTTGCGAGACCCGTGTCGCTCGTAGCGGCTGTCTGTGTGTCTCTGGATTGACTTTAGGCGATCGATCCAACGTCTGGCTCGTACCGTCGGGAACTTGGATTAATTTTCTGGCCGATGTTGAAAGTAGAATGTGCTTCGCGAACGATGCTGAGATGCGCGGCAGTGAAAGGGCTCGTCTCTCGAGAGCAACGCAAGAGAAATCCAGGTAAACAAAGACTAGAAACGCGGACAGTGACAGGCCAACGCGCTCCCTGCTGATGATGTCGCGAACGGAGGGGTGGTTGTTTATATGCAAGGGCCTGCAGGCGAGATGCGGGCTTAGGAAGCCTGTCTGGGCAACGACCACAGATGTCTAGCTTGGCTCAGGCTCGACGTGTTGTGAAGCTGTGACAGCAGACAAAGGTGCTATGAGAAGCCGACCACGCATCGGAAGATGCCAGGCGCACAGGAGATCTCTGATTATTATACACACATGCCACATTTTCTTTTCTCTCCCAATGACGTGCCTGCGTGTCCTAAGTACGGTACTATAGGTATGGAGTAGGTATCTAGTAGTGCAGTTGCAGAGGCATGCTCCTCGATGCTGGTGGCCTGTCGTATCAGCATCCAGGATCGTGCAGATACATGGTCTCGTTCAATTTCCCCCATCTGGCCGTCATCTCCCTCGTGCGCGGCGGTTAATCGGGCACGGAGGAGGCAAAGGAGATGAGAAGGGTCCTTTGCAGAGAACCTATGGTAGGACCCAGAGATTATCGAGCCGGTTCGTCGGCAATCTCTTCTCACATAGAATGCCAGAATGTTACCCAACCAGAGAGCAGTGTGACCAGCTCGCGACTTGTTTACACGGTACGGCCCCGCCACGGGGACACATCGCGGCTCAACCTCTGGCCAGCCATCACCGCGTCGTTGGGCTTAAACCCGCGCCACTGACGAGACGATCCAGTAAGAGGGGTAGTACACTGCCCAGTGACAACAACTGTACATTCTGTAGAACCCAGACTCCCAGTCATCCTGATGTGAGGCGTCGATCGCACACCTCAAGACAATTCAAGACTCGGGCAGATAGCCGGGAAAGGCGTTCGCGGACGGCCGACGCTTCCCTGCAGACGGGAACACCCACAACGGCGGCCCTGGACCCCAACACCCCAGGCCCGGCCCCTAGATGGCCTTACACGACCAGACGACCCACACACGCCACACTACATACCTGGGGCAGGGTCTTGCCCAACTGGGGCACCTCGGAGATTACCCATTGACGGTCAATTGACAATGACGCCCAACTCGGGAAGTGATCCGGCACATTGATTTGAGCCCAAGATGATGAGCATCTTCTGCCCCAACACCTGCCCAATAGTGTCAACCACGTCTGCCAGGCCTGTTGTCCTCCCCCAAAGTGGCAACAGAGTGGACCGCTCCGCATGACCAGTACAGTTTAGATACAGGCTAGATAATCATACTCCAAGATCGGAAGATGCCTGAGTGAGTTTTCGGGACCCTGTGGGCCAAGGCCTCGGGCACCGTCGGTATCTACCGTGGGTCCACGCCGACCCGGCTCCGGCTTCCATCCTCAGGGCACGCTCGGCAGCACATGTCGCCAGTACCTTCCAAAATCCGTTTTGGAACTGCTGGTTGGCTTGAATGTGTTTTTTTTCTGCTCTATTGTACAGTGCAGTACTTGGTAGAATGATGAAAACTGCACGGAAGACGGCCTCGCCATAGAACTTGTCCCTGGCACGACCGGCGTTCGAATTCGTCACATTACACCCCAAGGGCAACATGGACAACTGGACCCCAACGCATTCCTGACAACTCAACGCTTCGGTGCCGTGAGCTGCTACCAATCACAGAAGCCGACTCGCTCATCGCAGGTTAGCTTGTGCTACCAATTGCCAACCACTTCTGGAAATGCATGGTTGCTCCTCGAGGATCATTGGCTTGGATGAAGAAAGTCCTGCAAGCAGTCGAGGAGCCTTTCCCGTCTGCCGATACATCTGTGCTCTCCCCATCAAGTCCACTCTCGACAGAAGCATGGTGACTGTGCTTGTCATGGCTGGGAGGCACCTTGATATGCTGCCACAAACAAGATCTTCCAGGAACTGGTCTGGTCTTCCCCTCAATTAGCTAATATTGGATAACTTCGAGCTCGTCCCAGCTCTCCCTCAAGCTGGTGGCGTGTGATGTTCTCTCTCGATGATGTCGGACCGCCCCAGTGGTCTCGTCCCGTCATTCAAGACCATAGCCTCGCGGTGTCGATGTCTGATCCTCTGCTCTTCGGGGCTTTGTTCCAGGTTCCTCGGCGTGGGCTCCGCATTGTCACCGTCCAGAATCTCCGTCTCGATATGTATCGACGCGAAGACGTCGAAGCTCTGCGACACCGTCTTTGGCATAAGCCCCGCCTTTTCCAAGGCATCTCTGCCGATAGCACTCTGCTGGATTTTCTGAATAATTTCGACAATTCTGTTTGTCTTGTACATGTACTGAAAGAAGTTGTGCTCCCTCTCCTCGGGCTTGTCGCCCCAGTTCTGTTTCGCCAGCCACTTCTCTACGATCCCGGCCTGGATGAATCTGTCCGGCCCGTATTTTTGCATGAGCTGCGAGATGAACATGAAGCAGAGCTTCTCGGCCATATCGCGAAGCCCGTATTCATCAAACCACCTGTCGTCAAGCTTCTCCAGAGGCGCGCGGTCGGCGAGGCAGTGTTCGAGAGAGCGGACGAACGCAGAGTAAGCGCGCCCGGTATTCAGCTTGGAAATGCTTTCTGTAGATTGGGTTAGTCTTGACTAAAGTTGGCCAGGTCTGTTGTAACAGAGTAAGTGCCGGAAGCGTGGAGACACTTGGTCCACGCAGAAGCCCTCCACAAGTTGCTTCTGCTGGGTAGTGCTGCACACCTACCCTTCCGCCACTTACCAGTACCCCAGCGGTGGTGATTCATACGAGGGTCTGTTATGAAGGCAAGCGTCCGCAGGTTCTTCATGCGCTCGTCGTAGTCCGGCCGTGTGATCCCCCAGAGCAAGTAGTCGATCGTCTCGCCGTCGTTAACAGCTCGATCGCATACGATTTTGGCCGCAACCTCGCGAATCGCAAAGTTGTAATGACCTAGGAGCATGTCTAGGGTGCTTGGTTTGAGAGAGTCTTCGGTCTCTTGCGTGATGTACTGCGTCGTAGGCTGCTGCGGCTTGATCTCGGTTCCGTCGCGCCATTGTTGGAGGAGCACGCGCATCGTAGCAACGACACCCACGAAAGCCGCAGTCAGGCCCACCACCACCACGCGCTCATCGCGCGCATAGGTCAGGAATGACATGGTGTTTGCCAGCTGTAGAGCTGGGCTGTGATGCGGCTTACCTTGAGGTTACCAGGGCAGCTAAATACATGTGAATAACCAATTACCAGGCACGGCCCGCCACTAGTTCCAATTCTGCCGCCCAGGGAGCTCTCACCGCCAAAATTCATCGATAAGATAAAGCATTTACGACAACTCCGACGGGTCGAAATTTCATCAGTCCCTCCGACAAGCGCATTAACATCTGAGGCTTTCATGCAGCCCCAAGAATTTTGACAATATGCCTGCCTCACAACTCAAGAGGCTCAAAGCCTCTCTCCGGGACCAGGGAATTATCGGGCCTCAACAATCGAAGAAGCAGAAAAAGACAACTGCCAGAGATGGACGAGCGCGCAATGAGAAGCGCCTTCAGCGCGGCGCCGCCCTCGAGAACATCCGCGAGCAATTCAATCCGTTTCAGTTCAAGACCAATGCCCGAGGCCCAAAGTTCGCCGTGACTACTGACAAGCCTGACGTAAAGAAAGGCGTTGTGGGACGTCCTGGGCTGGCGAAGGCGCTGGGCGAGCAGAAATTGAAGGAGACGCTCCTGGTCGACATGCAGAGGCGGAATCGGGTCGGCGGAATCTTCGACAGACGGTTTGGTGAGGGCGACCCGACTCTGACGCCCGAGGCGGCAGCCGCACAGCGATTCGCGTTGGAGAAGCAGAAGGCGCACAAGAAAACCTCCATGTTCGACTTGGAAGATGACGACGAGCCGGTTCTGACGCACGGAGGCAAGGCTTTCGAGTTCGACGAGGAGGGAGAACTGAAGGACGACTTCAATGAGGAATTTTCCGACAGCGGCTCGGACATGTCAGACCTGGAAGAGCACAACCGGAAGAGGCTGAAGCGGTTGCGAGACCAAGTGGAGGCCAACCAGGAAGGCGATGAGAAGGAACCGGAGAGGAAGAAGTCCAAGAAAGAGGTAATGGACGAAGTTATCGCCAAGTCAAAATTCCACAAATACGAACGCCAAGCTGCGAAGGAAGACGACGAGGACCTCAGACTGGAGCTGGACAAGGAGACGGCCGACATTCGATCACTTCTCATGGGTCATCGCATGAAGAAGAATGGAGGGACGCCATTGGACGGTACAAAAGACGACAATAAAGCATCCGCTGTCGCGGGACTGGACAGGGATGCTTTTGAGAAGGATTACGATCTCGCAGTGAGAAAGATGACGCAGGATAAGCGAGCAAAGCCAACCATGAGGACGAAAACAGACGAAGAGATTGCAGGAAAGGAGGCTGAGCGGCTGCGGGAGCTGGAGGAGAAGAGGCTGAAGCGGATGAGAGGCGAGGAAGTGAGCGACTCGGAAGAAGACGAAGAAAGCGAGGAAGATGTCGAGGACGTCAACGACGACAACAAGCCTGCATTTGAAATTATCAGGACCGATGGCGAGGAGGTCGATTTCGGCCTCGGCAAAGGCATCAAAGCACGCCCAACCGCGACAGAACTTGGGTTCGACGATGAAGATGACTTTGTGATTGAAGACGACTTGGTGGCGAGCGGCTCGGACCTGGGCGATATTGACGACGCTGACTTCACTTCGAGCGAAGACGAGGGTGCGGCCGCCGAAGACGACGAGGATGACGAGTTCACGAAAGGACTTCTTACAGAGAGCGAAGCAAAAGACTCCATCTTCAACAAGGAGACGAAGCTTGGTGACGCGAACGCAACGGACGACGGCTTGCCATACACGTTTCCATGCCCGCAAAGCCATGAAGAGTTCCTCGAGGTTGTTAGGGACATACCGTTGTCTAAACAGCCAACCGTCATTCAACGCATCCGAGCATTATATCATCCAAAGCTCCGGAGTGAATATAAGGAGAAATTGGGAAATTTCTCCAGGGCACTGGTGCAGCACATTGCGTATCTGGGCACAGTATCTGACGACAGTCTGTACTCCACGCTGGAGAACGTGATTCGGCATGTACATTCTCTAGCCAAGATGTTTCCCGTCGAGATTGCGCAAGAGTTCCGCTCTCACATCGAGGAGATGGGACATCAACGACCCTTGGCACTTGAAGTTGGGGACTTGTATGTCTTGACAGCAATTGGTTCTATGTTCCCCACGTCGGATCATTTCCACCAGGTTGCCACGCCGGCGATGCTGTCCATGGGGCGTTTCTTGGGCCAGAAGGTGCCGAGCAACCTGGCAGACTATGCCACCGGGACTTACCTGTGCATCCAGTCCCTACAATACCAGAAGCTTTCCAAGCGATATGTGCCAGAGGTTATGAACTTTGCACTGAACACCATCTGTGCCCTGGCACCTGAAAAGCCCAAACGAAAGCTTGGCCTGTTCCCCATACACTCACCACGCCCTTCGATGCGGACCAGTGGCGCAAAGAAGACTGCGGTCCGCAAACTTACCTGCAATGATTGTCGGGCATCGAAAACCGAGCTTTCTGGCGAGAGAAAGATCGCATTATTGAGCACCAACATATCGATTTTATTGGCGGCCTCCGAGACATGGGCTGGGAAGCCCTCCTTTTTCGAGACCTTTGAGCCAGCAGTCCGAACGTTGGAATACCTAACGTCCAAGCCCAACCGACCGCATCTTCCCGACGCGCTCCTGCAGAACGCTGAGAAGGTGACTGCACACCTCTCTCGCGCCCTCAATGTGGCGACTCTGTCGCGGAGACCACTGGAGCTTCACCATCACAAGCCACTTGCCATCAAGACGTTCATCCCCAAGTTCGAGGACGACTTCGACCCCGAGAAGCACTACGACCCGGACCGAGAGCGGGCGGAGAGTGCCAAGTTGCGGGCGGAGTTCAAGAAAGAGAAGAAGGGAGAAATGCGGGCGATACGCAAGGAGGCCAATTTCGTGGCACGCGAGAAGCTCAGAGCTAAGAAGGAAAAGGACGCGGCGTACGAGAAGAAGTACAAGAGGATCGTGTCGGAGATCCAGGGCGAGGAGGGACACGCGGCAAAGGAGTACGAGAGGGAGAGGCAGAAACGGAAGCAGTCAAAGAACCGATAGTATTCTACCCAGGTGGGCTGGAAGACTTGAGTTTGCTGGTATTGTACTCCATGGTGTGCAACATAGCACAGATTGTGCATTCTATTCACAGACTTTATGCTCAGAGTTTGCAAATCGCCAAGGTGCCCCGAAGTAACCACTGTTCGCAGCCCCACATCTGTTTGCACAGCAATGGAGAGAGTCAAGTGATGCTCCCAAATTGCATGTGCTGATTTTGTCGTGGTGGGTAGGACTGCCCGATGACTCTGCACGGATATCCTGTGAGGTCTCATCTCATAGCAGCATGACCCTGTGATGTCGACCCTGTTGAGGCAGATCAGACCACTTACTGCATAGGTCCTCATATGACTCCTCAGCTGTCATTGCCAATGCTGTTCGTGCATCCATGCCGCCTGGGCAGGACAAACTGGAGGCTCGGTCAGTCTGGCTGCGAGAATGGACCGTGGCATGTGACCTGTTCAGATGGCCTCCAGTTGCACGAGAAGCTGGCTCTTTCCCCGTTGAAGCCGGAATCGAAGGCTGCCTGGAGTATGTCCGCTCTGTGCTTTCCACAATCACAGGCCTGGCTAGGGCAATCCGCCAGCTTAGTGACAATAGGCTTTGGTATACCACCCAAAAGCAGGCAGGAGCAGATACTGCATACCACAATGTTGTCACGAAGGCTTCCATCCCTACAACCAAGTTCCATCATCACCAGGCTGCAATATCAAGTACCGGCCTGGGCACGAGCAGCCTTTAATCCTCACCTTCAGACCTGTCACACGACATGACCTGCCATCTTCTACCATTCCCTTGTTCTGAATAAGCTTAACCACCACCCTACCCACACTTCATCCTTTGCCCCCCACCTCGGATGCCTTCCATATCAACTCCCTACTCATTCACCACTTGACAACCAGACTCGACAAGTTGTTGTGGACAACCAACCCTGGGTCAAAATGACGATCCACAAATTAAGGTAAGCCAAAAGGATGTGACTGACTGGCAATGCCTTTGGACACCTGGTGCCGAAGTGTTGTTGTCATCAAAACGGTGGACTCGGGCCATACTGTCGCCAGAGGGACAGGTCAAGGCAAAATGCAGCCCACTTTCAACACGGAGAGAATTGTCCACTTCCTATGTCACCCGCCCACTGAACATATCTTCTTTACACCCTCCCGACTTTTCTTGGCTTCCACTACTTATACAGTCCTCATTCCTCTTTGGGCGGCATCAGGTCATGCCTCCAGACAGGCAAGACATCTCCAACATTTCCCCGCCTCCCGAGTATTCTATTTCCGGCCTGTCCCCGCTTGCTGTCCCTCACGAACACACCAGACCAGCCAACCCCGCACGATCCAAGGGTGGCGCCGTTTGCCCCTGCGTCGTCCCACAAGGTTCGGGGGTCAACTACGTACAGTAGCCTACAGCAGGAGCTCATGTGGGCCCTGCCAGGTTACATCACTCTCACAGCTGTGAGCTCCTCGTGAGCTTGAAACATACTTAGTCTTTCTCATCCAACAACAACAACAAACACCATTGCTCTCGTTTTCTTTGGATCAAGCCATATTAACAGAATTTCTACAAACGCTGCGACTGTTTGATGTTTCTGCAGCGTGCCCACTAACATCATTCGTTTGCTTAGCAAGGCTTCGGTCGACATTAAGGACAACATGGGCGGTGATCGTAACCTCGCCCGGCTCTCGCAGCCAAAGGCCGATTACCCTCTCCTGGCCCCAAAACCGGTTGGGAAGCTGATTGAAAACATCTATCTCGGCCGGATTGAGCGCGAGTACAAAGATGGCCAGTACGGCAAATACACGCTCTCAGCGTCAGTCCATCCTCTTGACTGCCCAGGCCATACTGCCAAACGTGCTCCCTGCTGACGGCTGCTCATGAGTCCAGAATGTATGACGAGGCTCGTGCCTCTGGTCGGCCACATGTGAAACTCTCTACTTGGGCTGCTCCAGGCCAAGAGCGTCCCGAGTTCAAGGATGCTGTCTCGCACGAGTTCAAGGATACCGACACCGGCCATGCCTTCGGCCCTTCGTGGACTACCCACTGGTTCAAGGTCCAGCTCACAGTCCCAGACGATCTTCGGAGCAAGGAGCGTCTGGAATTTCACTGGGACTCTGGCAGTGAGGGCATGGTCTGGTCTTCAGACGGGAATCCCTTGCAGGGCTTGACCGGCAACAATGAGCGTATTGAATGGGTCCTTCCGGAATCCTTCCGAGATGGCAAGGAGCACATATTCTATGTCGAGATGGCCTGCAACGGCATGTTTGGAAACCCCATAGGAGGTGATACCATTCAGCCCCCTGATCCTAACCGAATGTTCACCCTCTGGAAGGCCGACATTGTTGCCGTCAACGTCCAGGCTCGACAGCTGCGTATCGACATGTGGATGATTGGGGATGCTGCTAGGGAGCTCTCCAAGGACTCATGGGAGCAGCACCAGGCCCTTGCTATCATCAACCGTATCATCGAAACCATCGAGGTGGGCAACCAGGACTCAATTCTGAAGGCACGTGAGATCGCCCGTGAGTACCTTGGCAACGTCGACTCTGCGAAAGTCTACGATAGCGAGAAGGAGGCTCTCATCTACGGCATCGGACACTGCCACATTGATACATGTTGGCTATGGCCTTGGGACGAGACGAAGCGAAAGGTTGCGCGGTCGTGGACGAACCAGTGCAACCTGATGGATGAATACCCCGAACTGAACTTCGCTTGCTCTCAGGCCCAGCAGTACAAGTGGCTCAAGCAGTACTACCCGTACGTATTCGACCGGGTTAAGGAGAAGGTCAAGTCCGGACAGTTCCACCCGATCGGAGGCAGCTGGGTGGAGCACGACACGAACCTTCCCAGCGGAGAGTCTCTTGTGCGACAGTTCGTCTACGGTCAGCGGTTCTTCGAGTCCCACTTTGGCCAGCGCAGCCAGACCTTCTGGCTTCCCGACACATTCGGCTACTCCTCTCAGCTTCCTCAGCTGTGCAGGCTCGCCGGCATGGATCGCTTCCTGACCCAGAAGCTGAGCTGGAACAACATCAACAACTTCCCGCACACCACCTTCAACTGGGTTGCTCTCGATGGCTCTCAGGTTGTTTGTCACATGCCACCAGCAGAGACCTACACTTCCAACGCCGAGTTCGGCGATATCAGGCGTAGCATCAGCCAGCACAAATCTATGGACCAGGACCACACCTCTCTCCTCGTCTTCGGCAAGGGTGACGGTGGTGGTGGTCCTACGTGGGAACACCTTGAGAAGCTTCGTCGGTGCAGGGGCATAGCGGACAGGACTGGTGGCCTGCCGCGGGTTCACATGGGCAATTCCGTTGACGACTTCTTTGACAAGATCATCCCCAAGGCTGACAAGCTCGTGACGTGGTACGGTGAGCTCTATTTCGAGCTTCACCGGGGCACCTACACCACCCAAGCACGTAACAAGCGCAACAACCGGACATGCGAGTTCATGCTGAGGGCTATAGAGCTCTTTGCCACTATTGCCTCGTTGAAAAACTCGTCATACAAGTACCCCAAGGCGGACATCGATTCGATGTGGGAGAATGTTCTCCTCTGCCAGTTCCACGACTGCCTGCCTGGTAGCTGCATTGAAATGTGTTACGACGACTCTGACAAGGTGAGCCCTTCCTCTCTTTTCCTTTGCCCTATGACCTCTTTCTATGTCTTGTTTTATTACAGGCAGAATTATTAACCCTGGATAGCTCTATGCCCATGTGTACGAGATTGGTAAGAAGTGTCTCGCAGACGCCAGGGCTGCCCTTGGTGTTGGCGAGGAGACCACCAACACCACCTCGATCGAGGATGCTACAGCACTCAACAGCCTTTTCTGGCCCAGGAAGAGTCTTGTGGAGCTGGGCAACACGGCGGCTATCGCTTGCGGCGAAGGCCCATACCTGACCCTGAGGGCCTTCAAGGCACCATCTACGGAAGGGGCCGCTGTCTCGGTCGAAGAGGTTTCTAAGGGAGTTTTCGTCATGCAGAATGACCAGCTTCGGGCCAAGGTCGAGAATGGCGTTATAACATCGCTCTACGATCGCCATTCAGATCGCGAGGTCCTTTCGGGGAAGGCCAATCAATTTGTCATCTTTGACGACAAGCCACTGTACTGGCAGGCCTGGGACGTTGAGGTCTTCCACCTCGATTCCCGCAAGGAACTCCCTGTCCACGACACCCAGATCAGCGAGAATAAGAGCTACCGGGTCAGCCTTACCAGTCGTGTCAAGATAAGCGAGAAGAGCAACCTCGTCTCCACTATCAGCTTGTCGGCCGCCCTCAAGGGTCAGCAGTCATACATCGAGGTCAGTACCGAGGTCGACTGGCACGAGGATGTCAAGTTCCTCAAGGTCGAGTTCCCCGTCGACGTGAGAAACACCGAGGCCAGCTACGAGACTCAGTACGGCATCGTGAAGCGACCAACACACTACAACACGACTTGGGACATGGCCAAGTTTGAAGTGTGCTGCCACAAATTCGCCGATCTGTCAGAATCCAACTTTGGTGTCTCCATTCTGAACGACAGCAAATATGGATTTGCGACCTGCGGAAACCTGATGCGTCTGTCCCTCCTCCGCTCCCCCAAGGCTCCCGATGCGCATGCGGACATGGGCACACACAAGATCCGGTACGCAATCTTGCCACACGACGGTCCTCTCGGCAGCGCCACCGTTCGCGCCGGCTACGAATTCAACAGCCCGTTGGTTTTGGCCCGCAAGCCCAAGACGCTGTCAATTGAGGCCCCTATCAAGCTGGTAGGTGACTCAGCGATCGTTTTGGACGCGGTCAAGCGCGGCGAGGATGATGTGGATGTTAGCCGCGGCGACCTGCCCGCCCGCAAGGACAAGTGCGTCATCATACGTCTGTATGAGTCCCTGGGTGGCCGCTCCCGCGCCGCCATCAAGACGACTTGGGATGTGCAGAAGATCACCAAGGTCAACTTGCTCGAGGACGAGATCCCCGGCGAGGCTGCGCTGGAGGAGGATGAGGATGGGAATTACCCAATCACCCTGCGGCCGTTTGAGGTTGCCACCTACCGTTTGTGGCTTTGAGTGCCTTTGTGGCCCGTCAGCGATGAAACTTTGGGTCTGGGAGACTGCATTGATAGAGAAGCCGCGGTTGGTGTTACTTTAGTGGCAATGGTAGCATTAGTCTGATTAAATTGAATCATTGTCTCATTATTTGAGTATCATCGGGCCGCCCAGGTGCCTTGATTGATTGATACCTACCTATGCCATTAGGTCTTCTAAGAGAACAGCACAAGAAGTATTGAATGTTGAAATATGTTGATGGAGGTCCCTCCCGTCTTCGCAACGGCCGCGGTCTTGTTATCCTTCACATTTAGGATCGCAAAGACATGAAGCTACAAGTTCTGAGCTCTTGTGATCATGCCAGGAATAGGCGATACCTGTTTTCTGTTTTCAGGTACTGTACGCTCACATTGGAAAGTGCGGACGCTAGAAATGGAGAATAAAAATGGAAAATGAGTAGGACGACAGAACCGCTTTGACTGGACAACAATAGATCGTCTCGGAGAATCAACTAGACTGCTGCGTACGGAGGAGCGGGTCAACGTCATTCTTTGATACGGAAGGCTTTCCTGGCCTTCCGCAATAGCCGATCGGGCCGCAGCTCCCGCAGGAAGCGTCAAGACCTCAACTCCGCGCTTTCCACTTCACCCACCCCCCACCAAGCAGCGTCTCGGTCTCTTATCTCGTCAAGACCTTCGTTGAGCCACTGATCCAGGCTGGCTGGCACCATGAGCTCACTAAAGCGGAAGCGCTCCCGTCAGGCCTGTGGGCCTTGTAGGGAGCGGAAGAGGAGATGTGACGGGAATGAACCCTGCCTCACATGCACGGATTGGGGCTATTCCTGTTACTACGAGCCTGAAGTTCGACATCGGGCCTCTCGAGCAGCCGGTCAGCCCATCCCCGGGCCGCCCTCATCCGGATCACAGCCTCTGCATCCAAATATCTCCGAGCCCAGCCCTGTCGGTTCTGATCACAGCGGCCTGGTCCGACGCCTCGAGGCCAACTCCGGAGCGGCCTTCGTTAGGAATCTCGGCCTCAAGATCGATCCTACAAAAGCACCCAAGCTAAACCTCTTTGGGTGGAATATTGGAGCAAGACAGTTGTCTTCTCATATGGATTTCGCTACTTCTCCGCTGCCTGTTGTTGAGATCACATCGCTAGAGCACTTGAAGTCTCTGGCCCACGTCTACTTCGACAAGGTGGACCCTTGCTACGGGTTCATCGATCGAGAGCATTTCTTTGCAAAGCTTACTGCAAGGTGGGAATTGCCTCAGACATCCAACATATATGACAGTGTCCTGAGTGGTGTCGCTGCCATCGGTTGTCTCTTTTCGCAACGAAATGCCACTATCACTGAATTACATCTGGTTCGCTCAGCTCGTGCCTGTCTAGACAGCTATCATCTATGTGGTCCTCCGCCCATAGACCTCCTGACCGGTTGGGCCCTCCGAGTATGCTATCTCCGGATGACGGACTCGCCTCATTCCACCTGGATCGCGAGCTCCACGTTGATGCACCTTGTCGAAGCCTCGGGGCTTCACCCCGAGTCACCGTCAGTCCTCCTGCCCAGTGCACAATGCGACCCAGATATCAAGAGAAGGCTGGTGGGAGTTGCCCATCACCTCAATGCGTGGACATCCTTCGACCTGGGACTCTCTCGTGTTTGTTTCCGAACAGACGAGTTACCCCTGCTGCCAACACCAAAGCCGGGGGACTACACAGCTGAAGTCCTGGGCCTCCTGCCCGTATCAGTCAGCCTCGACCCGGGGAGGCTGAAGCATGAGACGGATCTCACGTCAACACTTTCTAGTGTCGTAGGGGGCGCTCACACCAGGCCGCCATCGGTTCTAGCACAGTGCAATCTGGTGCTCTGCATTCTGCGGCGCATTCACACACAGAATCTCGACATCTCGCAGGGCCTGGCGGAGCAGGTACTGGCGTTGTTAAAGAAGGGACTTGGCTGCGCTCGGAAGATGGTCACAGAATGCAGCCCGTGGCACCAGGTCGCAAACGTGCCTTTCCACGTGCTCTGCTTTCTCCTCGTGATGGATACACGGTCATCCCTTGCGATGCTCCCAGAGGCGATGCAGACCCTGAGCCTCGTTGCCTCTACCTACGACACGGAAGCCATGAGGGAGGCGCACAGTGCGGCCTGTCTTTTGGTTCTGCTGCACCAGCAACGCAGAAAGGACGACATTGCGATCCTCGGTGAAGCCCTCAACATTCACCATCAAGAGCGACAGGCGGCGGCGGCGCCACCACAAATCAGTCCCAGCGCCGAGGACTATTCCTGGCTTGGTGCCCTGGTCGCCGACCTCCCTGGGCTTCAACGGATTGACTTCGACCAGTTCCTGCATGCGGATTTGATGTCAGGCCCTTCTTTTATGGGCGGATCTGGCTGAGCAGTTGGATGAGAAATCAATAAAACATATCTCCATTGCCATGGCCGGATCAATGCTGTGCTCTCATGGGATCATCTAACACTAGACTTGAGCTCTAGTGTAAGCGGTGCGGGTATTGCGGCTTCCCCCTTGCGCCACCACTTAGTTCCAAGAGGGCCAATGTTTGAGACCATAAGAGCCGCAACAACCGAGGACGTCTAATGACAAATAAAGATCAGGATGCAATGAAAAATCAATCAGATCTCAGACAGTATCTCGACATACCCCTCTTTTTTTTCTATTGTGCCTTATATGGTGGATTTATATGTCAAAATCGCCTGTAGTATCTACTAAGTCACATTGGGAGGTGAGGCCTATACTTTCACACTCACATACAAGGCTGTTACACCCTAGGTGTATATCAAGTTCAGTCTTGCAGACTGCAAACTGAGAACCATGTTAACAAAGCTATCACAGGAATTGACAGGATGGACTCGATGGAGAAACTGTCCATGGGAATGAGCAAGCCCCTCCCGGCCGCGCTTCCCGACCCGGACATATACACGGTCGAGTTCGACGAAGCAAATGATCCGCTGCATCCCTACAACTGGGGACGTTCCAACAAGTACGGTTCGTCCAGACTATATTTCTCAGGTGGCCGAAAGGCTCACAATTGTTCTTCTGTCATAGACTCTTCGCCTCCATCCTCGTCTGCCTCGGGACATATATCGTATCCTTCAACAGCGCCGTCTTCGCCCCTGCCACCGAGGCAGCCAGCAAAGAGCTCGGCGTCTCGAGGGTGGTCGGAACTCTGGGGACCACCTTGTATGTGTTAGGCTTCGCATGCGGCCCGGTGATCTGGGCGCCCGCGTCCGAGCTATGGGGCCGCCGGTGGCCGCTGACCATCTCGATGCTCGCCGGAGGTATCTTCACCGTCGCCTCCGCCACGGCCAAGGACATCCAGACGCTGGCCATATGCCGCTTCTTCGCCGGCGCCTGCGGCGCGGGCCAGCTCACTGTCGTGCCGGGCGTCCTGGCCGACGTCTTCGACAACACCTATCGTGGCGTTGCCATCTCGCTGTACGCCCTGACCGTCTTCGGCGGGCCCTTCACCGCCCCATTCGTGGGCGGCTTCATCACGTCTAGCTACCTGGGCTGGCGGTGGACCCTTTACATCCCGGCGATCCTGAGTTTTGTCAACGGGGTTGTCTCGCTCTTCCTCCTGCGGGAAACGTACGCGCCGTGCATCCTTGTCGAGAAGGCCGCTGCGCTTCGTCGCCAAACCGATAACTGGGGCATCCAGGCCCGGCACGAGAGGGTGGATGCGGACGCGAAGGCGTTGATCGAGAAGTACTTTACGCGGCCGTTGGTCATGTTGGTGACCGAGCCTGTCCTTCTTCTCGTGTCGATGTACATGTCGTTCATCTACGGGCTCGTCTACTGTCTTCTCACAGCCTACCCCATCGTCTTCGAGGACGTACATGGAATAGCTCCCGGTATCAGTGGCCTTCCGTTTCTGGGCCTGCTTCTGGGGGTAGTGCTAGCTCTCATCTTCATTCTTTCAAAACACTCGACCTACGTGAAGAAGCTGGCGGAGAACGGGAACGTGCCGGTCCCAGAGTGGCGTTTAACACCCAGCCTCATAGGTGCGCCTATATTCGCGATGGGCATCTTCTGGTGAGTGCAGTCCCAACTCAATTCGGACATTTCTATAGACATTGACAATATCTCATTTCAACAGGTTCGGTTGGACTGGATTCGATCCTGAGATCCACTGGGCCGCACCCACACTCGCGGGCTTGTTCACTGGGTTTGGCATTCTGTGTGTCTTTCTACCTTGCTTCAACTATCTCGTTGACGCGTATCTGCCACTGTGAGTTCCCTTCGACTTGAATTTGCTTCCGTGTATTTCTAAAGGGAAGCTGACTTACTTGTAACAGAGCCGCCTCAGCAGTCGCTGCCAACATTATGCTCCGCTCAGCGATTGCAGCAGGGTTCCCGCTTTTCTCAAGGCAGATGTTCAAGAACCTGGGAGTACAATGGGCATGTACTCTGCTCGGTTGTCTGGCGGTGATCATGATTCCAATCCCGTTTGCATTCAGGATATATGGCCCGCGTTTGAGAAGGAAGAGCAGGCTCCTCCAACAAGCTTCTGTATAGTACTGTAATAAAGAAGTTGATTTCATTTTACCCAAAATTGCACGGCATGGCTCGCTCGTACGTCCATGGCCCTCGCTCAGATGTATTCAAGCATATGAGGTCAGGTTTGGTAGAAAAGATTCCCCAGGCTACGCAGATCTCAAACCTGGCTATTTCATGAAGAAAGCAGCGGCCCTTTGGCCGATATCCACAGCCATATTATTAGCATTCGCCACCACGTTGCGCGGAGCGATGCTCAGATATTCAATTTTGAGGTTCTACATTTCATGTTCACCACCTGCGACAATTTGTTAAAACATGGACTCGTTCGGCCTGAGTATTGAAAGAACTAGTAGACACCACATTCATCACAGTACTGGATAGTTATCGTGTCCAATCTTCTTGTTTTCTTTTTCTTGTGTGATATGGAATAAGGCCGACTGTCCATGTGCTTTAAATGGTGACTCCAGCTGTAATTCCAGCATCCATGGTCAAAGTGGTCGCATTGATGTAGATTGTGGTAGGACTGCAGAGATACAAGCAGGCCGATGCCACCTCATCTGGTTCGATTGGGCGATCAAGAGAAGTCAAGTTCTTCAAGATCTCGGGCGTCTGCGGAATCCTCCGACATTCTTCCTCATACATTGGAGTTCTCACCCATGCTGGGCATACTTGATTGACACGAATGCCTGCGCCTTTCAAATCGATTGCTATTGCGTCCATTAGTCAGTGATGAGTATTGTGATGGGAATCTTTGGACAAGACACACCCGCAGCTTTTGTGATCCCCGTCACTGCATGTTTAGAAGTCGTATAAGGCGCTTTCGCAGGGACAGCGACGAGTGCCATGGCGGAAGATACATTGACGATAGACCCCCGACCAACATCTCGGCTTCCGTGCCTTCCAAGACTGACCGAGACAGGCTCCTGAGCGCGCATGATCTTCCCAACAGCCCGTGTCACAAGGAAGACAGCTTTGGTGTTGATCCCAAGGACTCGATCATAATCGTCAGGGTCGGTCTGATCGAAGGGAATATAAGTAGAAACATCCACCTGTGGCACATGGCCGTTAGTATTTGTGACCTTCTAGCATCACTCAGCGCGTCGTACGCATGGCAACTCACCCCGAAAGCATTAATGCAATAATCGATACGGCCGAAACGTTCTACGGCAAGTCTGACCATGACATCCACGGACGCGGCGTCCGTGACATCGACCGAAGTCGAAAGGCACTCATAGTCAGGGTTGGATGCCAGGGCCTTGCTTCGTTCGGAGGCTTCGGTTGCTCCCTCGGAATTGATATCGGCGAGCAATGCGCCTTTGACGCCGGCTTCAGCAAACGTGTAGGCGACTTCTCGCCCAATTCCACCGGCCGCCTATGGAAGAGCTGTAAGTCCCAAGGTTTTTGATCTGGGCATGAGAGGCGGGGTAATAATTGGTGGTCCACTCACGCCAACGACAAGGGCAAACCCATCAAGTCGGAAGTGGGCCATGTTCACTGGAGCGGATAGAGACAAAGCAGCTGATTTCAATAGGTCGACTGAAGTTAATTCGGAACTGCCTTCTACCTAAGAAAGAAGTCTCAAAGGGATCACATGGTCAAGATTGAAATAGTTGGCCAAAGGTGTAAGCGCTACGTCGCAGGTTCAGTGGATGCGGCGCAACCTTGGAACCAACGCCTGCAGGCACATCACTCTCAGCCAACACTTCGGCAACGACAGAAAGCGGATAGATGTATGTTCATCACTCTAACGTGCATTCTCATCTTGTCGCACGGGAAGGGTTGATCCTATATGATCGGCAATCTTATCTCACATACGTCTTCTGTTGCTACATATTATCATTAATCTTTTCGGGCTACGCTTCCACGGTTGGCTGGGCTTCCATGTATTTGGCCGATATTTTCGAATTGACCTGGCAGTGCAGTCTCATCTCTCAATATATCGGAACCAAAAGAATCATGCGATCGTCTACAAATCTGACAACTACGAAGCCACTCAAGCTCATGCTGAACAACGGAAGCATCAAGAAGATCAGGTTGTGGCGTGGGACTCGCTCGGCTGGCAAAGACACAGCGATTATTCCACAAGCGCTAGTTAATACCCCAACCTTCTAGTCCACTTATATATACCTATGGGACCTATTGGAGCTCTAAAGCAATACTTCAACGGTTTAGCTACCAATTCAAATGACTTCGAGGCCCATCTCCACGACGGAATCTTCCGGTATATATGCCCACGATTTTAGGGACACAGGCTCGGGTCGCAAAAGAACGATTCAGCCCTAGGAAAGGACTGGACAGCAGCCGATATAACTGTGGCACCAATGAGAACCAGAGACAGTAAATTGCATAGTAGTCATAAGGCAATATTTGGAGAACGAGAGGAAGGGACGATGTATTGTATTATAGATAGCTTTGGCCAACGACTCTCCACGCCACATCCTACGCTTCAGGGGTATTCCGCAAGCGCTCTGACCCTTGCCGCCCTGGAGTTGAAGATAACAATAACAACAATGACAATAACAACAACATCTTGAGATGATTCTCTGAGGTGCCATATCAGGTAAACGGCACGTGGTTCTGTGCGCGAATATCTGGCTCTTGCCTCTCATGTTCATCAAGCCTCCAAGGTTGTCTCGCGTGGTATCAGATACATCTCGTATTCCGGCTTGTCCCAGAGCAGATAGGTTTTGTTCTGACCAAACCAGTCAACTTCAGGGCTGGCTAGCTTGAAATCGAAGTTCCAAACTATTCTCGCCAAGATCATCCGCATTTCTGCGTTTGCCAGACTACAATATTCACACAACGGATCAGCATCACATACCCTTTTCAAGTACGACTTGGGAGTTGGGCCTTTGCTCACTTCTTGCCTATGCAATTACGCGAGCCGACAGAAAATGGCTGAAACCCCTCGACACGATCGTCTTTGAAGCGCTCGTCACCAAGCCAACGTTCAGGGATGAACTCATCGGGTGAATTGAAGTACTTGGGATTGTGGTACATCGGCCATTGCCATATACCAAGTAGTGTCTGCAAAAGATGAGTTAGTCCAAGCGGTCGAGGAAGACGTCGGGATGTCAGTCCTACCCCTTCGGGAACGTGCTGGCCCAGTATCGTATCCCCTGCAGGCTGTGTAACCCGTAAAGACGGTACTGGAGCAGCCGGATAGAATCGCAATGCCTCGTTGAGAACGGCCATCATGTACTCGAGACGTTGCACACTGTGAAGATCAATCTCGTCTTCCTCTTTGAAACTAGACCTGACTTCCTGCGCCAGTCTTGTAAAGACATTGGGATGAGTCGCCAGGAGATAAGTGAGTCCTGCAAGCGTCGTCGCTGTCGTCTCGGAGCCTGCTATAATGAGAAATTCGGCGTTATCTAGGACTTCAAGCTCGGACAACTTCTGTATCGGCTAAGTTTAGATCATGGTCATTGGTCGAAGTACAGGTGAGCACTTACCGAGCCACCTTTCCCTTGAGACATAGCCTCCATGAAATCCGGCCTCGGGGTTTGAAGACGGAGACGCTGGGCCACTTTCTCCTTGGTCATATTTTTATGCCGCGATGATTGTTCCATAATAGTCTTTGGCATGAACAACCGTAGAAACACCCTGCCTATGGTCGACCGACGGAACTCGGTCAGAAGAACGTTGGTCCATACCGCATCGAAGATGAATTTCACCCAGGGATGATAGCCTGAGTCTTCCAGGCACCCAAACGATTCGCCAAATACCAGATCGCCGATGATATCAAATGTAACCCAATTATACCAAGACACCATGCTCAATTCTTGAGTGCCGTTCTTGCCTTTTTCTCGTAGCCTATCAATTAGAAGGTCAACGTAGTGTCTTATCAGTGGTTGCTGGTCTATCATTGCTTGATTGGAAAAGCCGTGAGCAAGCGTCCTCCTCATTCTGCTGTGATCCTCACGGTCAGCGGCTATGATACCGTGAGGGAAAGTCTCCCAGAAAACGGTGTCTTTCCCATTCTCGCCTTGGCCCCTCTTCCGATGGCCCATTACAGCATTCCACGCGCCGGGGTCACTGTAAGAGAGTTCGTTGGGTGCTACGCGGACAACATCGCCGTACTGTTGGTGCAGTTCTAGCACCCGCCGGTGAGAGAGCCCCGAGTTGACCATGAGAGCATATGGGATGCGGGATGCTGCCCATAGTTTCGGACCGGGGTATTTTCTGAGCGGATGAAAGAAAACGTTATATGTGCAAATGGCCAGCACGTAGAGCGACGACTGAATTGGTCTTGGTGAGCATGGTGGTTTGATGACTGGCAGAGGGTGGACGCGGCTCTGAGGTGAAGACTCACGAATAATAGCCCCGCCAGGACATAACTCCATATCGAAATCTCTGTTGCTAGCATGTTTGATCAGTAGCTAGGTGACGGTATGGTCTGCAGGTATGAATTCAATATCGCGATGGTATGAATCCGGGTACTAGCGCCGTGAATGTGGAAATAGGATTTATATCACTCTACTTAGGTGCATTTAGAGTTTCAGCAACCCAACCATTTGGCTTTGCCAATTTTCGCAACAGTACAGTATTGCAGAGCCGATACCATACTGCATTGAATGTTGATGTGATCTCGGAACCCTGATGTGGGCCTCGACTCACTGAAGCCGAGGCCTGAATTACTCCGATTAGTGATGGCTTGCCAGACGCACCATCGCGTACAGACCGCTCTGATATTGTTGATTTCATCTATAAAGCATAATTCGCCTTTTACCCGCTTTAATCGGGGTTTGGAGGTCCAGATTTGTTTCCGAGCCCGGTGGACAGACTCTTTCGCCCTCTCCAGTGGGACAAATGGCCTGAACTCTCCGACCCCCCACCCCACGTTCGCCGTCGGAGACTATCACTTTGCATACTTGAATGAGTCGCTGCCCTGAATCACGTTTTTTGCTTCGAATATGTTGACTAAACGGCCCTCAACACTACTACTATGCAGACAGCGATTCCACACTTGCCCGAGACACGGGACAGCCCTCTCCTCGTAATACGTGGAGTTTGTTAGGTGACGTGCCACTGGTCCTGGCAAGCTGCCTGGAGAGTTCTCCTACTCAGTTTCCGCAGACTCGCCGAGCAAACAGTTGTCTTCGAGCAGCTGATGGATGAACGAGCTTGAGGTCTAGTGGAGTTATTGTCTGTTCCTCTGAGTCCACCTCCCTTGCTAGTGCTGAAATAAATGCAGCAGTCTATCGAAGGCTAATATCGATGAGGGCTGGATACGATTTCATGATTGCTTCTGTCTCAATCATTTCATCAAAGACGACCATGAAAACACAGCTCATTTCCACCAACCACTGCCTCCAATGATCTTACTTTCTTCCCCTGGGCATCCCCCGCCGCTTGCTACCGCTGCCTCCCAGCTAGCGATATTCGGCTAACTGTAGACAATAGCCGGCTGCTTTTACCTCCCCGCACGACCATATAAGCAGGGTTTTATCGTTGTTGAAGCGGTTGTGGTAGTATCAAATATCTCTATGACCAGCCTGGGTCGCTAAGAGGTAGTAAACGGTTGCCGTATGAAGTCCTATACAAATCAGCATACCTAGGAAGAGGTGGATTTCGTAGGCGTGGATAGGCTTCCATCTCTTGCTTTGTGAGTGCGGTCGAAGTGGCCCCGCCTCCACACTAGTCCACGTTCCGCATTATCTTCGGCTCTCGCAAAGGCTCGCGCACCACACACATCTCTACTCCTACCTATAAGCCACATTATGAGCCAAAGTTCCCTTTGAGTGAGACGTTCGACACAGCTCTTTTCAGGAAAGCTTCAGAAGACTGCGTATCACGAGTTTGAATGCGAATTGGTATAATTGATCACCTTGTTGAACTGCCAGGATAATGACAGAGAGCCATTGGCCTGTTCGAAGAGTACTTCTTCATCCTCCTCCACTCGACGAGGTGGCTGCCGCGATACGCAATGGACTTCAGTCGAACTTTGGCACGTCGAGTGCTTCGGTTTCAGCCCCGCCCGACCTGCGCCAACCCCCATTCCACCTTGCTGGACCGGGCCTCTCCGGAAACCCACGCGTCGCGGACATAGGGGGCCAGACCAACCTCTTTCCCTCGTTTGATCTTGACAAACGGTATGACTTGCTCAAAATCTCTGAGCTCATGGATATGAAGAGCGGTGTCCTCATCGGAGCAGGCGCCGGGCCGTTCTACGACCTGGGAGGTAACATCGAGCTGATGCCCAATATTGCGTTCGGGTCTGCCTCGGCCGGGGAGTTGAGAAATTGCACTCGCTACGCCAAAGTTCTGGACGACGGCAGCGCTCTATGTGAGAAGATTGGCACCTCGACAGGTTGCGCGCTCATGTGCAACCTTTTTGGCTCCGACGGGGAAACGGGATCGCTGCTGCACATCAAGGCGAGAGGCAGGAAAGGAGAACTGAACTTCACCGAAGCTATTCAGAAGGGCCTTGCAGATGTCTACGGCGACCGGCTGATCAGCTTGGGTGGTGTTTTCGTTGTTCGCTCTGGCAAGTTGAAGATGCATGTGATGCCGGACTTTCCGGAAACACCA
Source organism: Diaporthe humulicola (assembly GCA_038088545.1). Taxonomy (NCBI): domain Eukaryota; kingdom Fungi; phylum Ascomycota; class Sordariomycetes; order Diaporthales; family Diaporthaceae; genus Diaporthe; species Diaporthe humulicola. The sequence continues at coordinate 210,779 of JBBWSL010000084.1, forward strand.
TTTAAGAGCCGTGACGAGGTTGACAAGTGGCTTCATTTCTTCGATATGGATACACCGATGGTCTGCTTGTCCGTTCTCCATTCCGGCGACGACAAAGACGTCAAGCTCAGAAAGGAGCATACCCACTGCTTTGGGGCCGACGGTGCCGAGGACAGCCGGAGAGGTGGTCACTACCATTTTGATCTGGATGAAACAAGGGATACAGTGGAGTATGAAGGGTGGTTCAGTGTTGCCGAAACCCTGTACAAGATCGACTAGGCAAGCCCTTTGATCTGTCTATCTCCAATGTAGCCCTTTAGAGATGAGTATTCAAGTTGAACAGCTGGCTGGTGATCAACCCGTAACAGCTCAAAGGGCCTTCAGCTGGTTCACCCAGTTACAGCTAGGTACACTTATTTGCATTCAAAGGTAGCAAAAACGCGCTAGTAAAGCGGATATGTCTGCATATACCTAAATTTAGTATATATTATTATCCCCTCTATATTTTTAATTATATACCTTATTATTAATATACCTACTTACTACTATTTATACTTAGAATTAGCCTAAATAATTATTATATATAGGGATTATCCCTAAATATAAATTTCTACCCTTTAAGTTATAATTTAGTAATATAGTTATTACTAATATATTATTAGCTTTTTATATTAATATATTTTAAGCTAAATATTTATTATATATTATCTTAACCCCTCCTGGGTATAAGGGTTACAAAAGACCTGTTACTGTATTATTTTAACTATTTATTCAACTATGGTTATACTGCTACTATCTATCTTTAGAAGTTATTACACTACTCTCTAGTTATTTAAGAAGATCTTCCTACATATCTTTTCTATAAATACCTCCTCCTTTATAATTACCTTAGACTTTTTCCCGGAACTATTTATCTTTAACTTAAGATCTATTAAGAACTTAGTCTCTTTAAAATAAATCTTATAAGCTATAAGTGTATCTATAAATATACTAATTATTTTAGATATTAATCTTATTCTATAATACTTATAGTTAAGTACTACCTCTATCTAAAGGTAAACTTACTTATTAATACTATTAAGGTCCATTTCTGTGGCTATCTATGGCAGAGCTGTCAGATTACTATATCTATAGCTTCTCAAAGTAATAGAGTATAGTTGTCTTACCAGGGCGCCAAACACTTGCACTAAGTCAAATTGTATTGTATTATCGGTCTTAGTAGGCCAAAGTATTATTTCCGAATAGTCTTACAACGCAGAGGGACAAGGCTATAGTAGCTGCTAGGTATCACAGATTATTATGTGTTTAGTCGCAGAACACAGCAACACCATATGCTCTAGGACATAGCAGCTTTTATCGTTATTGTGACGGTACAGAGCTTATATACTACTAAACAAACAAGTATGCTGTGCTTATTTATTAGTGTCTTTTAGCAAAGCAGTACACTTCGTAGCAGTAGGTAACCCTACCGTCTCAACAAACAAGCACAAGGGCGTAGGTTCAAGCCCCCACATTCGAAAATCTTTCAGGGCAAGAACTAACTCTGGTTTCCTAGCCCTTCGGGGAGAAGGCTCCTTAGTTAAGTTAGACTAACATAGGGAAAGCCGCGTTTACGCAGGGCCCCCTACAATAACCAAAAAAAAGACCTAACACGTCCCGTTTAATTTTCAGGCCTCGTATAAGCTGGCAAACCATTTAACGATAAGTGGCACTGCGACCACGACTAAAATACCGTTATCTCGTAACCACTCCTTCTCCTATAGTTCTAACTGCTCTATAAAGGCCTTAGGGGGGGGTTGTAACGGTACGGAGCTTATATACTACTAGACAAACAAGTATGCTATGCTTATTTGTTAATGTCTTTTGGCAGAGCGGTACACTTCATAGCAGTAGGTGACCCTACCGTCTCAGTTATCTATTTTAAGCAATTCGAAGGCCTAAGTCATATAGCGAAGGCACTTTAATAATACTTAACAGCGTCAGACTAGGTTAAGCTGGCGGTCCGCAATAGCTTTGACTTTAACAGCACCAGCGCGAATAGACTAGGCATGGCTCAACGCTAAGACTTATAGTACAAAATAGTAGCTTCTAACGCAGCACTAGTTTACAAAAGCAGATTAGAATAGTCACTATCCAAAGCCTTATATAGCGAATTTTACTGCAATTGTCCATAATATATATTATCTTTTGTCCTTTTAGGATACTTATTGCTATTCCAGCTTAGTAGAGGAACTTAAAGAATACAAATAGTCTATATATTATCTTAAATTAATAAGGTAATTATACCCTTATAAGGCTAATAAGTTATATTATTAGCTTAAAATTAATTTTTTATATTAATTATAAATTATTAATTTTAAGCCCTTATTATATATAAGTATATTTAAAATACTATATTATTTTTAATAATAGTTTTATTAAGGAAGTTATAATACTATTAAAGAGGATAAATATTATAGTTAATAAGTTTTATATAGCTATTATAAAAAGGTATTAAATAATAGTTACTTATATTAATTATACTAATATTATAGTACCTAAGCTAAGAGTATCTTATAAACTAAAGGTACCTCTTAAACTAAAGGTACCTCTTAAGTTAAGGGTATTTCCTAAGTTAAAGGTATATATAAAGTTACTATTACTACTTTTAAATAGTTCTCTTAATAAAAGTATTTTTATTAATATTTTTTTAATTTATAAAAATAATAAAAATAAGCCTAAAAAGTAAATTACTCCTAATAATAATATATAAAAGATTTTAATAATAA